>CM071961.1:11009554-11227054 GCA_036784905.1 Acrossocheilus fasciatus
AGAGAGAGAGAGAGGGGGGACAGGCCTGAGAGGATGCAATACAATGTAATTTTCACCACGGGCTGCTGGAGAAGAGAGGGCACAATAAAACAGAAGGAAAAATTACAAGAAAAAGAATGAGGGAAGAGAGAATGGGAATTTTTCCACAAGTTATAATCAGATTTAGACATTTTCTGAAGAAAGCGCTTGTTTTCACCACGAATCTAGGGGTGGATGCCAGGGTGTTGCTATTTAGTTCTGAAGGTCTGAAAGGTTGATAGTTGCTAGGTTGTTGTTCATTTTTAATTGTATATTAATTTTAAAAACACACTACCATTCAAAAGACAGATTCTTTAAAAGAAACTGTTACTTTCATTTAGCAAGGACACACAAATTGTTCCTGTGAACTTTGTATTCATGAAAATATTAAGCATCACAACTGTTTCTAACATTGATAATAATAAGAAATGCTTCTTTTAAAAACCAAATCAGCATATTAGAATGATTTCTGAAGGATCATGGGACACTGAAGCCTGGAGTAAATGCTTTACCATCACAGAATTTTAAAATACATTCAAATACAAAACCGTTATTTGGAATAGTGTTTCACGGTTTTTACTTTAAAATAAATAAAGCCATGGTGAGCAAGTGAGACTTATTTCAAAAACATTAATTTATTTTACATTTAATATTTTACTTTTATATTTTTATTTTAAACATTTGTTTTTGTCCACATTTGCTGGTGCCAGTACAAATCAAACAGCGATACTCTTTTAGTTATTTTTTTCTTAAAAAGAAAATAATATCATAATAGAAGCCATGTAAAGTCCTGCCTTCACTCGCTCTCTCTCTTTTCCTCACTCTCTCTCTCACAGTTAATTACACTAATGAAACAGGGACTCCCAGGGCAGTTCTTCATGCCAAAGAGCATATGTGAAGGGACCTGGGGAGTGTGTGCGCGTGTCAATGTGTGTGTACTGTATGCGTGTGTGTTTGGGATCGCCTTACTCCCTCTCGGCCACACAGGAGGAGAAACAAGAAAAAGCACTCGAGCCCCTCTCCCTCCCTTTCTCCTTTTGCCTACTCTGTGGGTCATTTCTGAACCTTTTTCCTCATAAGATATCCATGCTAATTGCTAATGGCCTTAGCTGCCATGGTCTCTGTGGTCCCCCGGGGCCACAAAAAGGGTCTCAGAATGGGTCCAAAGACCCCGAATAGTCTTCTGATCACACATCCCAATTTTTCCATATATATATATATATATATATATATAAAATGTATACTATACTATACCCTACTATATTACTATACTATATACTAAAATATATATTTAGTATATTACTTTCATGCTGTAATGTTAAACACTGTTCACAACAGGGAAAAATGGCCCAATGGCTTTTAGGATGTTCAATTGTGCAGATTCTTTTCAACATCGACATTTATATAATTTATAATTATTTATTTGTGATGATTATATATTTTTAATAATTATTTCCAATATAAATTATACTAAATAAATAGTCAAAATTATTATAAATATATATTATAGGTCATATACATGAAAAGTATATATATAGTCAGCAATAATCACCATAAATATGATCATGTCTAACTATTAGATCCAATTTGTTGCATGAGCCATGTACGACTTGTGACAGGTTTTTGTTTAGAGTGAGTTTAAGCGGAATCTGTGTAAGCAGCTGCAAATCCTCTGAGTGCCGTTTGAGTTCTATTTAAACTCCGAGCAGTTTCCCTCAGTACTGGCTTTTGCTTTTGTTCCAAAGCTCTGTCTCCCCCATAGGGCTAGAAAAATATCACCTCCGCCTGGAAGCTAAAAGGATCCTTCAGGGACCCTAAAATCTTTTTCTCAAATATAGCCAACATTATACATACACAGTTGCACTGCTTAATCATTACTCGAAAAGTACACAAGGTGTTTTCAGATTTAATTTTTTTTTTTAAATGTACTGTATGATTAACTTAGGGCTGCAACAACTAACTGATAAAATGATTAATAATCAATAATGGAATTAATCAACATTAATCATGTCTATTAATCGACTGATCACACACTATATGCACAGAAAGCATTTGCCAGTCACGTCACATAACAGCAGTAAATAACGCATTTCTATAGACCAAACGCACCTGGAAAACAGCAGAGTGAGCTGCTCCGTGAAAAGTGCTAGATCTAAGTTGTCCTAAATACAAAAATGCTTTATATCAAGCGTTTCAAACAAAAGCATGTATTGTAGTTAAAAGTGACTTTCCATTTCATATGCTTTAACAGATATGAGTGCTCTTTAACACATTTGAAACACATTTTCACACCAATCTGTGCACATTCATCATACAGATGGAGTACAATAATTCTGTCTAAAATACACATTTGTCTAAAGCATTTCATGTTAGACATAAAATTCTACATGTAACAAATATTAGTATTTTTATGAGACCAGAATGAATTATAAATGTAATGTAATTACATTTAGATGAGTGAATGTTTCTGTTCCTTGTACGAGTAAAAATTTTGTGTTTTTAAAAAAATTTGTGTTAATTATAATTTTTAATTTAGTGATTTTAAATGGTAAGCAAACAGTTATTTTTTTTGGTTTAGAATGTTTAATGCATAGCACAGCTTACTGTACACAGATTTATTCAATATAGCTTTCAAATTACACATATTGGAAGGACAACATGTTGAATAATTTTTCCAAAAATATGGCTTACAATTAACTGATTTTATTAAAATCATTCATTTCTAATAATAATAATACAAAATTTATTTCCAATTTATCAAAGAAATGATCAACGGATTTATTGATTATTATTATCTTTAGTTGCAGCCATAGATTAATATTAAATGATTAATTTATAATAAGGTTACTTTCCTGACTTTAATAATAAAAAGTGGCACATTTTAATAATCTACATCATTATTATTTTCGTTACTTCCATACCAGTTAAGGATGAATTAATGCTGCTTTCTAGTAAGAGACGGATATGCATAATGGCGAAGATAATTAAGTCCTTCCCCAATCTATATTTTACATAATATTTAAAATCAATTAATTTGCATAAGTGCACTCAATCTCGTTATGTCCGTACAATTGAAATATTTATGTAGAATGACCCCTAATTGATTTTTATTTCCAGGAAAATTGATGCATGGCTGAATTTATGGTGCATTTGTCAAAGCAACAGCCGGTCTCTCTGTGATGCTGCTCAGATGAATCTACTTAATTGACTGGGATCAGAGAACAGTGAGAAAATGTGTCATAACCTATCAAAGATGAGTGCTGGAGAAAGCTGTGATGCTTCAGACACTATCAGGACCCCCTCAGATAAATATAAAGAGCCATTGATTGCTCAGGAGAGTGAGTTTGTGTGCATGGGTTGTTTTTTTTTTCTTTTGCTACATCGATCTCAGAGCTGACCTTATGGTGCATCAAAGCCTACAGGAGCTAATCTGGCCTCTGTATTACGACCTGAGCACGGAAAGATAGCGTTCAAGACGGAAGGGGGTGAAAGAGACAGAAAATAAAAAGAGAGGAAGTGGTATTCACATGTGTTCGCAAGAGAGATTAAAAAGAGGAAGTCCAAATACTCACATAAGAAGTATGTACTCAAAGGTTTTCATCAGCATGCTTCCATGGTCGGTCACTGACGGTAACATTATCTGGACTCTCATTGGCTGCTAGGCAGTGCAGGTCTCAGAGCCTGTCTGTTGTCTGACACTGACAAATAGTTTTTAATACCTTGAATTTCCAGCATCTTCTGCCTAGCATATATATAGTGGACAACAGATATCAGAGTGTATGAATACACACAGTTGCACATACAAACATGATCAATTAGTGGCAAAGTCTACTGTCTTGGTAACTATGCAAAGGTAAGAAAGCAACACTTTTATTATTATTCATTAGGGCTGGGTTTTGCCACAGACTTCACAAATAATTTAAAATTCTTAATTAATATTGATTCGTTTGGATATCTCACAACTAAATCCTATATGTAAACTATTCAGTGAACCCTGTCAGTTTATTTGTGTATTTTGTTGCTGTTTATTTTTATATATATTGATAAACACAATAAACATTTAAATTGCACATAATGCCGTTTTATAGCAATGATATGATCATGTGTCTATCTAAAATTGTTTACATATATAAACTATGGCTGTCACAAAAACATGTTTTCACAGATTTATTCAAATATGTAGACTAATGAGATATCACTAACAGGCTACCCTAAAATATAGCTAATATAATGAATATGTAATATAGTGCATATATTTAGCTAAATGTTCCTCTGTCTGTATATTTTCTAACTAACTAACGAGCTAGTAAGAAATTGAAAAGGTTTCCTGAGGAAAACATAACGTTATGTGACATTGTTTACAGGCTGTTTTAAAGACGTTTAAAACAGCTAGAGAGACATGAGACGTCATATATTTCGGTAAGCTGTACTGTTTCTTTCAACATACCTTTCTGATGTTCATTCATGCTTATTTTACATAAAGAAGAAGAGATGATCTGTTCACGTGTGAAACTGAGGCGGCTACATCGGTCTGTCACGTGAGGTGATAATACAGAATGTCACAATCATAGGTATTTATGGTCAAAACCACTGATCTATAGTAGACGATTTTTAAAACTTATAACCATAGCCACCCACCCCCACACTATAAAAGGTCCAAAATTTAATTCCTTTTTTTTTTTTAACAAATGAACACAACTGCACGGAAGAAACATTGTAAAAAGGCAGTTTTTATATTTATAATGATATAGCCTAGTCTAGTTAAGCAAAATGACAACAAGAGAGCCCCCCCCCCCCCCAAAAAAAGTTATAAATTTGGGGTTAAAAATCATAGGTATTTATGGTCAAAACCACTGATCTATAGTAGACGATTTTTTAAAACTTATAACCATAGCCACCCATCCCCACACTATAAAAGGTCCAAAATTTAATTCCTTTTTTTTTTAACAAATGAACACAACGGCACGGAAGAAACATGGTAAAAAGGCAGTTTTTATATTTATAATGATATAGCCTAGTCTAGTTAAGCAAAATGACAACAAGAGAGCCCCCCCCCCCCCAAAAGTTATAAATAACAAGACAAAAAAATAGTTCCAAACACAGATCACAGCAGTCCTGCGCCTCTCAGAGCAACACACTTTACTGAATGAATAGGTTTTGAATGAAATGGGTGAGCTTGAATGAATTAGCCATCTGAAGAAATTGTTTGAATGAATGACTCAATGACTCACTAATTAAGTGCCACCTACTGGCAGCAAGTTTACTTTCATATCTAAAAGTAGCTTATTGTTTTCCCAACATTTCATATTGGAATTAAAAAACTCATTTTAAAACTCATAATTTTGAAGTGTAAATTGTCTGTGTGAGTGCTTCTAAATGTCATTGACTTCTGCTGCTTCCATTTCTTCTGCAGTGGAAAGATAATTTTTTGTTGATGCTGATTACATTTGATTCGTAAGTGCCCTGTAGTGTATTATTATATTAACTGAAATGATTAATAAAATGTAAGAATTTGATATGAAACATAGATTGATGACACATAGTTTAATAAGGTTAAGAAAAAACTGCCCTTTATATATGCAAACCTGGAAATTAAAGTACATTTTAGTATGTAGAAACTTTAATCAAACGTAATTTCCCAGCAACAAAGTTGTGCTCAGTGAAAAGTCATGTGTGTGTATGTTTGGACTGAAAAAGGTGGTAGCCTACATGATCTTGGTAAGCAATTTGTCAACATTGTAGTTAATATTTTCGGTGCATTAAAACGTGTGCTCATTAAGATACCAGCAGGGGACTGCAAAAAGGTCCACTTTTTGAAAAAAAAAAAAAAAAAGACATTATACAGACATTATAGCTTAAATTATGTGGTAGCCTATGTGTGATAGTACTTTTGTGAACAATAGCTTTATCATTATCTATCCACTTCTCATAATCAACTCATGGTTTATTATATGGATAACTGAAGCCTTTTTTTGATAACACAGTGTTACTGCACGGCCATTGGTTCGTGCAGTGCTTTAAAGACGAACCAATGGCTCGGCAGCGGTGCTGCACAAGCCTATAGCCCGGTACACACCAAGCCGACGGTTGGCCATCGGGCAGTTTTTGTTCGTCGGCCGACTAAGTTTTCTCAGTGTGTTCTGCGCCGTCGGCTGAAGTTGGTCCTCGTCGGCTTTTTTTCGGCCGATTCGACATGTTGAATCGGCATCGGAGCTCATGGGTCAGTCGGGCCATCTGATCATTCTGATTGGCTGTTCAGCTGGTGAACCAGTGCCCGAGAAATGCGCAGAACGGATGTGCTACTTGGCCGTCGGGTGTCGAGCGTCGGCTTGGTGTGTCAGGGCAACTTTGGACCCAGACGCTGCCGACGTGAGCCGACCCCGCAGTCTGCTTTCGTCGCCACTAGTTTGTCAGCGTCGGCTTGGTGTGTACCGGGCTTATGGCGGCGATGGGCAGGGCATCTAGCTATATAAGCAGCCACATCGTCATAGGATCCCCAGGTTTACATCGACTGAAGCAACGACTGAGTCATACAGCACCATAGCACGGCAAGGAACGCAGTACTCGTTCCCGTATCTCAGGGAACCGAGGTTACGATAGTGACTGAATACGTTCCCTTTTGATACTTCACTCTTACTGCGTCTTACTAGATGCATATGGGGAACCAGTACAACCACACCATGCTATGGTAGAGGAACGACTGAATAACTAACTTGCTATGGGCACCGAAGGCTATAGGAGCGTGCGAGGCTGCTATAGCTGCTACATAGACCTTGAGCGTGGAAGGGCAGCGCCCCTTGTCCAGCAGCTCTTGCAGGAAGGACAATATCAGCGATATGTCACAGGAAAATGGGTCTGCGCCACGGGTTGAGCATCAGGCAGAAAAGACAGACCATTTAAGGGCGTAGAGATGTCTGTAGACGGGGCTCTAGCCTGAGTGATTGTGTTTTGAACACTCTCGGGGAGGTCCGTGAGCTCCCATCGAGAGGCCAAAGGTGCAGAGCCCACAGCTCGGGCGAGGAATGCCACAACTTTCTTTTCGCCTGGGAGAGGAGGTCCTGTCTCAGGGGAATGGGCCAAAGGGCTGCGGTGAGCAGCTGAGACAGCTCTGAAAACCAATGCTGGTTTCTCCAGAGTGGGGCCACTAAAATAACTTTGTGTTTGTGTTCCCTGATTTGTCTGATGACCTGCGGGATCAGAACGATCGGAGGAAAAGCTTAAAGGAGGAGGTTGGACCAGTCGTGGGCCAACGCGTCCATGTCCTTCGAATAATAGGTCAGGACCCTGCCTTGCCAAAGATCTCCCAGATCTCCTGAACCACTTGTGGATGGAGCGTCCACTCCTCTGAGGGGACGTTGCTCCATGACAGCATGTCTGCACCCTGGTTCTCAGCAAACGCAGGTTGTGCTGAGACCATACCAAGAGGCACTCCACTAGAAGGAGGAGGCGCCTCGTGGAGAGCCCCCCTTGGTGATTTATGTAGGCTACCACGGTCATGCTGTCCGAACGGACCAGAACGTGGGGCCCCTTTAGGCCTGGTAAGAAGGTATGAAGGGCTTGACACACTGCCAGCATTTCCAGGCAGTTGATGTGGAGACTTCCTCCACCGACCACAGGCTGAAGGCTGGTCTGCCCTCGCACAGAGCTCCCCAACCTGTGTTGGACACATCTGTTGAGACCACCTTTCTCCTGCAAACCACTTCCAATGGCACACCCTGTTCCATCCACTGATGATACTTCCAAGGGCTCAGGGCTGTCAAGCAGGTCTGGTTCACCTTGATTTGCAGGCGTCCGTGACGCCAGGCATCGGATGGAACCCTCGGTTTCAGCTAGCGCTGAAGCAGGCCCAGCTGTAGTACTGGAGACGCAGAGACCATGAGGCCAAGCATCTTCTGAAATGCTTTGAGGGGGCGAGAGGCTCCTGTAGCGAAGGAGGCCACAAGACGCTGTATGGCCAGAGTGCGCTCTGGCATGACCGCCGCCCTCATTTGGGCTGAGTCGAAAACTGTTCCCAGGAACAATATTCGTTGGCTGGGGGACATTGTGCTCTTGGCAAAGTTGACCCTGAGTCCCAGGCGCTCTAAGTGGCTGAGAAGGAGGGAAGGAGGGACCTGTGCGACAGCAGTTCCACCTCTGACTGGGCGAGAACGAGTCAGTCTTCGAGGTAGTTGAGAATGCGGATTCCCATCTGTCTCAGAGGGGAAAGAGCCACATCCATGCACTTTGTAAAAGTGCGGGAGCCAGGGACAGCCCAAATGGCAGGACCGTGTATTGATAAGCCACACCCTCGAAGGCGAATATCAAGAATGGCCTGTGATGGGGGGCTATCTGGATGTGAAAGTAAGCATCTTTAAGGTCCAGAGAAAATAACCAGTCCTCTGGGCGTATTTGCGAGAGGATCTGTTTCAATGTAATCATCCTGAACGACTGTGAGCACGTTTCAGGAGCCTGAGATCGAGGATGGGCCGCAGGCCACCATCCTTTTTGGGGACGAGGAAGTAACAGCTGTAGAAGCCTGACTCACTCTGGGCTGGGGGGACCGTTTCTACGGCGCCCTTTGCCAGCAAAGTCATCACCTCGGAGCGCTGGACGTGTGCGTTTTTGCTCTGAACAGAGGTGGGAAACACACCGCTGAAGCGCAGGGGTCTTCGAGCGAACTGCAGTGAGTAACCTGGTTTTATTATCCCCATCACCCAATCTGACACTCTGGGGATGGCCTGCCAGGCCTCGGCCTGTGTGACAAGGGGTTGGATTGACTCAAGTGATTTGACCTCACCGTGCGAGGATACGCCACTTGTATTGTGTGGAAGAGGAAATTTGCTCTCTTTTTGAGAATGTTTGTGTTTTATTTGTTCTGCTATCACAGCGGTAGGCGGTTTGGGCGCTTGAACAGGCCCAGTTACTGCAGAAAACACTTCGCCCTCGGCACCCAGAACTGGACGGGGTGCTTGGAGGTTCAACCGGGGCAGCTTGGGGGGTGGTCCGGCAACCGTGGGACTTAGCCCCCTCCTCTTCCTGTCCAAAAGATCAGGATGACGCCTTGGGCACCTGGTCCAGCACAATCTTGGGCCGGGGTCCCTGGTGCTTAGGAGGCGGGCAGCGTCTAGCCAAACGAGAACGATCTCGGGGCTCCGGCTTGGGCTCCAGCTGGGGAGCCTGTGGCACAGTCTTCGCAAGCTGGGGAGTTGGCGCCAATCTGGGGCGACTCGAGCCAGCTGCAGAGCTGGAGCGCTTTGGCAGGAAGTGTCGCATTGCCTGGGACGACTTCTGTGCCGCTGTGAAGCGCTCTTCGAACCTTTCCACAGCAGGTCCAAACAGGCCGGTGGGGGAGACTGGTGAGTCCAGGAAGTGGACCTTGTCCGCATCCTTTATCTCCATCAGCGCCAACCACAAGTGGTGCTTGAGCACCACTAAGCTGGCCATTTACCTGCCTATCGCCTGGGCCGTGGTTTTGGTGGGGTGTAAAGCCAGGTCGGTCGCACTGCGCAGCTCCCTGAATGTTGCGGGGTCTAGGCCAGTCTCGTCCATGCAGCGGAGGAGTTTGGCCTGAAACACCTGTAGGACCACAATGGAATGAAGCGCTGAGGCCACCTGTCCAGCCGATGAGTAAGCGCGTCGAGCGAGCGCTGAAGTCATCTTACAGGGCTTGGACGGTTGGGCAGCCTTTGCCATCCAACCGATGGCCGTGGGTGGGCAAAGATGCACGGCCACTGGCTCATCGAGAGGAGGCATCCTCTCGTACCCTTTTTCTTCAGCGCCGTCAACGGAGGTGAGGGCGGATGAAGAAGAAGCACACAGGCAGGCCGAGTAGGGGGCGCGCCACGACCTGGTCAGTTCTTCATGGACTTCTGGGAAGAACGACGAGGCTCGCTGACGAGGGGCCTGGCGGGGCCCCGGCAGGAACCACTCATCCAGGTGGCTGCAAGTGGGCTCCTCCGGTGGAGACCACTCCAAACCCAGCTCATCCACAGCCTTAGACAGGAGCAGTTTGGCGTCCGTGCTCGGCTTTGGCTTGCTGGGCACCACAGACTAAAGGAGGGCAGGGTCACCAACCGAGCCCGACAGCTCCTCAGCATCTGATGCAGCCAGTGACACGCTGTCATCCAGGACCTCGTCTTCACTTTCCCCGAACAAGACCAGGTTGCTCGCAGCAGCAGAGGGACACTGGTCTGGACGGGAGAAAAAGACGGGCAGAACCTCGCTCGTGGGAGAGAGTGAGGTACGCGGGGTCTGAGCCGGTGTAAGCTCACTCATCTCGGCGCACTTGCATCCTCTGCCCCGCTGCTTTTTCCTCACAAGTTCCTGGGAGGAAGGAAGTGGGAGGGCACGAGGGGAGGAGTCGCTCTATGAAAAGAAAGCTATCCGCGAGTGCAGAGAGGCGAGACTCATATCCTCACAATGAGGACATTCTCAGTGAGTGCAGTTTCAGCGTGGGCAGCGCCCAAGCATGAATCCCACTCGCCGTGACCGTCAGCCCTGCACGAGCGACAGAAACGGTGTGGCATTTGAAACAACGCCGAGAAATTTGCTCTTCCAAATTTGCTCTTTCAAGCGTTGGCCAGATGGCGGCAGGGGACTGTGAGACCGTGGCTGCTATGGGCGCTTTAGCAGCTAGAGAGCGGTGAGTCAGCGTGGAGATCATTCGAGTTAGAGGATCTTGATCCGCTGCAGAGGCTGGTCAATGGCGAGTAGGGCTTCAAGTCTCGTAGATCAGCGAAGAGATGTCGTCGCTGAAGGAGAAGAAATCTGAGGATCCTATGGCGATGCGGCTGCTTATATAGCCAGATGCCCTGCCCATTCTGGCGGGCTTTGGCGGGCACCGCTGCCGAGCCATTGGTTCGTCTTTAAAGCACTGCACGAACCAACGGCCGTGCAGTAACACTGCATTATCTAAAAAAAGGCTTCAGTTATCAGAGAAAAAGGAGTTTTCCCCATATGCGTCTAGTAAGACGCAGTTCGAGTGAAGTATCGAAAGGGAACCCACATAGTTAAGAGGGACCTAAGTCTTACCTAGACTACAGAGTATCATGGAGAGTGGCCCTGTTGATCTGGGTTAGTATCAACCACCCTAAGAGCAGCAACTAAAACACATTCAGAAAACTGTAGCAACTGGCCTCCTATAGCATCATCTCTTGGGTGGTGATGGAGGGGCATCGATTCGCAAAGCCAATTTCAGTATTTATCTACAAACTCCTGTTGAGCGATCCTGCCGTGATGCAAACTTGGCAGATGAATGCCTATACCAACCTGAGAAGCATTTCCTCAACAATATTCAGCAATCCTCTCACATGCACTTTTGTTTGTTTGCTTTTGAATGATTGAGACTTTTGAATCTGTCCTTTTTAATTTGTCAAGTTTTTTTCACTCTGTAAAACAGAAATGTGATAGGTCTACTGCAGAAAAAGAGTACAAAAAGATTGCTAGATTATGCAAAAATGTACCTACAAACAATTGAAACAACATTTAAAAGTGTCCTATGAGATAATTTCGTTTAAAATTCAGCTGCCAGTTATTAACATTAAGCAATCAGAAAAATACACTGGATGTACTGTGTTTTATGCTGTATTTCGTCCAAATATATGTGACCCTGGACCACAAAACCAGTCATAAAGGTAAATTTTTCAAAATTGATATCTGAAAGCTGAATAAATAAGCTTTCCATTGATGTATGCTTTGTTAGGATCGGACAATATTTCGCAGAGATACAACTATTTGAAAATCTGGAATCTGAGGGTGCAAAAAAATCTAAATATTGAGAAAATCGCCTCTAAAGTTGTCCAAATTAAGTTCTTAGCAATGCATATTACTAATCAAAAATTAAGTTTTGATATATTTACAGTAGGATATTTACAAAATATCTTCATGGAACATGATCTTTACTTAATGTCCTAATGATTTTTGGCATAAAAGAAAAAGAAAAATCAATGATTTAGACCTATACAATGTATTTTTGGCTATTGCTACAAATATACCCCAGCGACTTAATACTGGTTTTGTGGCCCAGGGTCACATATAGTAAATTCAGACAATCAAGTAATTTAGTGTAAAAAAAAAAATGCAGCATTATATTGATCAATTATTTTTAAAAATAGTATTTAGCTCTTTCTACAGTAATTATATAACTAATTATCATACAGTAACTGGCTGGCAACCCTGCTGCCAGCATTTTACTGTAAACTTACAGGTTTTTTTTCTTGCAATGTACTTTCATAATAAGATTGTTTTTAAAGATGTTCCTGAGCAAAATTTTTGGTTGTAGCCTATTGCACTGTAAAAGGTAACTTTAATATTAATACTGCTCAATAGTACTAAATAAAATTGTAAAATGTTGATAAATTGTGCAGGACTGGCCCAACCAAAACACCCAGTGAATTTCTATTCACAAAGTCAACCCCCATCCAGGTTCACACACACAAGAGGTGAGAAAATGTGATTTTCCAAAAGGCCTGCTAATTCAGTATGAAGGAAGAGGCCACGATCAATAAATCATTGCTAAGTAGATTGTAAAGAAAAAAAATATCCTAAGCTTGGTGACAGTGCATTAGTGAATCACAGGGAAAAAGACAGAGAAGAAGGGTTCAATTTCAATAAATGAAAACCCCTTCAACACCTACTTTGACTAATTACAGGCAACTCATTTGTATAATTTTATGTTCATTTGTTTGCATTTGCCTATTTAGTAAGCAATAAAAAAATGAAAAGAAAAAGAACGTGTTTGTTATTTCAGTGAGAGGGACGATGAGAAAAATAAAGTGGGATTGTTAATATTAGCCCATTTGATTAGATTTTTTCTTTGTGCGTTCATGAGATGCTTGGACATTAATTCAGTCGTGACACAGGTAGGACACTTTGGCAAATAGCTACTCCCCGACATTTAGCAGCAAGCCACTGAGTACCGCTGACTGCTCTAAATTTACCACTTCACTGAGTTTTACATGTCATGGTCATTAACTGTGTAATAAATACTAATTGCCACTGAGGGCATTGGGCCAGCTCTGATGCAGGGGTGCATCCTAATTATAGGGAATAGCTCTGTAAGTGAAATAAGACATTGTCTTTCTCCGTTGGGAGATAATTGTGCAGTTCAGGCCCAATTCCCACATTAAATGAGAATTATGTACCATATTAGTCCTTTTTTCATGGAAAATTAGTCTCCCTTCGGTGCCACAGATGTAACGAAGAGGCTTGTTTGTGATTTATGGTTTGGTCATGAATATAAAATAGCTTGCTTAATTCAAAAGTAAGCATGCAGTTTAACGTTAGGCATAAGATGAAGAGTGTTCATTACTTAGAGACAAGCACTTTGTGAACTTGATTAAGGAATAAATATAGTATGTTCAATCAATAGGAAAATATGAGTTTGAACTAAATAGGCCTAATTATATATGATATCAGAATTAAATGGACTAGAAAACAATGGCAGTTTGCTTACTCTTGATGTCCTTATTCTGGGTACAGAATAAAAAGAGGTTTTTAGGGAAACTCTGTTCCACAAATGTATTTAAATCTTATAAGTGCAAGGGTCAGTGACAAATAAACATGTTATGTGGTTTTGAAAAACTTGTATGCATTTTTTTTTTAACTTTCAATTTTGATGACTTAAATATTTAATTAAAATATTGTATAAAATAATGTATTTTCCTTACAACTTTATACACATCTTCATGCAGCTTAATCATTATTTACAAGAAAGTCTTTCAATGTATTTTTCGAGAACATTTTTTTTTTAAATACTGAAAATTTGTATTAAATTTCGTGACAATTAACTTTGCCTTTTCATTATAAAAAATAATTCATTTTAAGAGACTTATTGAGTTAGTCTGTGATATAATAATTTCCTGTTTTATGTTGTTATTTTTTGTGTTTTTTTTTTTAATTCTGAATATTTGTTGGTTGCACCAAATAACCTTTTTTGCTGATTAATTTTTAAAATATTAATAAACAGATTTGTTAAAAATAGTTTTGTTAAAATATTCTTAAAAATAATAATGGCTAATAAATAATGCTGCAGTGATGACATAGTAGGCCAAAACCCTTGCAATGGTTAGCATTTTAGCACTTCTGGTTCCATCATCCTGAATCCAATGGGTTTTTGGTTGAAGAACAAGGGTTTTCATTAACAACAAAACATTAGTTTTTGTAAAGATCCATTTCCCAATAGGAAAATCCTACTGTTTTTGTCGAGGGAACCAGGGTGATGGTAATTTGCAGGCCTACAAAACATGTAATCAACACAGCACTCAGAACTATTGCAAGGGAACTGCAGTAAATTCTACAAGTATCTTGGTTCTCAGATAACTACAACAAAAAAATCATGGATTATGGAGTCAGGTGAATTGGCTAAGATCTAAGGTAGAATGTGTTGATTGTATTCCCAGCAGGGCTTTCTTCTCCGGCCTCGGTGGGGGATAGAGAGGGTGATGAGGGTGAGAGGAAGGGCCAGCACTCCCCACTCGCCCCCCTGCCCACATCAGACTGCACCAGCATGCCATGATCGATCTGGAGGGAGAGGAGAGGAGATGGGGGGCAGGTTAGATATTGTGTAGAGAGAGACTTTAAGAAAGAAAGAGAGGGGGGGGGGGGGAGTGGTTTACAGAGGGCAAGACAAGACAGAGTGAGAAAGACAGGTCTACACTTGTCCCGTTGTGATCTCTTTCTCACCTCATGTCCCCTCGCTGACCATGGCAAAGGTCTGGAGAAAGTGAATCACAATCTCACAGTCCGTGGAAGACATGGCAGAATCAAAGCTGGAAAGGAGACCTTTACCCATCAATCTTTTTGCAGTAGAATCACTTCAAACAAAAACCATACAGTATAATGACTTGCCCCTCATTTTAAACTTTTACTGGAAAACAATGGAAAACTTGTCTATTTAAAATTTTTACTGGAAAACAATAGGCAACATGTGACTTCTTTATCTGCTTCTCAAAAGACAATGTAACATATGTTTGTGCCATAGAACATTAGTGGAAACCAAAGCCATTCAGAAGATAGGTCAAAATCAAGCACACAACAACAGAGATATTAATAAATAATGTGCTGTGATGGCATTGTGTCGAAAGCAGGTTCGGGAGGCTGAAAGACTCAAGCTGGGGGTGAGGGGCTGAGATAGGTGTGTGTGTGTGTGTGTGTGTGTGTGTGTGTGTGTGTGTGTGTGTGTGTGTGTGTGTGTGTGTGTGTGTGTGTGTGTGTGTGTGTGTGTGTGTGTGTGTGTGTGTGTGTGTGAGTGAGTGAGTGCGTGTGGATCTGAGTGTGTCAGATGAGACACCACAATGACCTCCGCACCAAATGGAACTTAAAGGTCACTTCCTAGGAGAACGGCTCTCACTTGAGGAAGAGACTTTTTTTACTCAGGAAGGATGAGTGCAGTAATATAGGAGGAGATTGGCTGCACATTGTGTTATTAGGACACATATTGAAGATGTGTGATGTACAGAGTAGCCTGGTTAAGCCTGGACTAATCATAATGTCATTGTTTGAGTCACTTTGCTCAAATATATACATTATATATATATATATATATATATATATATATACACACACACACACACACACACACACACACACACACACACACTGTAAAAAATTTACATTTTGAAAAATTGTGGAAACTGAAAAATAAACATTGACTCAACAAACTGCTTGCCAAAAATAACCCCCAAACCAAAAAAATACATTGTACTAATTTTATCTGAAGGTCTTGAACCCATCTTTCATACACTCAAGTGTACTACAATTGGTGATCCAGAGATAGTATGTTAAAAGCGCATTTTAATTCATATTCATGGAGTCTCAAAATAGCACAGTTGAGTACACTTAGATGACCTTAGGTTTATCTTAAGAAGCACTAAAGAATCATTTTTAGTATATTAAGTACAAAATAAGTGCGCGAAAAGTACATTATGGAAGTGTACTTGTTTTTCACCTGGGTGAGCTCAGAGTACCTTTTGTGAGAATGGTAATATTCAGGCAACATCACACTAAATACTGGTGAAAGTAACCTCAGATAAATTATTACATTTTATGGTGTTTTTGATATTTTTGCATGTTTGTGAATGTATTAATGTTTAAAGTGCAATTCATCAGCTTTGTGTATCTTAGAATTAAAATGCATGATTTTGTAAGGTTTACAGTGTATTTATCATTTTAAGGTATTTTTACAATATTGTTGTAATTTGATTAAAAACGTATTAAAATGTGTCCGTGTTCAGTGTATCATCATTTAATGTTTTTTAAAAAAAAAATCATTTTCTTTTGGGACAACGGTGAATAAACAATTCAGTAAGGTTGCTTTAGCAATATAAATTTGCCAATATACATTTTTAGATGTAAAACAAAAAATGTACGCTACTACTATTTAAAATATTTAATTGGGCCAATAACATGGTTTGGTAGATGTTTTTTCAATTGGTTCTACATATTATTTCTCATTGAGCCAATGTTAACAGACTGTTGCCACAATTGAAAAAAATCAATTTGCAGAAATTCAGTTGGGCCAATGGAAAAATTTAGATGTAATCAGTCACTAGAAAATTTTGAGTTGGGGAGGTCTGAAATTTTTTACAGTGTGTATATATATATATATATATATATATATATATATATATATATTATATATATATTAAATGTTATATATAATACATATTTTAAAAGAAATAAATATTAAAGATGTATTATTTTATTTTATTTGTGCAAATTTTGGTTTATTTTGTACAATTTTGGTTCCCCACAATATTCGTAGATGAAAATTTATTAAATATGTACTAATATTTTAGTTGAATTTTATTTTATTTTATTTTTATTATCCAAATTTTGGTTTATTTTGTACAATTTCTGTTACCCAAAAATATTTATTAAATATGTGCTATTTTATTTTATTTTATTTTCAAATTTCAGTTTATTCTGTACAATTTCTGATCTCAAAAATAATTAGGTCTACTGTGATGTACAGTATGCTGGTTTATTTTTTAATTTTTTTAATTTTTATTTTTTAAATTTCTGTTTATTTTCGGTTCCTTGCCAAAAGAAAATGATTAAAGATGTTTTATTTTATTTCATTTCATTTTATTTTATTTTACTTCATTGTATTTTATTTAATTTTTTGTTCATAGGTATGGTAAATAATTATATTTTTATATTATGATATGATAATTTCCAACAATTAAGAATGTAACTGTTTGTAATCATGTAACTGTTTTGAGAGAGAGAGAGAGAGAGAGAGAGAGAGAGAAAACAATTCTCTTCAATATGACCTGTTTATAGAGAGAATGAGCAAACAACAGCCAAACCACTGAAAAACATAAGATGTGTAAAAAGCGTGTAGTAAAAAAAAAAAAAAAAAAAAAAATGGATAGGACATTATCAGTGAATAATTTAAAAACAGCCCGAAGCATTATAAGGCTTGCGCCAATAAAGCAATAAGCAGAGGCGCAGTGGGTCATTTCTCATAAATTATTAGAACGTGAACCTACACATGTGGCAGAGATGCAATGACCCCAGCTGTTCAACCATTTAAAGAGCTTTTGCCCACTGCAGAGGGCATTAGAGATAAATTGCACAGTGAAATTAGATCATATTTAACTTATGCCTTGATGTTTAGGGTCAGGAGGGGAATAAAAAGATTTCACTGCTGCAAGCTATGCTAAATATCTGTTCCACTTTTTCTTTTGAGCTGATGTAAGTCCTCATTATTGATGCAGTGTTGGTTTTGATCTAATTGTATATGACCAACATTTATTATGCAAACATTAAAATACTGTTCTACGGATATTTGATGTGCATAAGCTAATTTGCATAATTTTTGCCCAACAAATTTTAATAATTGCTGAATAAGCTCCAAACGTAAGTGAATGGAGCTGATATCCCAACTCATTACCTGTATATAGTAAGAACAAAGCTCGTCCCGCCAGCCATATCAGCATAAACATATGAGACACATTGACAGCCTGTCTCAGATGATCCTGTTCTATAGCGGTCTGTCTGTTACAAATCTAACAATGTCAAATTACATCTCATCACACGTCGTCTTCTTTACTGACGTATTAGAACAAGCAAAGATGAAGGTAGATAACAGTGATTCTGTAGGGTCAGCTGATTTATATAGGCCGCTAGACAAAATATATTTGCACGTGACATTCAAATCTGTTGCTCACATGCAGATGTTGAATTACGATTTTATTTTATAAAATATGAGGCTCGACGAAAATGCGTTTGCTACTATAACGAAAGTAAATTAAAACACAAAAAGGTCGGAGAAAAAGGTCGTGCGCAAGCTTGCACTTAAACTACAACTCCCATGATGCTCTAGCGATGGTTCCTGTTTTTGTCATGTGACCCAGTACCCATAATAATGAGTATCGCATGACTAGCCGCGCTGGTTTATTGTGCAAAATAACCGATTTAAGTGTACATAAATGTTATTAACGTTGTTCATAGACCCTAAATTAGTAGACTACGACTAAATCTGCCTTATTATCCCACATCTGGAGCCTCTATCATGGCGGAAGTGGAGGAGCAGGTAGGTTTCTGAAGGAAGAAAACATTCTGTCAAATAACAGAAGCCTGTGATTATACATATGATGTTTCTGTATGTTTAATTTTTAATGCGTGTTGGCTATTCGAGGTTGCAGTTGTAAATTATATTTTAAAGTAACTATTTTGAAGTCGTGTTATTGAAGCTATCAGACTCACTAGTTTAACACTTGCCAATATCACTGCTTAACACTGTCAATGTTATTATTCTTGCTAAGAAAAAGAAATAAAAAAAATAAAAGCTTGCCTTAAACTCGTTTCCTGGTTTTAGCTGCTCTCCCATACTGGTCTGTTTACTGGCTTTTAGACACTTGTCAGCTGGGCAGGCTGGGAGACCATCTTAAACCAGACTATCTTAGACCTTATACCAGCTTTTTCAGCAAGTTTACTGGCAAAATTAAAAGCTATAAATGTATGACTTCAACATAATTACATTTTTAATATTGGGTGTTGAACAGTGATTCGCCATTACATGTATACTTGAAGGGAGCTTAAGAAATAATAAGCCTGTTCATAGTTGTTTTTTGTTTGTTTGTTTGTTTTCCAGGGAAGAAAACTAAGTGAAGAATCCACAGATGAGTCAGAGGTAAAATCAAGAACTGTTCGATTTACTAATTTGATTACAGTAATTGAAGCAGAATCCATTGTGATTTTGAAATAATGCATTTGGTAACAAATTATTTACTGTAAGTGACATTTATTTGAAAGAATGACTGAACAAGCAAAAGACTTTTGTTAGGTTTTGATTAATATGATGTTTAAAATTATGGTTAAAAACAATTTTGACACTTTTTTTCTGGTCAAACATTAGTGGAAAATGTTCACAGTTCAAATGTTTGTATAAACTGCTGTCTCTGGTTACTCTGATAGTTAAAATAATAAATATATGTAAAGTTAGTTGAGAAAACCTTGCATATTCCACTTTCATTTATTTTTATTATGTACATACTGGGTCCCAATGCTTTTCAGGGGTGCACAGACATGTAATGAGACATTCACAGTAAAACATTTGACATTAGAGGTGTCACCATTTGTTATGTCACAAAGAATCCTATATCGTATATACAGTTTTGCTTATAAGTTTACATACTCTTGTAGATTATGCAAGAAGAATCATAAAAATTGCATGCTACTTTTTATGTAGTAATGTCCCGAATACATAATGGATGTTCACACATAGTCACAAGACCAAAATAATAACGGGATAAACACAAATTAAGCAGTTCAAAAGTTTACACACCCTTAAATCTTAATACTGTGTGTTGATACCTGGATGATCAATGACTGTTATGCTTTGTGATAGTTGTTTGCCCTGAGCAGTTAAACTACCCCACTGTTCTTCAGAAAAATGCTTCAGGTCAGGTCAGATGTGTACTTAATGTAAAAATCTGTATTGTGACACAGGACAGTGCTACTGTTGGTTTTTATGATCCTCTTATTTTGTTGAAATTATTATCTTGCGATCTGCAAGGGGTATGTAAACCTACGAGCAGAGCTTGGCTGTAACATATTCTGTGTACAGTGCCACTGTCCATTTTCTTGAGTGCTGTTTCAAGAAGAGACTTTTGAAAAAAGGATAGAGTTTGTCTTTAAGTGATACAGTGAATGAAATGTCAAGTAGACATTCTAGTCCTCAATTCAAAATGAAAACAGAGAGAAAGGAAACAACAGTCTTGCCCTCCTCTTAAATGAAATCTCAGTCCGTGGAGCAATCTCTCCTATCTCCTGTCCACAAACTGTCTTCTGTATGCACCCAGTCACCTTGGAGAGCATGATTGTATTTTCCTTTGGATTCACTGTAAACCACAGTTTGTTTTGTTCATAATTGTAGAGCTCTGATTTATGTAAGCTTATTTCCGCCGTGGAAAAAAAAAAGATTTATTTAAAAAAGGTAACGTGACTTTTTATCTCGCAATTCTGACTTTTTTCTTGCAGTTCTGAGTTCACAGTTCATTTTGTTTTTATAATTTCGAGATACAAACTTCAAATTTTGAAATATATCCTCACAATTCTGAGAAAAATCAACTTCTCAACTGTGAGATATAAACCTGCATTTCTGATAAGAAAAGTAAGAATTGTGAGATAAAAAGTCGCAATTACCTTTTTATTTTTTTATTCCATCGCACTAGCAAATTAATTTTTTATTTAACAATTGTATTTTTTTCCCCTTGCAATTCTAACTTTTTTCTCAATTGATATTTTCAATTAGAATATATTCAGTTTATGTAGTTCTAAGAAGAAAAGTCGAAATTGTGAAATATAAACCCGCAATTACAGAAAAAAAATGTGAGGAAAAAAAGAAGCTGGTTTCCACCGTGGAATAAAAAAAAAAAAAAGGTAGGCCTAATAATTTACATTTACAATTGGTCATTTAGCAGATGCTTTTATCCAAAGCGAATTATGCAAATGATGACTTTTTATCTCACATTTTTTACTTTTTTCTTAGAATTCTGAGTTTATATTTCGTAATTCTGACTTTTTTTTTCTCAATTGATGCATAAACTTAGATATTAACTCGAAATTCTGAAAGAAAAGTTCAAATTGTGAGACTTAAACTTGGGAGAAAAGAATTGTAATGAAAAAAGGAGCTTGATTCTGACACAAAATTTAAAAAAAAGGTAATTGCAACATTTTATCTCACAAATCTAACTTTTTTTGCGAGTTTATATCTCACTATTTGGACTTTTCTTTTCAGAATTGCAAGTTATTTTATATCTCGTAATTCTGAGTTCATAAAAAAGTCGAGACTGAGATATAGGCTAAAATCAGAAAGTTTCAATTACTTTTTTTTTTTTTTTTTTCATGCCAAAAATAAGCTTCCATACAGTCTCTATCCCCTCGCCTATCTCTCCCTAACACTTCCTGATGTGACCATGGATGTGTTGAAGGCTGTGTGGAAATGTGCTCTCAGATGGACCACACCTTCCGAGTCCTCTGAGCTCGTACTGTATAACATTTTTGGAGCTTGACAGCATTCATGACACCCCACGTAAAGCCCTTCTATCCTCATGAAAGAAGAATGCACATCTCATGGCTTGAAGAAAACAAGCCACAGCCTCTAAACATGATGTCACGCAGTGTGAGGAAATGAGAAAAGATGCTGGCGGGGTTTGACATTAATCTGTGGTTTTGAGGCCCAATGCTTCACTATAGCATTCTAGCAAAGTTTGTAACTAGAAAGACAGAGACAGAATGAGGGATGAGCGAAAGAAGAGAGTGTGGATGGTCACACCACTCCAGAAAAGGGGCAATTAAAGACAGGCTTCCCTTCATCCCCTGCTCCCCAGGGCACCAATTAGGAGCGGCAGGGAATGAGGCACAACACTCATCCACCACATCGACGTGGCGATGGCAAACACTAACAAGAGGAAGAAATTATGGGATATGAAACAGGAGAGATATTATCCACCCCTCCCCAGCGTAGAAACTTTGTCAGGTTTTTTTCCCGCCTCTCTCTGTCTCTCCGTCCCTGTCTGTAATGGCTTTGTAGACCATGACAAATGCTCAGGCATTAGAAATTTCACATCTGGACACAACAGGAAATGGACAATGGAGGTGTTGGTGACGAGAACAAAAAAAAATGTTTGATAAAATGAAAACCTCCAGTCTGCCTGTGATCTTATCTTATTCGTAGTTCTGCTAGCTACTTATTTGCATTGGAGTGCCTGGAATTTTTTGGCCCAAAATCCACTTCTACTCTTCAAAAGTTTGGGGTTGAGATTATTTAATGTTTTTGAAAGAAGGCTCTTAAGCTTCCGAGACTGCATTTATTTGATCTAAAATATAGCTACAAAAGTGTATATGAGTATAATTTAAAATAACTGTTTTCTATTTAAATATATTTTAAAATGTAATTTTATTTTTGTGATGACAGCCATTACTCCAGATTCCTTCTGAAATCATTCTAATATGCCGATTTGGTAATCAGGAAACATTTCTTATCATTATAAATGTTGATAACCTTTTTTTTTAGGATTCTTTTGTAGCATCTTCACGGTCACTTTTGATTAATTTAATGCATTCTTGCTGAATAAATTTATTGTAAAAAAAAGTCACTGTTCCTCCCACATTAAAATGTATTAAATGAAAAAAATAAATTAATTAATATTGTACTGCACACGTGTTATTACAGTTGGTCAGATTTGAAATGCGACACTCAAATTTGTTACATACTATAGCATGAGCTTATGGAAAGCTAATGATTAATGAAATCGTTATAAATGTTACATTTAAATATATAGTTCTAAAAACAATCAAAATAGAGCACTTACTAATAAAATATATTTTGAAATATTTTATTTGTCTACCTGCATGTGAAATTAGAGAACTGTGAATGTTGTCAAATTATTGAAATGTTCTCTCAATAAATCTCTAGGGATACCTCAAGGAAATCATTTAGATTAAAGAGGTTCTGCTGACCAAAACGTTTGGGATTTCCTGATGTCACTGTAGCATGAAACAGGATCCCATTCACATTGCTATATCATGCTTAATTATTACAGGATATCTATATCCTCACCATAATAAAAGTAACAGAATAAAATGCGCAATTGATTTTTATTAACAGATACACTAATTATTATGTGTGATAATTATTATATTCTGGTGCCTAATGAACTAATGAAGAATGGATGTGTTTGGGTTTTTGTACAGGAGGAGGACACAGAGGAGGAGCCAAAACTGAAGTACGAGAGGCTGACCAATGGCGTGACTGAGATCTTGCAGAAAGATGCGGCCAGCTGCATGACAGTGCATGACAAGGTATTTAAAAGCTATTTAGCATGTTTTTAAGAAAAAAAGTGTAGGACATGATGTGCATATATAGTTTTTTTTTTTTTTTTTGATGTATTCAATATTGTAGAGAAATTTAAATAATTTAAATAGAAGCTTAATTGTAACTTGTTTTTTAATTCTAAAATCATATCTTTTTAAAATTCTTAAATGCAGATATTTCTGGGAGCAGTTTTTTTTATTATTATTATTACACTCTTGTATAGTACTGAATATAATATTTTTGACTTGTCTTCTCCACACCGTACTTTTCTTAGAGAAGTGCTTACGCACAAACGCTCACAGGCCACCAGCCTTTCGCTGATTTCCTGTTTATTTCCTCTACTTTTAGATTTCTATATCTTTTTTGCCTGTCTTCTTTCCGTTTTTTCCCGGGCTTGATATTTTTGTTGGTGGAACATTCTACGTGGGCTGGTTAATCGTCATGGCAGCCGGTTCACTCATGCACGGACGCTGTGGAGGAATAGTCATACCTAGTTATGTCTCCTCACCTGATGTTTTATTAACCACTATTGATTTTTATTCTTTTCCCCCTCTTTTCCTTCTTTTCCCTGGGGACTCCCCCCCCCCCCCTTCCTCCTCTTCCATCTCTCCAAAAAAGGCAAGCTTGCAAGAAGAGACGTTGAAAAGCTGAATTTCCAATGAGAGTCCCCCCTTTTTTTCACTCTTTCACTTTCTCTCACTTTGTCTATCTCTATCGTTCCCTCTTTCCATCTCTTCCCTTTAGTCTTTTATGCATGCGCTCCGATGTGCATTCCACCACCTAGACACACAAGAACACGCTCGCACCAGCGACCCACCAGCCTAATGTTGCCTCATATTTTAAGTGCCAGGAATCCAAATTTCATTTCAGCAATTCCATTTTGATAAATCCCTTTAAGAGCCACTGAGGCTGGTAAGGCCACCCCTTTTATTTATTTATTTTTGACTGATTTTATTTGGGGAGATTGCGGGGGGTTCTGTTGGACATGCTCGACTGTGCCTGTAAATATAAGCATTTCATTATAGACTGCAGTGAAGCATGGGTGTGCTGCGACAGGGAAAGGTCTGTGCACGTGTAAGCAGGTGTGTGTGTGTGTGTGTATATATGTGTATAGGTGCAGGGTAACCTCAGTTTCAGAGCTGGACTCATTCTGTGTGTGTGTTTTATAGTGTGTCTGGATGCTTTTGTAAAGCTGGGTTCAGTTTGCAGATGGCAGAGCAATAGACCCAAATTTGCAAGGTTGTCAAACTAATTTTAGGTTGGCGGTCAGACTGGACTGAATGTCCTCTTATGTGGCCTGATTTCATTTTATTCCTTTAACCTTTTAGTGACACAATGCAGAGCGCATGCACAACGGATGCACTAATAAAATACAAAATCAACTTTATGCTGCTTTTTATAAGTAATATTTATGTAATAAAAAGGAGCACATGAAATGTACTCATTTCATTCACCAGGCCCCTATGAAATTGATAATTAATTGGAAATATCAAACAATCAAATAATCAAACAATAGTATTGATGAGAAAAAGAGAACCCCCTGGTCTTGGTTGAAAAGCTTAATTACTTAACTATAATAATGCAAATTAGTGAACAGTAACACAAGGTAAGGCCTAATATTAATATTTATTATAGTGTATTTAATGTTATGATAAATTATTGTAATGTTGTCCAGTAATTTGATGCTTTTATTATAATTTACACTTCTAATATTAATACTAATATCTTCACTTGTCCCATTTATCATTACTGTGGTAATTTATTTAGAGGAAATAAAATGAGAAAATGACCTGGCTTGCTTTGGGACATTTGTTTTACCTACTGATCCAAATGAAAAAGTGTTAATCTGCCGAATGCCAAATTAACATGTAATTATAATAAAAGTTCTGGGTAACACTTTAGCATAGGGACTAGTTCTCACTATTAAGTTGTAGCATGCATATTACTAGTATATTGGCTATTTATTAGTACTTATAAAGCACATATTCTGCATGACCGTATTCTTCATAATCCTACCCAATACCTAAATTTAACAACTACCTTACTAAGCAGTAATTAGGAGTTTGAGTCAAAAGTCGTAGTTAATAGTTAATTAACAGCGAGAACTGGACTTTAAAATAAAGTTTGACCATGTTCTGCTATTTGAAGATGTAGGTAATATTCAGAACACTACTACTGAGTGACTTTTTGCAATCAACTTTAACTGAAAATGTATTATATTTCTTAAAACACATTCCCACTCATTATATTATATTATCATTATATTATCTCATTCATTAGCACGTGTTATTCCAAATGGGGGAAATGGTTTGTAATCTTTAAAGGGGTCATATGATGCTTATTTAAAGATCATTATTTTGTGTATTTGGTGTAACAGAATATGTTGACATGCTTTAATGTTCAAAAAACACATTATTTTTCAAATACTGTACATTATTGTAGGTCCTCTATGCCCAGACTCTCTCAAACGCGTTGCTTTCTACGAAGTCCCTCCTTCCGACAAGCGCAGTCTGCTCTGATTGGCCAAGTGGCACAGTGCATTGTGATTGGCCGAACACTGCAAGCACTTGTCAGAAATGTAACGCCCCTTTCAATAATCGCGAGCTTCATCTTTCAAAATAAATGTAAAGACAGTTAATAATGTCCTTAGATTTACCATCAGTTCAAGCCCAAAAGGGGAACAGATTCGTGTGACAGACATGATGCTCGTATCTATTTGCACACAAGCCGCGATTAAGAAAGCTGACTCCACTGTGATGTGAGCCTGTGTCTCTCTCTCTCTCTCTCTCTCTCACACACACACACACGATGCGCAAAACTCCGCATTTGAACAGTCAATAGCAAATACTTAAACTAATAACAAAACATACTTACAGTCGCTGATTCAGAAGCACCAGATTGTCATAGCAAAGTCAGAATTACCTCCTCTCCTAGGTTCACGAAACGGCCGTCCATAAAATTAGTTGCTGTTCTGTTGTAAGTAATATTAATGATTCCTAATTGCATCTACTTTCGGAAGGCCAAATAAAGTGCTTTTGCTTTCACATAGAAATACACAGTGTCTCCCTGACATGGCTGCATCAACACTACTGCGGTTACTGAAACCACGGCGCCTTTCTTTGCGTGAACATTTGGGCGCCTTTACGCAAATATTTCCACATCGTGACGTAGACATGTGGAGGCATGTTTGAATGAGCCGTTTTAGGGGGGCGTGGACGAGTCTTAACTTTGATAAGGAATATATCTTTGGGTTTTAGACTTTAGTCTTTGCAACTTTAGGGATCTCATGTATGCACGAACAGCTTGTAACACTCCAAAGAGAAAGGAAAGCTTGAAATCGCATCATATTAACCCCTTTAATGAAAGTATGGTTACACTTTATTTTAAGGTGTCATTATTGCAGTGTAATTATACATTTAAGTACTGAGTAATATTAATTAACGACATGTACTTACTTTTTGGTTAGGGTTAGGATTAGGATTTGGCTTAGAGTTACTTGCATGTAATTATGCATATTTAATTGTTATTATAATAGTAAGTACATGTAACATGCGTAACAATGACACCTGAAATAAAAGTGTTACCAAAAGTATAATACTCTAACTTGCTCTGACTCTGAAACAACTTTTCTTTTCTGCTGACATCACCTAGACCTCTTTATAAGCCCCTCCCCTCCAACCTCCTGTTATATAGAACTCTTTACACTCCCCTATTAATTACCTTTGCATATAATTACAGTTAATATGTTACAGTTAAATGTTACAACCAACGTTTCACAATGTCGCTTGCAAATAAATGGAAATGCATGCACTATTTAGGAGTAAGCAGCCTTCAAAAAACATTTGATAAAGTTTGGTGTGTGAGCTTTATACGTATACAGTTTACTCCTAGACTGTTAAAACTAAAAAATAGAAAAGTAAACTTAAGTTTAATTTATCTAATTAATTAAGTTTTTTAATGAAATAAATTTTGAATTGGTTGGTGGCAATTCACGTGAGAAAATAACATACGTTTTCATATGTTAAACTCTGAAATGTAATTGCATTAGTCTGACAGGCAGAGTGTTGGTGTGAAGGGCAGGGATGTGTGACCTGTGGCGCATATATTATGTTGAAGCGTTTTGATATGTCGGGGAAAAAAACGCTATTTCACACTGGGCCGCTCTGATAAATAGGCTTTCCTGTCCTCCAGCAATTTCACACTTTTTGCCCTCGAAGGGTCCAGCCGAAACCGCACACACAAACACACACTCTCACATACACGCACAAACACTGAGGCCTCACAGCCATGCCTGGTAAAACTCATTTTTAATACCTCCTCCACAGCTTTTAACTCTGTACAAGTGTAGGATGTCCCGTGGTTTTGACTTGTGTGTCTGACATGTTTGTGTCTCCTGTTGCTTTCAGTTCCTGGCTCTTGGGACACACTTTGGAAAGGTTTACCTTCTGGATATTCAAGGAAATGTTACACAGAAGTTTGAAATTGTAAGTCGGAAATGTGATTGTTATAGATACGTCCATGTTTTAGCTAGTTTATGTCCTGATTATAACATGCTTATGCTACTTTTTCTCCTTTATCTTTTCTCTTCTATGCTCATAGAGTCCAGTGAAAATAAACCAGATCAGTTTGGATGAGAGCGGTGATCATGTTGGCATATGCTCTGAAGATGGAAAGGTGAGAATTCCTTTCATTCACTTTCAGAACTTCCTGTATTAGGCCTTTATGATAAACCAACCAGAGTCCCATTTCTAGTCCAAATTCGAACCCTCAATTTATTCCTAAAATCTGAGAGCAATGACTTATCAATTAGTACAATTCCTGTCCTTTCTTCTAAAATCTAAGGCAAAAATAATCTTTACACAGAAACAAGTCCTATTTCTGTAAATCATGTTAAGCATCAGGCTTTCTTAGAAATAAACTGCTCTATTAGGATTTCAACCAACAACCAGTTACAACCAACTTTTTAAAAATATAATAAGCTAGTTCAAATTGGTCTGAAATCAGAATCACAGAAATTAATAAAAGAATTAAAAAAACTTTGTTATAATAATTAAAAAAAATTGATTATATTTATCTATATTTAGATTTCATTTAGAATGGTAATTCAAAGTGCTTTAAATGAATAGAAATAAATGCATAAGAAATAAAAACAATTGAAGAAATTAATGAATTCATTAAAATGATAAAAGGTATAATTAAAGGGACCATACATAAAAAGACTAGTGAACTATTGACATTTTAAAGAGAATATTCAGGTGTCTGTATCACAATGGAGTGATTTTATACAGTCCCAGCAATGTATGTAAGGTAGCGGTAGTCTGCTGCATCTTTCACAGCCCAGCACTCATAACTGGCCTGCAAAATATGGATTTGCATCATTCAAAACACATTCAGCACTAAATTCCTGGGGTGTGTTTATGCCACTACCTGATTTACTGGTTTATTTAGTGAATTGGGTGCTAAATCCACAGCACGCACAAATAAACAACGCCATCAGCATTGCTCAATTCATTCTTAGTGAATTTCCCCATGAGGGTCTAAGGAGTTGTTTACTTGAGTTTTCATATCTTTCTCTGTTTGCAAGATATGATGCAGTGCCTGTCTTCCCACTCAATACTGGCTCCGTCAACTCTGACACCTGCAGAAACAGCATGTGCGCATTTGGTCCATTTTAAAATGTGTTTAAAAAAAGAACTCCTCTCCTCCTCGCTCCTTCTGTGATTTCTATCGCTCCTCACCATCTATCTGCTCATTGATCATGAGCTGGCTGTTATCAGTCCACGGAGGCTAATCATCAGCACCTTGTGTGGCTTTCTCAGGCTGATCCGTGGCATGATAGACCACGTCTATCCCTGTTACTATGGCAGAGGCGAGATCTTGTCGTATCTACACCAATTAAAATCGATATGGAGGCCATTGTTCGCTTCTCTGCACTGTTAATCTCAACTTACCGAATGCGTTGTATACCGTTGTTTGACAAAATGTGACATGTAAGATTTTTTTGAAGGGTTATTTTTTTCATTATTATGTTTTTCCAAAAAGTAGAAACTGTACTTTATACATAACATTAACAATAAACAATTTAAAATCAGTAATAACCAAGATAAAACATTTCATAATGTCTTTAGTAAATAAATGGAATATTTAGGATTGGGTAGCCTTCAACAAACTTTGATTGGTGTGTGCTTCATAATTAATAAATAGTTATAATATAATTTTTAATTTGCTCCTAGACTGTCTAAACTGTATCACTAGAAAAGTATACTGAATTGGTTGGTTGTGATATTGACAATTCATAAATAATAATAGCAAACTTTTACGTATGTTAAACTGTTAAATGATTAAACTAATACTTTTAATCTCAACGCTTACCAGCTGCTTGGCTATTAATGTTATAGAATATATGACACAGGAAGTCTTTTTCTTTTTTTTAGGTTTTTCAAAAAAAGTAGAAACCTGCACTTTAAAATAGACGATTTTCAAAATAGCTAAGCTTGTTGCCTGACCAGAAAAACATGAGCAATTTGAAGTCAGTAGTTTCCCTCCCCCACCATCATCTTAAATGCAAGAGGATGCTTTACTTTTCAATGGAGTTGTACTTTTTTTTTTTTGAGACCTCGCACTCATTTTTTAGTTTCCTCTTGTTTTATACAGACAGGTGTAGGTGAAATGTTGTGTTAACGCTTGTTTGTAGCCGTCGGGGACTGCAGCACCGCTAGTGATTAAGTCAGTAGCATAAAGGCGTGCGAGGGCAGAAAGAGTTGACCTCTCCACTAATTGGGAGTCTGGCAGATGGTTAACTAGCCCACTGGATGGTCTGATGCTTTGCCCAAGTCAACTGTTATCGCAGAGGACCACAGTGATTTTACCTTAAAAAGACATCTCTGTGTCTCTTTCTCCATTTCTCTCTCTCATCTTTTCCAGGTGCAAGTGTTTGGCCTGTACACTAGGGAGGGCTTCCATGAAAACTTTGACTGTCCCATCAAGGTAACTTATTGCCGTTAATGCAAGTCGTCAGTCCCTCGGCAGTGTTTTTGCTGCCTGATGGGAAATAGCCCGTTGATTTCGATTTCCCGTCACAGCAAACATTGATAATTCTGGAAAACAATGTAATTTCAGCCTGCTACTAGTCTTAATTGATTTCTCTAGGGCATTTCATATCATGCATGAGCCGCCTGTTTGTTGAGCATGAGTGATGTCACCTATGGCACACATTAAAGAGAGCCGGTGCTGTCATCTTCTTGTATCGATAATTTTGTGTATTGGACTGTGAGGATCAATCCTTTAACTTTTCCTGGGTTAAAAAGCACTTTATTGAACATGTTTCAGACTGGATGTAGTCTAACCCCCTCTGAGGCACTATATGGCTTTAGAAATACTGGAGTGGACATTGATATTAACTCAGGTGTTGCCGTAAACTGAACTGAAGTCTCTTGTTCAATTCCAGGTCGTGGCGCTACACCCTCAGTTCAGCAAATCCAACAATAAACAGTTTGTGACTGGAGGAAATAAGGTAAGTCTAGTTTCACAATCACCTGGGACTCAAAACTCACACTGTGAGTGTTAAAGGCGCAGTTTCAGAACTTGTCTATGTTATTTCCAGATCTCATTACACTCATTGTCCAATTAGTTCCTCTCTACTTTAACATAAAAATCCATTTGTTTGGCAACTCTCATATTTTGAGAGGAGTCAGGTCACTCAGAAGATGCTAAAAGCTGGTATCAGGTCTGAATTGGATCCCAATCCCACATTTAGTGGTTAGAACAAGTGCTCTAGAAATGTTGAGCCTTGGTGCTCATGTGGGAGATGCAGGTTCAAATCCAGTTAGAATCATGGTCTGATTAAATTTTTTCTCTCCTCCTTCACAAAAATTTCCTGTCTCCTCTTTCACTGTCATTATTTACTAGCACAAGAGGAAACAAGAGCACGTTTGTTTGGTAGTGACTCAAGCATGTCATTTTAGGTTTAAATCAGTATGTAACTACATTACGATACAAAAATTCAGGGTCAGTAATTTTTTTTATAAAGACAAATACTTTCATTCAGCAAGAATGCATTAAATTGATCAAAAGTGACAGTAAAGGCATTTACAATCTTACAAAAGATTTCTTTTTCACATAAGTGCTGTTATTTTGAATTTATCAAAGAATCCTGAAAAAAGCGTCATGGTTTCCACAAAAATATAAAGCAGCGCAACAGTTTTCAATTCAGCATTAATAAAAATTCAAATTCTATTTTGAACACCAGCTTGTTATAATGATTTGTCATCATGTGACAAGACTGAATTAATGGCTGCTGAAAATTAAGCTTTGCCATCACAAGTATAGATTGCATTTTTAAAAAAATACTCTATTTTGATCAAATAAATGCAGCCTTGGTGAGATTTCTCTTAAAAACATAAAATCTTAACAACCCTAAGCTTTCAAATCGGTTGCAGGCTTTTTGCCAAAATATAAGAATCGTTTATTGAAAAAAAAACAAAAAACACCTTAATCCACCACTGAATTTTCAAAAGAAGCATCTCTGTTAATGTGGTTTGAATGCCTTAAAATAAAAACAAAAACCACATTCATGTCTGAAGTCTAAACATATACCGTATTTTGTGGTCTCCATCAGTTGATGCTCTTGAGGTTTCGACACTGAGGGTTAAGCTAAATTATTAGAATGGAATCATTTTTTGTCATGTTGAGTGCCTTGTATTGTGGTTACTCAAACTGAAGCTGTTTGGCATGAAACGCTCTTACCGTCTTGGCCTTAGACTGGGGTCAACATCAGGGAGAGAGAGAGTGGTCCATTTTCTCCAAAGTGTTGTTCACTAGAGAGATGTTGTCTCTTCTTGCGCAATAAATAACTGTCATTACATAGAGTGCCATAGTGTTTGCAACATGTAGAACACTCTTTGGCTTATGGACTAAACAAATACGCTCATTTTTCAAAGGACACAATGCTACCAACTGAGATGCCACAGTCCGATACATTCCAGACTCCGTACATCTATAGAAATGAAAACAGGGTTTGTGTCTGTCGTAAAAGCACTCAGAAGAAGTTGATCTGTTCGCATGCACTGATCAGATATCTTGGTGGTATCTTTTTTTTCGTGGCTGGAAAAAAAAACTTTGATTGTGAAGTGAATTTGAATAAATGCCACTGGTTCTTTGTAAAGTGGACTGTTAGAGATTTTGTTGAGACATACAAATCTTGAACCACTCAAATAGTCTTCTCAATTTCTGTAAATCCTAGATTTTTATCCTCTGTGCCACGATTGATTCTCATAAAATGGCTTCACACTGTTACTGCATTGTGCTTATCAGAAGCAATTAACGGCGTCCATTGTGCGCCACGGTGGCCAGGTCCTCTGCATTTTCCTCCCGCTTTTGCTTGTTTCCTTCTCTCTCCCTGGCTTAAGGTCCCCATAATGCAGCCCTGCCATGAAAATCAATACGGCTTCCACTGAAGACGCATCTTGTCAAAGGCAATTCAATTCCGTCTGCTCGGCTCTTGGAGTGTCATCTCCTATTGCTGCGCTGTGATCTGTTAACATAGCCAAAAGTGTAGAACTGAAGCGACATTGAACCGTCTTTCCTTTCAGTCACTTTCTCTGCAGTCAGGTCAGGTTGGCTTTGTGGTGATTGTGTGTGGCATTTTTGACACTTTCGATTCAAGGTTATCCACCAAGTGCATTGCCGCTTTCTGCGTGTGATTATTATCGCACGAACCCCTTAGAAAATGTAGTTTTTCACCAAATAATATCCGACTTACCAGAGTAAACCAAAACATTAAATACCTTTTCATAGAAATTCTGTTGTTTGAGCCTCTTCTCTAGTTAGTTCATGAGATGTCAATACAGTATCTTCTTCTCTCATGTGCTTTTCAATTGTGTTGTTCTGCGTACCTGCGCAAGTGACTTTATAAATTTCCCATTATCTAAAGGTTGAACCAAATATTGCCTTTTTCTAAAATGGATTTTGATATTGCTGGTTAAATGATTTTTATTGAATTTCCGCCTGAATGTGACCTAAACACCATGACAGGGCCAATGAATCTGCCTAACACACTGATCCAATCCAATACTTACTGCAATATTAGCCAAAACAAAAAAAAGGCACTGGGGCAACCTAAACTAACCCATTCAAAAGGCTTATCATTGTACTGAATTTAACCCTAAAGGTTGGTGCATATTAGTAGGTTTAGGGTCAGTAGGATTCTTTCTTTCTTTCTTTCTTTTAAGAAATTAATAGTTTTATTCAGCAAAGGTGCATTAAATTCATCAAAAGTGACAGTAAAGACATATATAATGTTACAGAAAACTTGTTTTAATCAAAGAATCATGAAAAAATATATCACAGTTTTCACAAAATATCAAGCACTGTTTTCAACATTTCTAATTATTATCAAATATTTTTTGAACACCAAATCAGCATTGAGTAATGGCTGCTGAAAATTCAAGCCTTATCATCATAGTAATAATGACATTCAATAGCTATATATTAAAATAGAAAACAGCTATTTTAAATTGTCATAATTTTAACGGTTTTACCCCCCCCAAAAAAATATAGCCGTGGTGAAGAGACATCTTTTAGAAACCTTAAAAAAAAAAAAAAAGGAAATCACTGGCCCAAAAAGTTTGAGCGGTTGTATATGTTAATAACTTTTAAAAGGGTACCACCCCAGTGACAGCTGTTTTATATTTTCAAGAGTAAAAGCAAGCAATGAAAACAATACAAATATTCTCAAATCGGAATTAAAAGACACATGTAGTCACTGACTTTGTGTTGTACCTATTTATGCTCTGTATTCTACTGCCCTCTGGTGTTGTAATGCGAGCACTGTGGCCTGTTCTGTTTTGTGTTGGTGAATATCTGTTTCTCACTAATGTTAAATTAATTAAATATGTCCTATAGCTTTTGCTTTATGAGAGGAACTGGCTGAACCGTTGGAAGACCTGTGTTCTGCATGAAGGAGAGGGAAACATCACCAATGTGAAATGGAGAGCCAACCTCATTGCCTGGGCGAACAATGTGGTACAATCAGATTTAGACACGCTGGACATGCTAATTAAGATGCCTTGCTAATAATGATTTTATCTAAACTGTAGCCGATGTGTTTTAGGGTGTGAAAATTTATGACATCAGCAGTAAACAACGCATCACTAACGTGTTGCGGGACAACACCAATCTTAGGCCGGATATGTACCCCTGCAGTCTGTGCTGGAAGGACAACAACACGCTGATCATCGGCTGGGGCTCTTCTGTTAAGGTGTGTATTCAGTACAACTGCAGATCAAGTGTTTTAATAACTAGGAAAGCTCATTTCTAAAAAAAAATGCATGTATTCTCATTTGAATAACGTTATTTGTTTCATTTGTTTTTCTCAGATATGTGTTGTTAAAGAGCGTGACCCAACAGAAATTAGAGATCTACCCAGTCGCTACGTTGAGATTGGTACTGAACCAATTACAGTCAGACACATAATTCAATTTAAATGGACAGTTCACCAAAAAATGAAAACTTTATCTTTTATTATCTCTTAAGATGTACAAATCATAACTTTTTTTTGCTGATTTCTTTCAGTGTCAGCGTTTGAGACTGAGTTCTTCATTAGTGGACTGGCACCTTTGGCTGATCAGCTGGTCACTCTGTACTATGTCAAGGACAGCTCTGAGCACATGGTAGTGTTACACACTCTCACCAGAGCTAGGATCAGCTGCAAGATGACTTGAAATAAATTCAAATGAGACAAAACAAGCTTTAAAATCAGGATATACGCTGACAACATGTTCATTTTAATTCATTTCCTCACAACTGGCAGTTTATTTAAGAACCAGGACTCTTCATGGTCTTGGAAAACCTGGATATATGACAGAAAAATAAGGAAATTAATAACATCTTAAACAGTAATAGAAAATTAAAGTCATGGAAATCTTTTATAGTATGTATAAATTTATGTATACACACCTTAATAACAAATAATTGCATTTCTAAAAAGTTACACAATACATATATTGCCACATAAATATATAGAATTATTGGGTAGCACTTTACTTAAAGCCTTTATGCATGATGCATTATAAAAGTACTTTTAATGCACTAATTATGCCTTGCAAAATGCACCTTAAAATGCATTGTAAAATCTCATAAATAATTGTAACCACAGTTAATACATTATAACACTTATCAATCATTGTTACACTATGCATATTTTAAATTCGGTTTCAAAAAACAAGATATAATGTATTACAATGCACATTATGAATAATTATAATGCATTATAATACCTTTAATAACCCTTCATAATCCATTTAGGCTTTAAGTAGTTATTAGTATGCATTTAGGCTTTAAGTAGTTTAAGTAGTAAGTGTTACCAATTATTTAATAAAAAAAATTTTTTCATGATTTACAAATATTTTCATTATTTTAATGTATTTACTTTCTGTAAATAATTTTTTTTTGAAAAAATCAGCTTTGTCGCTGCATCAATATCAAAAAATGTCTTTGGCAACAGAGTCTAGGAGGCAAAAATGTTGAGAATCGGCAAAAACAAAGTATCTGATTAGAAACATTCTTATTTGTTTTGTACTGCTGTGAGCATAAAATGTACTTATTAATAAATATAACTCTGTTTGCCACAGGAGGAGGAGTTCAGAACACGGCCTCGTTTAGACATCATCCAGCCGTTACCCGAGGGCTGTGAGGAGATCTCATCAGACGCTCTCACTGTACGCAATTTCCAGGAGAACCAGTGCAGGGACTACAGGCTTGGTATGATGAAGACAGAATGCATGAACAGCTCAGGGTTGCCAGGTTTTCCCAACAAAACCTGCCCAATTGCTACTCAAAACTTGCCCAAAACTAACTCAATCATGTTTCACTGGGGTCATGAATACACATTTTACAGTGGGGTTCCTCCGGTAAAATTTGCATTCCAGGGGCTTAATATCACGTTATTGGGTGCGCTTCAACCTGCGGACATGAAAAACAGGCCGTGGCAACAGTGTTAAAGTAGCACAATTCCGCTGGAAAACCGCAGGCTTAGCAACACTGGAATAAATAATAAAAAACCATAATAAAAAAAACAAAATACAAATCACCCAAAATCCACAGTTTTAATCGGTTAAATTGCCATTTTGATGATGTAGTCATCATTTTAAATCTTTGAATCGTCTGTGTTGTCATTCCAGAACACTCTGAGGGAGAGTCTCTATTCTACATTATCAGCCCTAAAGACATTGTAGTGGCTAAAGAAAGAGACCAGGATGACCACATCGACTGGCTTCTGGAGAAGAAGAAATACGAGGTATGTGTTCAACAGTCTAAGGAAGCATTTATATCGTGCCATTTAAAAATTTGAGCTGTACTTAATGATTTCTGTTTTGATTTTGGATGCTTGTCACAGGAAGCACTGATGGCTGCAGAGATCAGCTTCAAAAACATTAAACGGCATGATGTACAGGTGAAAACAAATTAATTCTGTGATTTGATGATGTGCAGAAAGCTAGTCTTAGTTATTATAATGCTCTCATATAACAACCTGGAATCACAGTGTGACTGCTTCCTGTCTGTGCTGTGAATAGAAAATTGGAATGGCGTACATCAATCATCTGGTGGAGAGAGGAGATTATGATGCAGCTGCCAGGTACAGGACATCAACCTTCTGATTTATTGACCTGTTAACCGTTTAAAATATGAATGGATGCCTTAATATAATATATTTTTTTCTCTGTATTCCTTATTGACAGAAAATGTCAAAAAGTGCTTGGAAAGAACATGGATCTCTGGGAGAATGAAGTGTACAGATTCAAAACCATTGGACAGTTGAAAGTGAGTTTGTTGTTGTTGTTATTTTTATTATTTATTGTAATTATAATGTATTCTATCTATCTATCTATCTATCTATCTATCTATCTATCTATCTATCTATATATATATATATATATATATATATTAGTGCTGTCAAAAGATTAATCGCATCCAAGTTTTTGTTCAAGTCACCTTTATTTATATAGCACTTTTAACAATACATATTCTGTCAAAACAAATTTCCAATATCAAAATAGTGTATCAATAATGTAAAATGACAAGATTAAACTCAATTTTCAGTTAAAGGCATTTCATTATTGAATTCAGTGATGTCATCGTCCAGCTCAGTTCAGTTTAAATAGTATCTGTGCAATCATGTAGACGATATCACTGAGCAAGCCAGAGGCGACAGCGGCAAGGAACCAAAACTCCCTCTGTGACAGAACGGAGAAAAAAAACCTTGGAAGAAACCAGGCTCAGTCGGGGGGGCAGTTCTCCTCTGACCAGACGAACCAGCAGTTCAATTCCAACTGCAGCAAAGTCAGATTTTGTAAAGGACTCATTTGGTTACCAAGGTCTTGTCCTGATGGCCGTCTAGGTGACGAGGTCCTCACTAGGGATCAGTCTCTGGGGTTCATCTAGGTGTCCTGACCTCCGCTGACGTTCAGGGCTGTAGAGGGCATCTCTAGGTACTGATCCACCATTTGATCTTGATACGGACTGGATCTGGTGACTGCAGTGACCATCTGATCTGGATACGGACTGGATCGAATGGCTACAGTGATCTCGGAATAAGAAAGAACATACAGAGTGTGTCTGCCTCCTGAACAGTGTTAGGTAGATTGTTCCAAAGTTTGGGTGCTAAATAGGCAAAGGATCTGCCGCCCGCGGTTGATTTTGATATTCTAGGTCTTTGATATTCAGAGTTTTGAGAACGCAGCGGACGTGAAGAATTATAATGCAATAAGAGCTCGCTTAAGTACTGAGGAGCTAAACCATTCAGGGCTTTATAAGTAATTAACAAGATTTTAAAATCTATACAATGTTTAATAGGGAGCAGTGCAGTTTACATAATATATGTGTCTGTGCTGTGTATATTTATTCCGTATATATAAATAGACACACATGCATGTATATATTTAAGAAAAATGTCATGTTTATATATTAAATAATTTATATATAATGTAAATTATATGAATATAAATAAATACATGTAAATATTTTCTAAATATATACTGAATGTGTGTGTATTTATACATGCATAATAAATATGCACAGTACACACATACATATATTATGTAAACAATAACTTTTATTTTGGATGCGATTAATCGTGATTAATATTTTGACAGCACTAATATATGTGTATATATATATATGTGTGTGTGTGTGTGTATAAACTGAGTTCTAAGAAATTAATAAAATCTTTTTATTCGTATTTTTTTATATGAAATATATGAATAATATATTAAAACAGAACTTAATTTTATTAAGCAATGATAAAATGTCATTTGTCAATTCTTTTGAACTTTTTGTCAAGAATTTTCGTGAGATATTTATTATGATTATGTTATGTAATAATAATATAATATTTATAATATCACGCTATTATTGTTAATTATCACTTTTTACAAAGTTCTCAAAATTAGTAACATTTCAATATATATATATATTTTTTTAAAGAAATAATAATGCATCAAAAATATCTGTTTAACCTAAAATCTTTAATTTTAGCATTGTACAAATGCTCTTTGTTAACTACCCACTCCATTCCACTTCCTCCCAGGCCATCAGTCAGTACTTACCAAGAGGAGACCTTCGTCTTCGACCAGCAATTTATGAGATGATACTTCATGAGTTCCTCAAGACTGACTATGAGGTATATGTTTTCCATTAAACTGTTGTTTTCAATTGCATGAAAAAGATGGTAACCTATTAGATAGACCATAATATTAAGTTTTCAAAATGTGAATGCATCACAGCAACATCCTTTACAGAAGTCGGCAATTCCTTCTGTTGTTCTTCACACAGGGTTTTGCCACACTGATTCGTGAGTGGCCAGGAGAGCTGTATAACAACATGGCTATAGTTCAGGCAGTGAATGAACACCTGAAGAAGGACCCCACCAACAGCATGCTTCTCACCACACTGGCCGAACTGTGAGTGAATGCTGCCAAAATAAATGAAAGCATGAAACATAATTTTAAAAGCGGCTCTGCACAAGTTAGACTGATCTTATGTGTGTGTATGCAGCTACACATATGATCAGCGTTATGATCGTGCTCTGGAGATCTACCTGAAACTGAGACACAAAGATGTTTACCAACTCATTCACAAACACAACCTATTCTCCGCCATCAAGGACAAGATTGTCCTGCTCATGGATTTCGACAAAGAGGTAAAACATGTTATTCCTTTTGCCTTTTCTGAGGACCTTTGTTTTAGAATTTAATGCAAGAATCTTGTCAAGTGCATAAGTTCAGGACGTTATGGATTTTTTTGCTGATGATATATTATAGATGACTTTGGAACAATGTGATTTATAGTCAGAGAGATGTGTCTGAAGGATATGTCCGCCTCTTTGTTCTCCTTTTTTTTTTTCTTTTTTTTTTTCTAGAAAGCTGTTGACATGCTGCTGGATAATGATGATAAAATATCGGTGAGTTCAGTGCAGTGGCCTCAGTCTTCTGATTAAACCCTTCCACCCTCTCTGTACAGATGAACATCTGTGTGTTTCTCTCCCTCAGATGGACAAAGTGGTGGAGGAATTAAAAGACAGACCTGAGCTGTTACATGTGGTATGTTGAATATGAGCTGTGTAAATCATGCAGATGTGTCTGAGGGATCCAGCTGTAGTTAACATTGGATGTGTTACTTCCTTTTTGCCTGTTTCTTTTCAGTATTTGCATAAGCTGTTTAAGCGGGACCACCATAAGGGGCAAAAGTATCATGAGAGGCAGATCAGTTTGTATGCTGAGTATGACCGACCCAACCTACTGCCTTTCCTCAGAGAGAGCATGCACTGCCCACTAGAGAAGGTTTGTATACAATTTGTGTCACTAAATAGGAAATAACACATTTATGGGCCACATTTTTTTTTTAAGTTGACTTAATCATCGTACATTACTGTTCTAAAGTTTGGGCTCAGTAAGATTTTTTTATTTATTTATTTTTTTGCATTAAATTGATCAAAAGTGACAGTAAAGACATAATGTTACGTTCAATTTCAAATAATTACTGTTCTTTTGAGCATTCTATCATCACATAATCCTGAGAAAATATGGTTTCCACAAAAATAGTAAAGCAACAGCTTTTTTTTCAGCATTGAGAATAAGAAATGTTGAGCAAATCTGCATATTAGAATGATTTCTTAAGGATCATGAGACTGGAGTAATGATGCTGAACATTCAGGTTTGCAGTCACAGGAATAAATTACATTTTAAAATATAATAAATTATACAGTATAAATGATAAATTATAATATTATAAATTAATAGTTATTTTAATTTGGAATAATATTTCACAATATTATAGTTTTTACTGTATTTTGATCAAATAAATGCATCCTAGTGAGCACGAGAAACCATTTAAAAAATTTACTGATCCCAAACTTTGGTTTTGCTAAACTTTTATACAATGTTATATATATATGAAGAATTCAGATGCAAAAGCCTCTATAAGTGCCGTTTGAATTTTTTTTCTTAGATTAGCATTTTTATCAGGACCCTATGTTTATGTTCAGTTATTACACGTAAATGGTAAAGAAAAGAGCCTATTCATGTTAAGGTGATATATATATATATATATATATATATATATATATATATATATATATATATATATAGATAGATAGATATAGATATACATATACAGTCATGGCCAAAAATATCGGCACCCTTGCAATTCTGTCAGAAAATGCAACTCTTCTCTCAGAAAACTGTTGCAGTTGCAAATGTTTTGGTACTCACGTTTATTTTTTTTTGCATTGGAACAACACAAAAAAACAGAGAAGAAAAGTAAAATCTAATACAATTCCACCCAGAACCCAAAAAATGCACTTGACAAAATTATTGGCACCCTTAATTTAATATTTGGTAGCACCCCCTTTGGAAAAAAAATAACTGAAATCAATCGCTTCCTGTAATTTCTTGCACCTCTCTACTGGAGTTTTGGACCACTCTTCTTTTGCAAACTGCTCGAGGTCATTCAGATTTGAAGGATGTCTTCTCCCAGCTGCTGTTTTGAGATCTCTTCACAGGTGTTCAGTGGGATTCAGATCTGGACTCATTGCTGGCCATTTCAGAACTCTCCAGCGTTTTGTTTGTAACCGTTTATGAGTGCTTTTTGAAGTGTGTTTCGGGTCATTGTCCTGCTGGAAGACCCATGACCTCTGGTGGAAACGCAGCTTTCTGACACTGGCCACTATGTTGCGCCCCAAAATTCTTTGGTAATTATCAGATTTCATGATACCGTTCACACAGTCAAGGCATCCAGTGCCAAAAGCAGCAAAGCAACCCCAAAACATCTTTGAACCTCCACCATGTTTGACTGTAGGGACTGTGTTCTTTTCTTTGAAGGCCTCATTTCTTTTTCTGTAAACAGTGCCATGATGTCCTTTACCAAAATGCTCTACTTTTGTCTCATCTGTCCACAGTATGTTCTCCCAGAAGGATTGTGGTTTTGTCACATAAGTTTTGGAAAACTCCAGTCTTGCTTTTTTATGCCTTTGTGTCAGCAGTGGTGTCCTCCTGGGTCTCCTACCATAGCGTCCCTTTTCATTCAGATGGCGTCGGATAGTGCGAGCTGACACTGTTGTACCCTGTGTCTGCAGATCAGCTTGAATTTGTTTGGAAGTTCTTTATCCACCATTCAAACAATCCTTTTCATTAATTTTGCTCTTCCGTCCACGTCCAGGGAGGTTAGCTACAGTGCCATGGGCTGTAAACCTCTTGATGATATTGCACACAGTGGATCTCTGGAGATGGACTTGTAGCCTTGAGATTGTCCATGTTTTTCCACAATTCTTTCTCTCAAATCCACAGACAACTCTTTACACTTCTTTCTTTTCTCCATGCTCAGTGTGACACACAACACAAAGGTTGAGTCAACTTTTCTCCATTTTAACTGGTTGCAAGTGTGATTACTATATTGCCCACACCTGTTACTTGCCACAGGTGCATCTAAATACAAATTACAGGAGCATCACATGCTTGAAAAGCAATTATTTCTTACAATTTTAACAAGGTGCCAATAATTTTGTCCAGTCCATTTTTCTGTGTGAAATTTTATCAAGTTTGACTTCTTCTCTGTTTTTTGGTGTTGTTGCAGTGCAAACAAAAACAATAAGCACGTGAATACTAAAACATTTGCAATTGGAACAATTTTCTAAGAGAAGTGTTGCATTTTGTGACAGAATTGCAAGGGTGCCAATATTTTGGCCATGACTGTATATATAGATATAGATATACACTAAACAAAATTATAACACAACACTTTTGTTTTTGCCCCCATTTTTCATGAGCTGAACTCAAAGATCTAAGACAGATTTGTGAACAATATTTGAGAGAAATTGGCCTTTTGTGTACATAGAAAAAGTCTTAGATCTTTGAGTTCAGCTCATGAAAAATGGAGGCAAAAACAAAAGTGTTGCATTTATAATTTTGTTCAATATAGATATATATATACATCACCTCTTCATCGTTGAATTAAAAAATTGTATGTATTAAAGGCATTGTACAAGAGCATCATTTCCTCTGCCCTCAATACGTTTGTTTTGGTGAAGTCTTTAGAGTTTTTGAACAGTTGCTTTGTGTCTTTCAGGCTCTGGAAATCTGTCAGCAAAGGCACTTTGTAGAAGAGACAGTCTTCCTGCTCAGTGAGTCATTGATCTGTGCATTTCTGTCATCAAAATTGAATGCATATTATAGTTCTTTACACAGTAATTGATCCAGTGCAACAGAGGTAATATCACTGTGTGTAAAATTTGCAACTGGCTGTAGCCTCTAGTGTTTCTGATGTATGTTTTTTTCTGTCAGGTCGTATGGGAAACTGCAGACGTGCCCTGCAAATGATCATGGAGGAGCTGGCGGATGTGGACAAGGCCATTGAGTTTGCTAAAGAGCAGGATGACAGAGAACTCTGGGACGATCTCATCTCTTACTCTATAGATAAACCACGTATGAGACCTGACTCTACAGCAGCTCTTTCTGCTAAAAAAAATATTATCTTTCTGCTTACAATATTAGTAATGCTTCTCGTTTGTTTTCTTCACTCTAGCGTTTATCACAGGCCTCTTGAATAACATCGGAACCCATGTGGACCCCATCCTGCTCATTCACCGCATTAAAGAAGGGATGGAGATTCCTAACCTTAGAGACTCACTGGTTAAGATCCTACAGGACTACAATCTACAGGTGTGATCACTGCCGGTTAAACCAGCATTCCATTCAGGCTAGAATACTAATATAACTAGATACTTGTAAAGACACATTTGCTTGATCATTTTGTGTTCATGGAAAGAACATCTTGATGTTTGTCCTGTAGATCTTACTGAGAGAGGGCTGTAAGAAGATCCTGGTGGCAGATTCACTGTCTCTTCTACAGAGGATGCACAGGACACAGAAGAGAGGAGTGCGGGTGGATGGTAAACAAACGTTTCGACAAAATGACTCAATAAATATCAGGGCAGCTGTTTTGTTCATGAAAATTCTCTTGCTTTTATTTCTCATAGAAGAAAACATCTGTGAATCCTGCCATACTCCTATTCTACCATCAGGTACAGCTCGATTACTTTTAATGTTTGTTTGTATACATGAACACACACCCACACATAAAATATATGGAGAAATATAAAGAAATAAAATACAATATAGGAAAAATGTCTAAAACTGTTATAAAATTGATTGAAAATGAATGCATATTAATTAACTGTACTATTATACAGGTTGTGTGTGTGTATATATACAGTGCTGATTTAAAGTTTGTGAACCCTTTAGAGTTTTCTGTTTCTGCATAAATATGACCTAAAATGTCAAGTCCTGGAAGTAGACAAACAGAGCCCATTTAAACAAATTCAATTCAATTCAAGTTTATTTGTATAGCGCTTTTCACGATGCAAATCGTTGCATAGCAGCTTTACAGAAAATTTAAGTTTCTACATTATATTTAGTAATGGCTTATCAGTGGTGACCATCTCAAGTTGATGTCCATATGGCAGAAATGTGTGGTAAAAATCAAGCAGTTAGTTAATGTCATGTAATCAAACCGACGGTGAACACTATTAACAGCAATGATTATATGTTGCGATCAAACTTTGGTAGTTTTGTATGTTGTCTGAGGGTTGGCATCCTCTGAGGTCCTCTGAGGGGTTGGCATCATCTCTTCTCAGGTGTTCGGTCATCTCGAGTCTTTGTAAGGGCTGGATCCAGACTGAAGCTTCTGTAATTCTTAGTTACCGCGGGATGCCAAATAATAGCTAATAGAGAGAAATTAGCTGCTGTTCCAACTAAGCAAAAAATGTGTTCAACCCAAGCAAAAGAATGAAAATGTGCATTTGATCAGATGTTATGAGATGCATTATGTGAATGCTTGGCTAAACAGATGTGTCTTTTAATCTAGATTTAAACAGAGAGAGTGTGTCTGAACCCCGAACGTTATCAGGAAGGCTGTTCCAGAGTTTGGGAGCCAAATGTGAGAAAGCTCTACCTCCTTTAGTGGACTTTGCTATCCTAGGAACTACCAAGAGTCCAGAGTTTTGCGACCTTAGGGAGCGGGTTGGATTGTAGCATGGTAGAAGACTAGTTAGGTACGCAGGAGCTAAACCATTTAGGGCCTTAAAAGTAAGTAGTAATATTTTGTAACTGATACAGAACTTAATAGGGAGCCAGTGCAGAGAATGTAAAATTGGGGTAATCTGATCATATTTTCTTGATCCCTTCCCTTTTGCTGCAGTTACTCCAGGTAAAGTTTCTTATAAATGCTGATCAGTCTTGCAATACATCTTGTAGGAGTTGTAGCCCATTCCTCAGTACAGAACCACTTGAACTCTGTGACACTGGTGGGTTTCCTCCTAACTGCTTGCTTTAGGTTCTTCCACAACATTTCAATTAAGATCTGGACTAAAACATTAACCCCCGGTTTCACAGACAAGGCTTAAGCCTAATCCTAGACTAGTCCCTTTTGAGCGTTGTGTTGATAATAAGTAACTCTGCTTCTACATGTCTCTTATTAAAGTGTTAGTAGACTGTCTGTTTCATATCGACTAGTTCTTTATTGTGATGGTCTCCCAACAGATATTCTAGAGACTATAAGTAACTTTCCAAGTACTTGTCAGTTTATTCTAACCCAAATCCTACCAGTCTACTAACACTGTAGTGAGATTTAGTAGATATGTAGGTGCAGTGTTGCTTATAGTCAACAGAATGTGTTAAAGGAACCATCGAAATAAAGTGAAACTGAATTTGCTGGTGTAATTCAGAATTCATTTTTCCATCAATGATGGCAAGCCGTCCTGGCCCAGATGCAGCAAAACAGGTCCAAGCCACGATACTACCGCCATGTTTCACAGATGGGATGAGTTTCTTATGCTGTAATGCAGCGTGTTCTTTTCTCCAAACATAACGCTTCTCATTTAAACCAAAACGTTCTATTTTGGTCTCATCTATCCATTAAACATTTCTCCAATATTCCTCTGGATTGTTCACATGATCTTTAGCAAGCTGCAAACGGGCAGCAATTTTCTTTTTGGAGAGCAGTGGCTTTCTTCTTGCAACTCTTTTTCCTCCGTGTTCTCTTGATGTTGGACTCATGAAAATTAGCATTAGCCAATGTGAGAAAGGCCTTTTGTTGCTTATAAGTTACCCTAGGGTTATGTCCTGCTTTGGAGCGATCTTTGTTGGTCGACCATTTCTCGGGAAGATAGTGGTCTTGAATTTCCTCCAGTTTTACACAATCTGACTGACTGTGGATTTGTGGAGTCCAAACTCGTTAGAGATGGTTTTTGTAACCTTTTCTAGCTTGATGAGCAACATCAACTCTTTTTCTGAGGTCCTCGGACATCTCCTTTGTTCATGCCATGATACACTTCCACAAACATGATTAGACTTTGATAGACCTCTGTTCTTTGAATAAAACAGGGCGTGTATTGACACCTGATTGAAAACACCTCTGAACAGATGGACTCTAATTTCACCTTCAAATTAACTGCTAATGCTAAAGCTTCACATACTTTTTCCACTCACAGATATGCAATATTGGATCATTTTCCAGAATAAATAAATTACAAAGAAAATATTTTTGTCTCATTTGTTTGATTGGGTTTCTCTTTCTGGACTGATTATGTTTTGGGTCATATTTATGCATTTTATATATATCTATATATCTTATAATTCTTAAATTTTCACTTAATTCAAACTCTGTTTAAGACACGGCTCAAGCATTCGGTGTGGTGGTGTTTCACTGCAGACACATGTTCCACAAGGAGTGTCTACCGTCCCCTGGGAACGTAGGTCTTCTGTAATCTATATATATATAACTGCTTTTTTTAATAACTTAATATGCAGCAACAACTAGAACGTGGTTGTATTTCTAAGACAAGTTGCACTGTCCAAACATTTTGCTGGCATTCTGATCAGTGATAATGGCTCAACCAATGGCATTTATAGATGCTAGAGATGCAGAAATGACACACTTCACATTTGAACTGGCCTGCTGCATTCAAACTTTGACCCTTTATTTTAGAAAAGGAGAACTGTTCATTTTGCTTTTGCACTATTAACGTTTTGCATTTTCTGTCCTTTGACAGGTCCCAGGAATACAGTATTGTAACATCTGCAGTGCAAAGCGGAGAGGACCAGGCAGTGGCATACTCGAGATGAAGAAATAATCATTCTTACTAGCATAATAACAGTTATACAATTACCACTCACTCATTAGAACCAGTTACAAATGAAATAATCATAAAAATAATTTTCCTTTACTAACAGTATTTATTAATGCAAGCTTGTGTTTCATAAAAGCACCAATAAAGCACTCATATAATCTGTTGAAGTCTGTTACCACAATGTTCCAAACAAAATGTAGAATGTAGTGCATCGTCACTTTTTTTCCCCCCTCAAATCTTTTTCTTTAAGGAAATTGATTACTAATTGTTATATTTTTGAAAGGTTCGTATGAACAGACACCATCTGGAAAATGTTTCAGTGTCATTCAGATGAATGCAAAATGTATATCAGTTTTTGTAAGGCTAAACTTTACTGAGAAGTCATATACTGCAATCATACGGCAAAAAAATTCAGCTAAACGCATTTCATCAAAACCACAGTTTAGTACACCACCCTCAACTGCTCGAAGAAGAGCATAAACAAACAGCCCAGCAGTTTTTGTGCAGTCAAATAAAAAAAAAAATAAAAAACATGGTGAGTCTGAGGAGTTTTAAAGTACAAACAGAATAGCTAGATTTGTTAACTAAATGTATAAAGTTTAACATTGTAAACAAAATCTCATCTACATAAGCTGGAACTCATTTGACACGGCCAACTATTAATAGCAACGACTGCAGCACCTTCTACAAAAACACATCAAACCACAAACATGATATGAGATTAGAAAGGTTAAGCTTTAATAATGGTTTGTCAATCATCATGGAATCAAATAAAATGAGGAGAGGAACAGGGATGGAAGGGTTAAAGGGACATTGTTAGAGAAAATCCATTATTCGCAATATGTTGACAAACTAGCGCAGAACTACATTCTCACAGAGGGTTACAGAGGTGGTTTTTACTCCTCAGAGTGGTAAGAATCAAATTAAGCAGGCTTTACCTGCAAAGCGACCAGGAAGTGCCTTCCAGAATGCTATTTTTGCACAATCTCTAAATATATATATATATATTTCTCTCCCATCACTTTCATAATTTTTTCCCCACAGTAAGGCCACTTTAAAGTAAATTTGAAGACTTAATGCCTCTGTCGACAGATCTTGCAAAATGGGGAGGGAAAAAAAATATAATTTTCAAGTTTACATTTAAAACCTTGAGCTGCTCCTCTTTGGCCGGACTGGTGTTAATTCCTGCAGCCAATCAGAGCACAGGACCTGGTCGACATTGTTACCACAGATATGTAACTGAGGTAGTCTCCACTCTCTAGTGCCCAAACCAAAAACTCCCAGCTTTCTGTCATCACGATGTAAGGAAGAAAAGAAATCCAATGGTTTGGGAGCTATACTGATGTAGCGAAGAAAAAAAAAACCCTCAGCAGTTTTTTGTTTGTTTTTTTTAATTCTCACCCAATGTCTTGAACTCCATCCTCAAAGTGGCTTTTCTCATTTTCTCAGGGTTGGCCGATGTCCAGTGGCTCTGCCGGCCAACCAACCCCATGAGGAAATCCACCGTAATAAACATTTGGTGCCTTGTTCGTTTGATGCAGTGTCATTCATCTTGGTGAATGGTGTCGTATAAAGCAGAATTTGAAATTTCAGTCAGTTCCTGTTGCTGCAGCCCGTTTGAATGCAGTTGATAAGGGAGGGCCTTTATCAGCCGTGTCCGTGTATGTATGAGAGGATTTTGATGGCTAAATGTGTCAAAATATGTTCATTTCTAGGTGTTGCTTGACAGGGGTCTAATGGGATGTTTGTGTATCATTGTGTGCGAGTGTGTGTGTGTGTGTGCGAGTGTTTGTGTGTAAATGGGCACAGACGTCTCCAGCTCGGTCAGGACTGCATCAGACAGCTGCAGAACATTTTCCCCCTACGAGTCTTACTGTACCATTGGCGGTAGGCTTGGGGGGGAGGGGGAGATGGCTTTTATTTGTCCCCCAGGATGGCATACTGATTATCTAACTGAAGTTGCTGCATGGAGCCGGGGCCTTCCCCTTCTCTGACCCGGCTCTTGTGCTTGACCACTTCGAAGGTCTTCTCCATCTCTCTGTCCCTACAACAAAAAATGCACCAGTATACAGGATTGGTTATACTCAAAATGGAATACTAGCAACTGTACAGTATGTATAATTGTATATATTTTAATCCAGGGGTCTTCAACTAAAATTGCATGAGGTCCAGTAATGAACCCTCCTCACCAGCTGAGGTCTGGACAATTGTATACCTAAAAACATGAATTGATGTTTTTTTGCCAGACCAGGGTATTGGCAGGATATTAAGTCTTAAATTTAAGACTTTAAGACCTTTTTTAATACCTGCACAAAAAAAATTAAAATGACTGTAAAAAGCATGATTTAGAGTTCAGATACAGGTTTTCACAAAAGCTAAAAAGTTCTATAAAATGATAAATTTAACATTTCAGTCAAAATAATTGAGCGCGGCTCGTGGTTGCTTAGCAACGGCAAACACCACGAGAGCACAAGCTCCGGTGAGCTTTGAAAGAAGAGAAAGCGGTAAAGCTCGCGTTTCCATGCGTTTTTAGATGTGAAATGTGAACGCTCCGTGTTTTTAAATTGTATGTATTCACACTCGGTGGCTCCATTGCCTCATCGAGCCACCGTTTTAGCCCCGCCCAATAAATCCTGAACACAGAATTGGTGAAAAACTGTTTAACGGTTTAACTCCACAATTCAGTACTACATAGTTCAGAGTCTTTGCAATGCGTTTCAGCAATACATTTCTAACATTTGTAATGTGTTTAGAAACAATTCTCAGAATTCTCTTTACATTAAGTGTTTCATGGTAATTTACTACAAGACAATGTGTGAATAAATTTGTAATTAGTTTCTGCTTCATGTAGTGTTATCTTCCTTATGAAAACTAGATGACAATTTTTTTATAAATAAGAATTAAAACTAATATAACTGGGGAAACTAAAATTACACCAAAATACATGTTTTACTAAATGCACATTTTCAAGACTCAAAATCTAAACTTTTTACACTCCTGCATTAAACGCATAATAACACTAAAATGGCTAATCCAATCAGAAAGTTCAGAACTATGCATTTTATAAAGCACATTTTGGCAGTTTGGTTATTTTAGTATTATTTGTGTACTATTATAGTACTTATTATTTTGAATCAGCTTTTTTGTTTAAGATTTCGTAATTTTGAAATTTATATTAGGATTTTTATGATTTTATTTCAGTTAGTTGCCAAGGCAACATTTTTACATTACAGTTTTTTTCACCTTTCATATTTAAGCTTAATTTCTATTAACAAAATTCATTTCAGTAAACAAAATACTTATTCCATGCACAGAGAAAATCTGCACAGTTAAACTACTGTGGAAATCGCAGCACATCAGTAAAGCATTCCTAACATTCTCTGTATATGAGGAAGGAAGCTAAAGGTACACCTGATTAAGCAATGAACAGTGTAGAGACTTTTAGAAGAGCTCGGTCACTTACTTGCGAGTCTCCACGTGTCTGGCGGTGGAGAGGAGAGAGGGGAACTGGGCGTCATTGTAGATTTCTGGAGGCCCTTGAGTTGGGCCTTTCTTGGTAGAGGTTAACCGGGCCCCTGGGGGACGATACACGCCAGGTGCTTTGGGCTCAGGAACCTCAACTTCCTCTACTAACAGTAAATGAGACAGATTAGCGTTTAAGAACTAATCTCAACTAATACTTCCATTAGCTGTCCATTTATAATAATACTGCCGTCTCACCCGGAGCAGCTGAAGGGGGGGCGCTTGATTTATTCCAGGGTCCAGAGAATTTATCACCAGAGACCAGGATGATCTCACCATCCTCGCCCACTTCCTCCTTCTCGTACTCTTCCTCCTCCTTCTCATCACTGTCAGACAAACAAAAAATTTTGTAAAATTGTGTACTTCAATAGAGATGCGCTGTAACGTGCATGAATTCAAATAAATTCAGAGTGCTTTGAGAAGCCAGTTAAATGGCATAAAAGTTCTAATATTAATAAAATTTGTACCCCTTTTAAAGCGATTCCAAATTATTTTTTAACATTTCTAGAACTTAGCAATGTCAAGAGTATAGTATTTTGCAATTCATTTAATTCTGAAGTTGATTTATTATATGTGACTGCATTAAAGTTTCTTAATTAATATGATCCATCTAAAGATCTTATAACTGACTGTGTTCAAATTAATTGTGCATTATAAAAGCATTTTGAGATTGAAGAAGTGAGTCTACATCTCAGTGCATCAAAGCTCACCGTTCAAATTAATGCACAACTGTATGTAATGTGTGCAGGACTGCAATAAAATTACAAGATAATTCTATCACAAATAAATCTTTCAATGAGTAAAATGAGTGTCTGTTATAGATTACGCATCATTTGAATTAATTAGGTGCACTTAAATCTAATCCTGTTTACGTGAAATAAGCCTGTTGCCGAGCAGGTTTGAGCTTTTGGACCGGTTACTATGACAGCAGCTCCGATATGAGCTTCGAAAAACCTGACAATCCTGGATCATGTCAAATCGCCAACAATAAAATCCAGCTAACTGCGTAATCCACATACGAAAAACGCCAGTAGCATCAAATTCATTAGACACCAACTGTTTGTGCTTCACACCTCATCTGCATGGCCTGGAGCCGGAGTCCGGTGTAGTCCACCTCCTTCTGCTCAAAGTCCTTCCATTCCTCATCCTCCTGGAGGGACAGTTTAAGAAAAGAGAGGTGACGCTTATATAGAGTTCATAGAGAATTTCAGACAGTACAAAAACCAAGTTAATGTCTAGACTCTACTATATATTTCTGGAACCACAGTGGAGCCAGTCACAGCATTTGGTTCCTAAGTGTAGATTATAAATGTAATTTATAAATGAAGTTGTGTAATGTAAGATGCAGGATGCAGGGGAGGTTAAAAGCATTTTACTTTCTGGGGGGACAAAACAGTCTAAATATGAAAGGACAAAATTATAAAATTAAAAGTTCTCTGCATGAAAAACCCATGACTGATCAGCAAGCTACTTTTTTTTCTTTCCAATATGGTAGATAAAATTGAGTAGCTTACAGTAAATAAACTGAAATGTGTAGTGTGTGTATATGAGGATGTTCAGTAAAGGCGCAGTAATCAATCACTGAAATAAACTTAACCCAAACCAAAAGGATCCTACCTCTATCTTGATAGCTCCGCCCCAAATTCATAAACATGCTAAGTAACATAGGCACCTACCCCATCATGAGTGGACACGCCCCTTAATGCTGATGGGCTTTTTTGCACCCTTAACTGTAACAATACAATTGACGGGCTATTTTAAGGTTACAGGATGCACGTAACTAAGCGAACATGCAGTCCGTTAAAGTCGCAAAAAAGTATTCCGTTAAAGTATTGTGAAATACATCTGAATTAAAGGGAAAAAAATGTAACGTTAGGGCAGGGACTTGCTGATTTCATTTGGAGGCAGATGAACATGATCTCGCAGGGACAGGGTGTACTGTAAATGGACTAAATGACTGGAGAAGTCTTGCATACTTCATCAGAGAAGTCTGGGGCCAGTTGCATAAACATAGCCACTGTTATGTTAAACCCGTCTCTAAAAAACTAGTTTGACCAACTAGCAATCTGCCAAAAGATAATCAGTCTCATTTTTCTGATTCAAATTAGACTAATCTACCTTTTTGGAACTGACCTTAAAAAGTTATGACCAATATTGAAGAAAATAATTAGATGACTAAGTTTTTCAGACAAGTCTAGGCAAGTTATGCAATTTGGCTCTTGTTTATTAGTAAGACCCAGTTATGACATTATGATAAAGCACTGAGTTTTTTTTTTTTTGCAATTATAACTTGGTAGTATATCCCAAAACATGCCTACTTTTCTGCAACACACTCAAAAGTAGGCACTTTTTCCTTCATAAAGGGCTTAAACACTTTTAGGGAACAGCATAATTAGGCAAACTGACGCAATGTGCAGGATTTAATTAAAGTGACCTGATGTCACTGTAAAAGTACAATCATCATACAAAACTTGCGTTCATTAGCACATTGCTGTTCTGTACTGTCTCACAAGAGAAACAAGCATATGGCGGAGGTGAAGGACACAGTTACAGCAGCAGTTATAAAACCCCTGCTGGAAGATTGATGCCCTAAGCAACTAATGTCAGTATGATGTCCCATCACCCAACATGCGTCACGACCAAATGCTACTTCTATTTAAGGCTAACATTAAAGGCATGGTTCACACAAAAATTACAATTCTGTCATCGTTTACACACCTTTGTGTTGCTCCATTGCCATATGAAATGTTAGGAAGAATGACAGTGAAAGCTACTACTCACTTTAATTGTATGAGGGTGGAAAATGCAATAAAAGTAAACGATGACATAGGCTGTCAATATCTAACGTTCTGCCAAAAATCTGATTTTCTAGAAGAAAGTAAGTCAGGCAGGGTGAGGAACGTTAAACTATGACAATTTGATTTTAAGTAACGTAGCAGCAGTCAGAAACACAAACAGATGATTGCTACAGCACAATATCACATTAACTTTCTCATTATGAAGATAAAAGATAAATGTAACCTTTTCTCAGTGTTGTTGTTTGCTTGTTGCATCACAAAACCGAGTGAACTGCTTGCTTAGACCACATTGCGCATTTAGAACGTTCACGCGCCCTTTGTACCTACAAACGCTGTCTAGATAGGCAGCTCGCTAGGTTTTGTGACACAGCCCGTGTGTGTTGTTTGACTGTGCATTACCTTTTCCATCTGCGCGTCCTGATTCTCACTCTTCGTCGACTTCTCTTTCTCCCTTTTCGTCTTTTTCACCGCCATTGCTGCTGCTCCTCCGGTCACCTGCTCCTTTCCCTTTCCCTTCTCCTTCTTCTTCTTCTTGTCGCGCTTAGCGAAGAAGTCATCCAGACTCTTCTCCACGCCGGCCGGAGCCACATCCGCCATCTTATCCCCAAATTTCCTCCACTAAACACTAAAAAAAGCTTAGAAATGATCAGATCAGTGTCTGAAGCGACAGCAAACGAGCCTTTGCGTGCGTGTCTGAAAGGTAATCCGTATGTTTCATGTGTATCCGCAGGTTAAAGGTGTGCTGAGAGCAGCATGACAGACTCACCAGCTGAAAGTGTGACACACACACACACTCTCGCCCAATGCACCGGATAGGGTTGCTTCCGATCTGACCCGGATGGGAAAGCGGTTTTGTGATTGACAGTTCTGCTATCCAATCGCTGAGCGACAATGTCAGTTTTCGACCAATCCCATCGTAGGATTTCATCACTGCAGAGTGATTTTTCCAGATTGTGCAATTTTGTGTTACTATTCGTTGTTAGTAGTTATACAACACTTGTGGAGTAATTTAGTCAACAAATGCAAGAAAACTTATTTCTACGATAAATTTAGATATGCAGCTGTGCTAAAAACTGCACAGAAGAGGCAGAGTTGCAGAAATAATGTTAATAATTATTGTTTTAAACATGACATTTTGAATATAGAAACAATAGAATTATAAATAAAAACATGATATAAAGTACTTATCTGGTTACACAAAATATCAAATATTTTATATAATTTTTTCAAGAATCTGCCATTAAATAATTTGACCAATCTGAATATTAAGGGTGGTAGGCCCCGCCGCCCCTCAATGCCTTTAAGGGTGTTTGCCTTGCTTAGGAAAGGATGTTGTTAAGATGAAATACTATTGGAAACGTAATGTTTTGCTGTGTAGTATAGGATTTTATTTTAATTTATTTTGGTATTTAGTTTTTTCCTTCATTTATTTTTAAGGTGGAGCACACACAGACAGCATAAAATTGTATAGGCCTAAAACTGTTATTATAGTATTGTATTAGTAGGCCTCTCTCTCAAATAACTCAAAACAGAATTTGCAAAGCAAAGACTATAACACCTAACTGCATTCTAGCATGCAGCAATGTGATTGAGAGGGTTTATAAAAAGACTACAAACATCTGTTGCCTTTTGAGAGGCTGTGAATGAATGAACGTCCCAGTTGTGTGTCACCCCGAACAGCTTTTGAATAGAAAAGCTTCATTCAGCATACAGAGCAAACAGGGAAGATTCCAGAAACCTTTGACCCATTTAAATCGGGGGGAAACATTGGCATTAGTGCTCCAGTTAGCTTTTTTTTTAACAGGCTTTGCTTTAAATATTGACAAAAATCAACTACAGACTGAAGAAGCCTTCAAAGCTGTTTTATTTGTATTGCTCAGCAGTAAAAAGTACAGTTTATGTGCTACAAAAGATCAGACATGATTCATAATATGCAAGAGCGATTTTTTTTTTTTCTGTCAGCTGAGCAATTACCTCCTTCTCCTTACATATCTAAAACTCATGCCAGCACAAAATAAATGGACGGAAACAATGCAAAAAAGAAGGAAAGGAAAACATCAATCTACAAATTCATTTAAAACAATATTTATATAAAATCTGCTAAGCATACAGAAAAATAAATGGTATATGTAAAAAAAAAAAAAAAAAAGGATGATATGGTCTTAAAACATGTTACCAACCTCAGTGACGTGTTCAAATAAAGTACAAAATAAAATAGGTTCTCTGTATGTATTTATATCTAACAATTACACTCTATTATATCCAGTGATATCATTGACATTCATCTAAAAAACTGTACAATACAGCAGTAAGCACTGAGAATCAAAGAGAAATTCATTTTGGTCTCATTTATTCTCGTCAATGTTCACACGAGGGACAGAGATAGACAGACAGAACCACAAGCACACTCATTCACCCACTAAGAAAAACATGTCTTCTAACAATATATATATATATATATATATATATATATATATATATATATATATATATATATATACATATAGATTTAGCCAACCTGTTAAGCAATAATAGTGCCATTTTCATCAGAGCATGTCATAGCGAATAAACAAATATAGAGGTTTAATAAAATAAAAAAAAACAGAATGCATTTCCACTATACAGTATAATGCTTAGCCCTGCTTATGGAAGTTAAACACAAACACGTACAACATGAACAGATATGATGTGAAATGTGGAGCACACTGACATTACCATACAAAGGGCTTTGTATGAGGCATTTCATTGGCATTTAAGCATTTTTCTACTTGCTTGTGCAACTGTGTCAACGCAAATGGAATTTTAGGGTGTTTTTAACAACGAAATCTTGATAAAAACCAAATCCTGTTTGACATCTAGTCTATAGACACACATACACCTTAAATCAGAAAAGATGCATGCAACAAGACATATACGCGCACGAAAACATCTCGAACATCTAAGGAATGGGACAATTGTCGTTTTGTCTTTTGGCTGGTGACTCAACTGGGGACAAACCATCTCAGAAAGTCATGATTCATCCTCCATCAAATGCAAACAGGCAATCAACTCAAGTTCCTCCACGAGGGAAGCGAGGGTTGCTGCAGTACCCACTGGACCCATTCCAGAAGCATTCCAGAATCAATGCCCTTTACCCCTGCATCCCCTTACATACAGAATTCAAGTGCGGCAGGCTTTTTTAAGTAATCATATTAAGTGTTTTGGGTAACGTCACACAAGCATCCTTACACCACGCGTCATGTTTCTCAGCACTTTGCACCACCAAAGCCACTGGAACATAAGAGCAACCACACTTATTGTTTTTATTCAAAAAAGACATAAAAACCCTTATCACAATGAAGCGTCTGTAGAAAATCCACATCAGAAAAATATGCAGGGGCTCCCCTCATAGTAAATAGCATTTGTTCTGTTTTGTAATATTCTTTCAGCTCCTTGAAACCAGTTTCATACTGTATATAAACTGCAGTCTCTGAAGGTCCACTACATATATATATGTATATATATATATATATATGTATATATATATATATATATGTATATATATATATATATATATATATATATACATATATATATATCTATATATTCTTAAAAAATACGAGCAAATAAAAGGGACTGGAAAATCCTCAAGGATTTTGTCTCCTTTTAATATAGCTTGTTTAGATATCAGAAGCCTTGTCTCTGTTGATAAAGAGAGTCTCTTGGCAAAAGGGGTTAACCAGAACCACGCCGCTGTCACTGTAGTCACCATTAGGGGGCAGACACGTCTCTTGTTCCTGAAACGCAAAGAAACATAAGAACATTAGCACTGTATACTTGCTTTCAGGCAAACTAAAGGCTAATCACTTTAGGGCCTCTGATCCTACAAAGCTTAATACAGTTAAGGTGAAAGGAACAGGTATTCTTCTCAGGATCTATGTTCTTATAGAACAAATGTGCATTTCTATGGTGTAGTGATTGAGCTCTATCACCATGGAGACTGCGTGTATGAAATGAATGGGAGGAAATGAAGGAAGAAGCAGGGTAAATTGCACCTGTGCAGGAAGACAACTAATTATAAGGCTCTAGATTCTAAAAGATGTTTTGTGTTGGTCACACATATTACATGGGAATTCTTGTTCAAACATCAAAATGAATCCATCTATCCAACTTTCCATATCTATCTAAAAACTTGTACACTACAAAAAAAAAAAAGTGTTAGCAGGATAAGATACAATTGAAAACAATTACAAAGAGGGAAACTGAGGACAAATAAATAAAGGAAGGGAATGTATTGTCTCTCTTGGTTCTCTAAAAGAGTGATTTGAAGACCTGTGGGTCACCGGCATCCCAAACACGATTCTTCTTCTTCGTCATCGTCATCATCATCATCATCATCATCATCATCATCATCATAATCATAATCACACTCCTGTCAGAAATGGTCAGCATGCAAGAACAAAAAAGTGGGGGAAAAAGAAGCATGCAGAGGTTGAAATGGAAAATGTCAATGAATGGATGATGGTAACAGTCTCACAAAATGACTAGAAAAAAATGGACAGAAGAAACTAGTGAGAAAGAGAGAGGTATGGTGTCTGAGCACCAGGTGGCGATATATAACGTGAATGGTACCATTAAGTGATTTTTTTTCAAGCACATTGTCTTGATTGCAATAATTACTGTTCATTTCACAATGATACCCCAGCAATGAAAAATCTATGAATATCTACATTTGAGCCATTCAGACAGATATCTTATTCAGCTGATGATTCGCAGAGTAAATCATATGAACAGCAAAGCCTTTTCTGTTCATAAAAGCATGTGGAGTTAAATCGAAGGTTAATTACGGTGAATGGTGAAGAACATAACAACTCAAAACTGCTAAAAATCTCTAACAATCATGTTTCAGCTTTTGTTGGCTTTCTCTGCACATTTAAAGGGACATTAGAGGGATGAAGTAAAATGGTGGAGAAAAGAGAGAGAATCAAAGATCAAGAAATGTTGCGAGTTGGCTTCGAACTCATATCAACTCCAATGGCTCAGCAGGTTGGAGCACATGCATTAAGACATGTTGGAAACATTACGGAGTGTGGTTTGAGTCCTGGGAACTTAAAGTTGACGTCTAATGAAAGTTCTCATGCATGTTGTTGGTTTTATTGTAAACCGTTCACCCAGGTATATGTACCTATATTTTTAATTAAAATATCATATTGCAGTCTTCTGGTGAAAAGACAGACTTCTCTCTGGTTGCGTATGCTGTACTTCTCCAGTAATTTAGTTTGCAATCAACTACAGGTTCGCATTCAGGTCCACCTCAATCCAATTAACAACAACTGCATTGAAGCAAGTCTCCGCCCTACATTTTTCCATTTTTGATAGCCTGTTGAATCTGATGTTCACTATAATGTCTTCCAGGTCTCTGAGAGTACCTCAGTCTCCAGTGATTGTATCTCGCGTGGGAGCTCCACAGCATGGCGGGTGAAGTAATCCATGGTGATGGCATCATTCCAGTAGCTCAAGTTGTTCTCCTGAGTTGCAGACTTCTTCTTTTTCCTCATACAGCATACGGTAAGCAGCACGGCTGAAGAAAAGAAGACATATTAATATTCTATATCTAACTCGTCTTCATTTTAGACTTAAGACCACATTCATCTGAATTTTGTATGATGAATTTCAGAAAGTTGTAAGCAAAAGCCACTAAGCCACAAAGGGAATATTATGTTATCTTGTGTCTTTGGAAAAGTTCCTGTCAGTGCTGATGACAGAAACAAGTTTCGAAAGCTGGAGGAAGTGTGATATTGGTTACTCACAGCATGAGGAGACAGGCACGCTAATGGCAAGAACCAACCACACAATGTCCATTTTGTCCAGGCAGATGGTGTTTTTTTCGTGAGGACCCAGTGCAGGACCGGACTGGTTCCCAGACTCCCATGGGCCTTGTGTAGTGGCTGGGACCTGCCTGTTCATGAAGCTCCCACTAGCAGTGGAGGGTGCCTCTGAGATGTTCGAATCATTCGCTGCAGACCATGAGGCGTCAGTGCTGTTGATAACATCTGTGGCATAATTTACAGAGACAAGAGAATCAGTGGTCATATTGGTTGTTCCACCACCTTGGATTTCCACAAAGTTTCCGCTCTCCGCTGAAGAAGTGGGATTGGATGTTGTAACATGGTTAGAAGGCAGGGCTAGAGCTGGGGGAGGAGACTGGATGCCAGTTTGTGCCAAAGCTCTTCCCATCGTTTCCAATGGGAGAGTGGGATTCTCCATTGAAGACACGTCACGCAATGTAATGGTGTGGTGCGAAGCATCCTTATCCGTGTTTTGCCCTTTGTGGGTTTTGAAGTTTGAAGACAATGAAGGTGATGGCGGATGTTGAATGGGCTCCTTCTCTTTCATCTCTCCTGTGTCTGTGGTCCCTGAAATGTCCTCAACACCAGGGCCCAGATCACTTTCAGTCCCTGAGAGAAAAGAATGACCCGAGCCAGAATTTGTGGCTTGGTTCACTGGCTTTCTACTGATTGTACTCGGCTTGTCGGTATTAGTGCTAAAGTTCTGGTCTTGGGTTTTAGTGGTGAAAAACCCAGAGCTTGTTCTATTGACCATGCTTCTAGAGGTCAATTGGGGTGCTTCTGCTTCTGGAAGAGGGACTCTAGGTAGTGCCCGATCCCTGGAACCAAAATGATGCACCCCTACTGTTGTTGTTTGAATTATGGCAGATGGTACAGTGTTCTTCGGTGTCTGGAATGAGTGGACAGTAGTGGGTCTACTGATGGCTTCTAGAGAGGCCAGTGACTGGATGTGCAGATCCCCAGTCCTGGAACCCTCCTGCCAGCTCAAGGGTCCCGGTGAGAGGGTGGCGAGGGTTCTGCTGCTCGTTGACATCGAGACAAAATCCCGAGGGGTTTGGCTGGGTTGAAGCTCCTCAGTGGAGAACACCAGCCCAACCGGCACAGACAGAATCAGCAGAACACCTGAGAAAGAAAAACAGGCCATGAGATAAATTCAGACATAATGCATTTATGTAAAATGTGCCAGCACCAAGGAAACTTTGATCAGATGATCAGAGTGAGGTCATTGTTTCATCTGCATGCCATTTTTGTTGCTATAGAAACCAAGATTCAGCTTTTAGAAGGCGGTGAGAGATGAAAGAACATCACAAACAGTACCAAGACATGGAGAGATCTGAGTCAGTTCTATAGGCTACCAGCTACTGAACAATTAGCATTGTTGCAGGTGTTCAAAATGTGACAATGATTGTGTGAAATGTGTTTCATGCTTTATGCACTGAACCTTTCAAAGCGTCTGTTTTATCCAGTAATATGAATTTAAATGAGATCAACTGCTGTACATTTACAGTGCACAGCTGTGCATTTGTTGCTGCCGTAAAGCAACTTTTTGCTCTTTTTACAGCCCTTTTTACAAAATTTCATACCCACTCATCAAACTTACATACTGCCAGAACAAACATTTGGGGGAAAGCATGGGATGTCATTGTTAAAGCCTTATTAGAAGTCATTCTACCCTAAGAATTATTTTGAAACTGATATGTTAATAATTAAATAACTGACAAACAGCTTTAAAGGGGTGGTTGACTGTTTTTTTTTTTCTAGGCTTGATTGTGTTTATGGGGTACAGTCTAACATGTGTCAATGCTTAGTTTAAAAAAAACAATAAAACCCTTCTCCAATAAACGATCTAATATACAGTTTTATCCTGATTAAGGCTGTAATACAGCAGAATAAATGATTGTGTTGTAGCATTTTTGTAAAGTAATTGTTTACTTTGTTACAGTAAGAAGTGTTTGCCAGCAATTATTGCGCACTACCACGGCAACCGTGTGCACATCCGTGTTTAACGCTTCTCCTAGCTATGTGAAAAATATCTGTCTATTCACATAAAGTGTATTATTGGAACAGTTAATTGATGGAGCTGTGACGAGTTGATGATCTGAATCAGGTGAGAGAGAGAGAGAGAGAGAGAGAGAGAGAGAGAGAGAGAGAGAGAGAGAGATGCAGAGCAGAGCGTGTGCAGAGCAGGGGACGCGAGGAACATGATTAAGAACCGCTGCTTTAGAACATTGGTTTTGAAACTTGTGAATCCATTAGAATCATTAGAAGAATCGCGATTCATATATAGATTTTTAGATTAATAGAAATAAATAGAAATAAAGATAAATAGATTTTTTCGTGCACCCCTCGTTTTGACGGCATGGCAATAACTCCTTCTCTTCTCAAAAGCAGTGCAGCATGGCCTTGCCCCCTTTGTTGCATCTTCCTGGGGACGGAGTTTATGTAAATTTCTGGGTTTGTGATGTCACAAACCTGGGAAGTAGCTCGTTGTAGTTCCTACGAGCCGTTTTTGTAGGCATTAAACTGCCATAATTTTAAAAGCCAATATCTCCATTTGCATTGAACTTTCAGTGTCGGAACTTTGCAGATATTGTTTACACTCAAACAGTAACATTACACACTAACTAAAGTTAAAAACGTGAAGTCACAATCAACCGCTCCTTTAAAAAATCTGTCAGTAGTGAAATTAATTAATTGTTACTATTATACTGCTACTACTATTAGTAATATTAACACAATTAATACTATATACAGTATATCACACACAAGGTGTACAGCACCTTCCAACAGGGGCTTACTTGACAATGCTAACTAGCAAAATGAAAATTCAACATATACTAATATGAGCAAAAGGCTATACAATGGGTTTAACAATTGAAAAACTTCTCTGCTACAATTTCCCTGCTGCATTGATCAACAAGAAGACAGCACATTTTTTGAGTAAATGTTTAGTGAATGTTAAGTTTCCTACCTATCAGCCCTGCTAAAAAAAAAAACAATAGAAGCCCAATAGAAACCATCACAGAAATTCCAATGGTTTCCATTAAAATACCATTATAAACCATTAGCTTTTACCATGACAAATAACCATTTTATAGTGTGTTTTGGGCATTTTTCCAATAGGATTTAACATCGCACCAATAGAATCCATCACATACCAGTACACCATTATAGTTTCCATTAAAACCAATACAATTCCCATTATAACCATTAAAACCATTACATTTTCTATTGTGTTTTGGGCAGGGTTCTATTGTTTATTTCAGCAGGTAAAAGTGGCCCATGCTGAGTAAGCAGTGAAGAGAGATAAACAGTGTTTAATTTAAGAGCTAATGCTAATTCCAGATTATCATATCAAACACGAGTATGCCCATGCTAGAAATGACAGGCTATGATGACAATATGACCATGCTGATTTCAAAGTTCACTACCGCAGTCCATAAGCGTTGACAGTATTTGCCCGTGTCCTGTTTTTTTTTGGTATCAAAAGGAATTACATATAACATCCAGCCTTACCAATCCAACACAGCATTAATAAAACACCACCCTGTAAATAAAACATGAATCGTTGCTTATTTCAGAACAAAGTGGCACGTTTAGATCAGACACAAGCTCTTAGCTCTCTCCCCTCAGCATACATCCTCAACAGACTCCCAGAGCGTTTAACAAGCCATGGATCTGAAGGTTCACACAGCCACTGAAATCATCTGAACATGAACTCCCTGGTCCAATGTAAACACACTGCTGGTCCTATTAGCACAGTCATATTTTATAATTTATCAAATCAAAAATATTAAAAGTGTGGAAATGGCTTCTAAGTCTTCGCATCAGAAAAATCCCTTTTTGTATTTGTATTGAGTTTTTGGTGTCTAATGTCTCACTCTAGTTTTGTATTATGCCAATTAATTAATTATTTGGATGATGGCTACCCTGTTGATAAAACAGCATATGCTGGTAAGGATTGTTTTGAAGCATGGCAGCTTGTTTAAGCTAGTCATGTGCTGGTCCTAAGCAACTAGTTCCAGCTTAAACTAGCTCATGACCAACTAAGGACTAGTTTAAACCAGCTCAAACCAGCTGCCATGCTTCAAAACATACCTAACCAGCATATGATGTTTTTAGTAGAATATAGCATAGGCCTATGTAGCATATTAGCATGCTACTCTTACTATTTCTGTGTATACTATGGAATAACATCATGAATGCGATGTTGCATACTAGCATGCTACTCTTACTATTTCTACTATATGGAATAACATAGCAAAACATAGCATATGTACTACCATATACAGCATACAAGCATGCTAATTTGACTATTTCTGCCATATGGAATATCATTCTAGCATAGCATATATCATAATACAATGCTATTCTTTCTATTTCTGCAACATGGAATCGCATAGGCTACTAGCATACTAGCCTGTATTTCATAGGATTACACAGAATTTCTATCTATCCAAAAGTAATAATTATAGATCATTTGACTGACATAATTCTAAATATTAATTTCTGCTCTGTACCTTCAAAGATTTGGTAGCCTACTACTAAGGCAGTCTTTTTAAGTACACCAACTCCCATAAATGGCATAACGGCATCCAGTCAGATTGTACATGACTATTTCAGGCAGTTCTTGCATTTTTGTTGGCAATATACATCAGACCTTCAGTGAACAGACTGTGGGCGGTCTGTGGGTGTTCTGTCTGAGTCTTAGATTAGGACTATTGTTAAGTAGAAAACCAAAAAAGGATGATCCAGGAACATGTCCAACTTGAGTAAATCACGTTAATCCATGAGTGACGTACAGTATGTGTGTGGTGGTACGTGTATATGAATGGAAGTGAGAAAGAAAGACAAAGAATTTGTCATACTACTGTTTTTTTTTTTTTTTTTGCTTTTAAAAACACTGGCCTTACCAAGGTTACCTCCAAACTATCAATGAATGACTCACTATCTAGTGACATTTATGCTAGCACACAAACACACACTAACACTCCTGTGACTCACAGTGTAATAGTGAGGGGGAGGCAGAGGAGGACAGCACATAATACATCACAGCACTGGGTGAAAATACACAATGGATACTTTGCAAGATGAGCACTGGACCATAAGGGGCATGTGGGTGTTACTTCAACTACAGGCACTTCTAATGTCTCAGAGGTTAATTTTTATTCCAACTAACAGATATTAACTATTGCCATTACTATTGCCTTTAGTTTCACATGATCCTGCAAAAATCATTATAATGTGCTGATTTGTTAAGACACATTTCTTATCAATGTCGAAAATGGCTGTGCTGCTTTTTTCATGATATACAAATTTGTACCGAAAAGTGAGCTAAATCTGACAAAATCTCCAAAAACCTCCCTTTAGGGATATCCTCATTTGTAAAACTTGTATAAAAGTACATTTTAAATTGTAAAAATGCAGAAAGTTTTCTGTGAGGGGTAGGGTTAGTTTATACAATCTATAACTATTTGTATATAAAAACAATAGAAGTCTATGCAATGTCCCATTTAGAAAGCCAAGTAAAAGTGTGTGTGTGTGTGTGTGTGTGTGTGTGTGTGTGTATTTGGTTCCTATGAGGAAATAAGCTTATAAATCATAGCCTAGCTATGCTAAATATTAAATCATACAGAATGATTATTTATAGATATATTTTGCTTTTTAAGCTATTTAAAGCTAAGCTTTGTCAATATTAAATAGTTCAGAATGATAGTTTTTGAAAATTTAAAAATGCAAGATGCCATGTTTTGGGGTAGGGTAAGAGGATACAGGCCTATGGAATGTGCCCATAAAACATGGAAACTCAACATGTGTGAGTGTGAGTACTGATCAATGTCACATACAGTGTCTATAGTACATGTATGTGTGTGTGTGTGTGTATGTGTGTACATGCAATGTCTGGGTCAGAGGGGTGTAATTAGCTGGAGCAGAATCTCTCATGTTGATGGAGTCTAACCAGGTCTATAATGCAGATGAAAACGTCTGACCTCCTCCTTCACATAGAAACAGGAGGTATTTGCAATGAAAGCAATTTGAAAAACCACAGTGATAGAGAGTCCAGCAAAAAAGTGAACACTTTAATGAACATCCATTACGTAACTTAAGAGAATGGTGTCGATGTCATAGTACGATGTCAGACACTGTAATATGCTCTGGTCCGCTCCCTGCTTACCGGGGTGATGAGATTCATAGCAGACTGTCGTCACTTAATGGCTGGATGTCTAAGTGGTGCCCGCAAAATAACATAGGCTTTATAGACAATTGGATGAGTTTTTGGGGCAGACCTGACCTGTTGAAAAGAGATGGTGTTCATCCCTCCTGGGGTGGTGCCGCTCTTCTCTCTAGAAATATGGCACATAGTCTTAGAGTTTGTACTTGACTAACTGGAGCCCAGGTCAGGAAGCAGACAGACTGGCTAAACCGATCGTCTGCTAGCCGCCTCACGTCACAGAAGTCAGTTAACTCTCAGCACATAGAAACTTTTTCACCTAGATATCACACTATAGAGACTGTGTCTGTTCCCCGAACTAGAAAATACAGAAAACATCCAAACCAATGTAATAGTAACAATTTAATTGATGTTCAACAAATAAAAAAACAATATAATACAGATAAAGACTTGATAAAGCTTGGCTTATTGAATATTAGATCCCTTTCTTCAAAAGCACTTTTTGTAAATGATATGTTCACTGACCATAAACTAGATGTGCTTTGTCTGACAGAAACCTGGCTAAAACAAGATGATTACATTACTTTAAACGAGTCTACACCCCAAGATTACTGTTATAAACATGAACCGCGTCCAAAAGGTAAAGGGGGAGGTGTTGCTACAATTTATAGAAATATTTTCAGTATCTCTCAAAGGTCGGGCTTCAAGCATAATTCGTTTGAAGTAATGGTGCTCCATATAACGTTATCCAAAGAAACAAGTATTAATGATAAACCCCCTGTGATGTTTGTACTGGCTACTGTATACAGGCCACCAGGGCACCATACAGACTTTATTAAAGAATTTTCTGATTTTCTGTCTGAGTTAGTGCTGACTGCAGATAAAGTCCTAATTGTTGGTGATTTTAATATCCATGTTGATAATGAAAAAGATTCGTTGGGATCAGCATTTATAGACATTTTAAACTCTATTGGTGTTAAACAACATGTGTCAGGACCTACTCATTGTCGAAATCATACTCTAGATTTAATACTGTCACATGGAATTGATGTTAGTGGGGTTGAAATTTTGCAGCAGAGTGATGATATCTCAGATCATTATCTAGTCTCCTGTATATTCCATATAGCTAAAGCTGTAAAGCCAACTCCTTGTCACAAATATGGTAGAACCATTACCTCCACCACAAAAGACTGCTTTATAAATAATCTTCCTGACTTATCTCAGTTCCTCAGTTTATCCAATAGCTCAGAACAACTTGATGATGTAACAGGAACTATGGACTCTCTCTTTTCTAGCACTTTAGATGCGGTTGCTCCTTTACGCTTAAGGAAGATTAAGGATAAGAGTCCAACACCGTGGTATAATGAGCACACTCGCGCCCTAAAGAGAGCAGCCCGGAAAATGGTGCGCAGCTGGAGGAAAACAAAACTAGAGGTATTTCGTTTAGCTTGGCGGGAAAGTACCCTATCCTACAGAAAAGCATTAAAAACTGCTAGATCTGATTACTTTTCATCTCTTCTAGAAGAAAACAAACATAACCCTCGGTATTTATTCAATACAGTGACTAAATTAACGAAAAATAAAGCATCAACAGGTGTTGGCATTTCCCAAGAGCATAGCAGTAATGACTTTATGAACTATTTTACTTCCAAGATCGATACCATCAGAGATAAAATTGTATCCTTGCAGCCGTCAGCTACAGTATCGCATCAGATAGCACACTATAGATCCCCTGAGGAACAATTCCGTTCATTCTCTACTGTAGGAGAGGAAGAATTGTATAAACTTGTTAAATCATCTAAACCAACAACATGTATGTTAGACCCGATTCCATCGAAACTACTAAAAGAGCTGCTTCCAGAAGTCATAGATCCTCTTTTGGCTATTATTAATTCATCATTGTCATTAGGATATGTCCCCAAAAGCTTCAAATTGGCTGTTATTAAGCCTCTCATTAAAAAACCACAACTTGACCCCAAAGACCTAGTTAATTATAGACCGATCTCAAATCTCCCTTTTCTGTCAAAGATACTAGAAAAGGTAGTATCCTCACAATTATATTCCTTCCTAGAGAAAAATGATATCTCTGAGGAATTCCAGTCAGGATTTAGATCATATCATAGTACTGAGACTGCTCTCATTAGAGTTACAAATGACCTGCTTCTATCATCTGATCGTGGTTGTATCTCTTTATTAGTTCTACTGGATCTTAGCGCTGCGTTCGACACTATCGACCACGACATTCTTTTGAATAGACTACAAAACTTTGTTGGCATTAGTGGAAGTGCCTTAGCATGGTTCAAATCATACTTATCTGACCGCCATCAGTTCGTAGCAGTGAATGAAGAGGTATCATATCGATCACAAGTACAGTATGGAGTACCTCAAGGCTCAGTACTAGGGCCGTTACTTTTCACGCTTTACATGTTACCCTTGGGAGATATTATCAGGAGACATGGTGTTAGCTTCCACTGTTATGCTGATGATACTCAGCTCTATATTTCTTCGCGGCCCGGTGAAACATACCAAATTGAGAAACTAACGGAATGCATAGTCGATATAAAAAACTGGATGACGAGTAATTTTTTACTGCTAAATTCTGAAAAAACAGAGGTGTTAGTTATCGGACCTAAAAACCCCACATGTAATAACCTAGAACATTATCTAACATTTGATGGCTGCTCTGTCAATTCTTCTTCATCAGTCAGGAACCTAGGTGTGCTGTTCGATAGCAATCTTTCATTTGAAAGCCATGTTTCTAGCATCTGTAAAACTGCGTTTTTTCATCTCAAAAACATATCTAAATTGCGACCTATGCTCTCAACGTCAAATGCAGAAATGTTAGTTCATGCGTTTATGACCTCAAGGCTAGACTATTGTAATGCTTTATTGGGTGGTTGTTCAGCACGCTTGATCAGCAAACTACAGTTGGTCCAAAATGCAGCAGCTAGAGTCCTTACTAGAACCAGGAAATATGACCATATTAGCCCGGTTCTGTCAACACTGCACTGGCTCCCTATCAAACATCGGATAGATTTTAAAATCTTGTTAATTACTTATAAAGCCCTTAATGGTTTAGCTCCTCAGTACTTGAGCGAGCTCTTATCGCATTATAGTCCTCCACGTCCGCTGCGTTCTCAAAACTCTGGCCGTTTGATAATACCTAGAATATCAAAATCGACTGCAGGCGGCAGATCCTTTTCCTATTTAGCACCCAAACTCTGGAACAGTCTACCTAACACTGTTCGGGAGGCAGACACACTCTGTCAGTTTAAATCTAGATTAAAGACCCATCTCTTTACCCTGGCGTACACATAACACACTAATACGCTTCTATTATTCAAATCCGTTAAAGGATTGTTAGGCTGCATTAATTAGATCAACCGGAACCGGGAACACTTCCCACAGCACACGGTGTACTCGTTACATCGTAAGTAGAATGGCATCTACGCTAATATTTGTCTGTTTCTTTCCTATGATCAGATGGTGGATCAGCACCAAGAGATGATGTCTGCAGCCCTGATCGTCAGCGGAGACCAGGACACCCAGATGACCTCCGGAGACCTCGATTAAAATACATTAAAACTAAAAAATATAACTAAAAATATAATAAAATACCTAACTACAAAATACTACTATCGTTAGAACCTGAAACTTTTGAACTGTGGGTGTCGTCTGGTCAGAGGAGAACTGGCCCCCCGACTGAGCCTGGTTTCTCCCAAGGTTTTTTTTTCTCCATTCTGTCACAGAGGGAGTTTTGGTTCCTTGCCGCTGTCGCCTCTGGCTTGCTCAGTTGGGGACACCTAATTTCTAGCGATTATCGCCGATTTGATTGCTCATATACTATTTAAACTAAACTGAGCTAGACAATGACATCTCTGAATTCAATAATGAAATGCCTTTAACTGAAAATTAAATGTTTAATCTTATTATATATTACTGACACTCTGTCCTCCAATTTGATACTGTTAAGTGCTTTGACACAATCTGTATTGGTAAAAGCGCTATATAAATAAAGGTGACTTGACTTGACTGTAAAGAAAGATGGAGAGGTGTGAAGATGAGGAGAGTGACAGGGACACAAGGACTGCAAAAGAAGACTGAGAACATGAATAAACAAAGAATGGAAAATGGAAAAGGCATATGCAAAAGTTCTTTGTTATTCTGCAGCAGATAAATTAGTTTGACAAGCTAGGGCTTGCACATGGAATGATTAACCTTGCAATAATTGCTTCCTCTGTTTCGGTGCTAAAAAAATGACTTTCATTACAAAATTACATGCGCTGCCATCTGCTGATTTAAAACATAACATTCAGAGATGGATGACTGGTGGAGTTTTTCTCTGACACAGAAGTACATCACAGTTTTTGTTTGGGTTCTTTCATATTTTGGAACTTTTTAAAAGGTGGAAAAAATATATATATATATATATATATATATACACACACACACACATGTATACATATACACACACACACACACACACACACACACACAGTATATTTGTGTGTGTGTGTGTTGAATATAAATGCTCAATAAAGTCGTTATTTTTGTTTTCTTTGCACACAAAAGTATTCTCGTAGCTTTGTAAAATTATGGTTTAACAACTGATGTCACATAGACTATTTTAACGATGTCCTTACTACGTTTCAGGGCCTGGGAACATTTTAGTTACATTGCTGTCTATGGAGGGTCAGAAAGCTCTTGGATTTCATAAAAATCTTAATCTTAATTTGAACGAAGGTCACACGGGTTTGGAACGACATGAGGGTGAGTATAATGACAGAATTTTCATTTTTGGGTGAACTATTCCTTCAAATATGCACATATGTCAAAGATTTACGTTCTTCAGCAGAGCATAATATTTTCAGTGAGTATATTTTTGATATATACATATATTATTTTAGAGATAATTAACCCTTTAAGCTATTTAAAGCTGAGCAAGGTTAAAAGTATGTGTGGGCAGGATTGGGGGAAAGGTGTAGGGGTTGCTAGGTATTAGGATGTATTATCACTCTTAAATTACTTTATGATTTATGATGAAGCCGACCTCTATTCATTAGCTCATTGAGAAATTGATGGTGGAAGTGGAATTTATGCGGTAAACATTCTAAATGAAAATTCTTTGGAATGTTTAAGCAGCCTGTGACTTTCCTAAAGTCCTACATAGCTGTGACATTAATAAATCACATGGAAAGATCCATCCTGCCCACCGTGATCCTTGAACTGTCTGCAAGTCTCTCACATTAGAGCTGCAGATACCGAGATCTCAAATGGCCTCGACAGATTGCATGGGTTTACAGCTTATCTTCCCATCCATCATTCAATATTACACATAACTTCACCTCCAGAGACAACGAGCCAAGATGGCATCTGCAGTTTGAGGCTGCAATAGTGCCCACAAGTGAAACAAATTTGGAGAAGATGCTATAGTTTCGTAGCTGATCCCATCCCAATGCACCAAGTTTTAACATGTGCAAATGACACAAAGCTAATGTATGACTTGCATTATAGTGCACAACATTTATTTTACATAACTCATATGAACTACTTTGTACATTTATGACATACAAGACAGCCTGAACATTCTGCAAATCATCTTTCAATAAGTTTCTATTTATAATAGGGATATTATCAATCGTATCGGGTCATTACTTTACAACACTGACAGGACTGACATTTTGAATCTTTGTATAAAGTATATTTGTATACATTTATATTGTTACAGGTTGGCCTTTATTAGTTACTAGGCCAGTTTAATAAAGAAACAAGAAAACATCTTGGAAGATAATCATGGGGAAACAATCATAAAACTACAAATGACCACAAAACTAATACAGGAATACAGGAACTAATACTAAGAAACAAGAATTTCAAAATAGAAGTCCCAACAAAATAGGAAACATGTAACATATAATATTATCCATCAATCCTCCACATCAGTTAACCTCTGTAAGGTTAAAATACTCTGTAAATATGAAATATTATACATTTGTGTTTTAGTGTATTTGTGTATAAATCTTTTCTCAACTAAGCATTCAAGTCAGCGCCGGTAGCCTTGTGGGCAGCGTGCCGACATATAGCACTGTTACGCTTCAGGCGTCCTGAGTTTGAGTCCCGGCTTGTGGACCTTTCCTGATCCTGCCCCCTCTCTTTCCCACTTGGCTTCCTGTCTACCAACTATCCTATTGAAATAAAGGTAAAAATGCCACCAAAAAAAACCCCCCTAAAAATAAAAAACTAAGCATCCTAAAAGTCCTAATAAATCAAACCAGGATGTCTCTTGGTGGAGCACAGATTTGTGGATGTCTGTCAGGATGCCAAAAGTAATCAATCCTACAAAAACACTCTATCCTTGCTGGTTTTGACCATCTAATCTTTTATGGTGCTTTAAACAGCCATGTGACGCTCTGCAGTACAGAGAAGAACGGAAATCTGCATGTGTGGCAGAAGCTTTAAATGAGTTCCAGTTCACTATTGCACACAAGGCCCATTCCAATCTAAGGAACATCCGAAAATAGGACGCAATAGCAGACATCAGCATTAATGCTTTGCTGGGTACACACTTGCAGCAGAGCAGAGACATGTCCACTCTACATGAGGAGCACCCAGTGGAAAATTGAACAAGCTTCCCTAGCGAGAACCACATACTAAACACTGGTTCACGGTGATAAAACACGGTGAGTCAAGCAGAAAATGCAGAAGGAAAGTGCAGGGAAAAGGGCAATTTTGGGTGTTTAGCCAAAGCATTGATTAGCACAGTGCTTTGCTGAGATACTCAATAACTGGCAAGTCTGGCAGTTTCCCAAAAGAACAGATGTAAACACTGTTATTTTGGTAATGAACCTTTAAATCGTCCCTTGACCCCTCAGTCTTCCATAAATGGTGTTTAATCTCTGTCACATTAATTGGTCCGGGACACCAGCTAAAATTAGTATTCTGCAGTGGGCTACGCCTTTAGCCTTGAGACAAAAGTCTAACAAGCTATTACATAAGATGCAGAAACCTTCTGAGACAAGTTTACACCTGCCATTGACATCCGTATAAGGGAAGAGTAAAAAAACTTAACTTAAATACAAAAAAAAAAAAAGTTTATTCAGCAAGGAGGCATTAAAAAGATTTACAAAAAATACAGTAAAGAAATTTATAATGCTACAAAGGATTTCAATTTCAAATAGATGCGGAACTTTTGAACTTTATACTTATCAAAGAATTCCAAAAATAAATCACAAGCAACACAACAGTTTTCAACACTGAAAAGCTTCCTGAGCACCAAATCAAAATATTAGAATGATTTCTGGATCATGTAACAGTGAAGGCTGTAATGGCTGAGGGAAATTTTCAACTTTGCCATTACAGGAATAAGTTACATTTTAAAATATATTAAAGAATAACAATAATTTTTCAGAATATCATTTTTACTGTATTTTTAATTAAATAATTGCAGCCTTGGTGAGCATCAGAGACTTCAAAACATTCATTTTGTGAACGGTAGTGATTTTTTAAAGTACTCTAACAAATAACATGCATTATTTTTTCATATATACCTTTATGTGTTAGGGTTTATTTTAAGGTGTCCTTGTTACAGTGCATTATACATTTAAGTAATGAGTAATATTAATTAACTACATGTACTTATTATAGGGTTAGGGTTAGGATTAGGGTTTGTCTTGGGGTTACTTGCATGTAATTATGCATAATGTATTGTTATTATAACAGGAAGTACATGTTACATGTGTAACAAGGACACCTTAAAATAAAGACCCAAACAAATTAGTGAGCGGCGCTCTTTCTCCCTGTTTATTGTTTCCCGGTTTTTAAAATTGCTTTTTGGCTTTCCTGTTTCTCCCTGCAGCCATGGATGTAGCTGCTCACTTCATCGCCCTAGCCTGCAGAGATCTCCCTTTCATCGAGTTCGCCCGGGAATTCAGCAGGCTCACAGCTATGACAGCATTGGACAATGCCACCATTAACTCACTGTTCTGGATCGGAGCCAATTACTATCGCCCCGTGGACCTCCTAGACACCAAGGGACTGAGCTGGAGGGAAGGTATCCTTTGGTGTCTGGAGAGTGTCCGGCCCCAATCCAGAACCAGCCCGCTGTCAATTCCGCCGGCCGATCCCAAGTCAAGCCAGCCAACCGCTCCATCGTCGGGCCCGCCGGCGACCTCGCTCTTCAGCCCACCGACCGCCCATCCTGTCATGACCGCTGCACTTGTGCCTCTGGGATTACTTGTGGAGTATGATGGGATGTCTTGGAGCCCAGAATGCTCCCCTGTGTCGGCTCCAGTGTCGGCTCCAGCCCCTGAGTCCGCTCCAGGATGTTCTCAGGTCACAGAGCTCAACAGAGAGCCCTGTTCTCCTTCATCTCCTTCATCTCGATTTCCATCCAGCCCTCCAGAGCTCCCTCCATAATCTCTCCAGGCATTTAAAGACCTAATTTTCCCCAAGAATTAATTTTTTAATTAATTTTTAATTTTTGGGGGGGGGGGGGGGGGGGGGGGGGGTTCAACCTCCATCATGGCATTCTGAACTGCCTGCTCCGCCATGGCTTCCTCAGCTCCCTGATCTGCCATGGCCCCCCGGAACTGCCTTATCCGCCCTGGAGGCCCTCCTTGTCTCCCACCCCCCATCCCTGGTGGAACTACTGGGGGGGAGTACTGTCAAATGTATGTTCGCGTTTAGTTCCTGTTCTCATTAGTTAATCATCGTTCATTCTGTTCACCTGTTATGTTTCATTATCCCTTGTGTCTCCACTCGATTTAAGCCCTGTGTTCTTCTAGTTTCCTTTGTCTCGGTTTAATGTTATTTAGAGTGGTCTAAGTGTGTTGATGTTCATTACAATCTCTCTACGTTTAATCCTTCATCATGCACCTTTACTACAACCACGACCACGTGACAGATAAAAGATGTTTAAAAAAAATCTCCTCAGAATTGTAGCCTTTTAATGAGGTTTTGATATTATAATATTAGAATCTGTACTAAGCTGATATACTGAAAGAACACAGTTGAGATGCATGTAAATACCAGATGTACTGTAAATGGCAATCTGTCTCTGTTGACCACTTAACTGGAATACCAGGTTTAAACAGAAACAAAATGATCTAAAACTACAAAATCTCTCTGACTAAGAAAAAAATCTGCCAAAATCTCCTCTGTTTTTCAAATTATAGCTGTTGACATGCTAACAGTGCGAGACGCTAAATAAAATCTCTCTTTGACAGTCACACAAAGGATTATTTTAAGCTATAAATGTGAACAAAACCAAAACAATGAATCTAACCAATGAAAAAATTCCACTGGTGTCTCTTTGGGAGCCACGGTCTTTAAAGTTAGGGATCGTTACCCCCAGAGGATTGTGGGCTGCTTTGGGCACTTCCTGTGTTGAGGGAGGGGCAGGGTGGTGCAGATGTGAGCTCATAGATAAGGCGGGAACCATAACACCCTCTGATAATGGCTTCCTGTTTGTGTGATTTAAGTTGCGTTGGTACTCTGTAATGTCTCTGAACTTTCAGATGTTTATCCAATCAGGAGGATGGACAAGCGAGATGCACTTGGCACTAAAGGAATCAATTTGTTTACTGAATACATCAAGTCTGTCATTTACCAGGGCACTAACAAATTACTTTGGCTGCACAGGAAGTAAACACTTTAAACAGGAAATTCTTAGCACATAAGTAATGTCACTGGGCTACGGCTGCTCAAAATAGTTGTGACAATGAAATAATAGCCGCTGCAGTGAAACATTCTGCCTTTGGGACTCTTGAAGGAGCATTCCTTTTGAATTCCAATTTAGGATGTTATTTGGCAAAAGCCATTTTATTCAAATAGCCTCACAATGCCATCTGCACTTCAGGGAGAACAGCAATCACACCATAACTGCATGAGAAAGCCATCAGCTAAATTCAGTTTACTTTAAACAAATGGTGCCATTCCTACAGATGAGCTGATGAACAGATAGACACGAAAGACACAAACAAACTGACAGTGACACAAAGAAAATTGCTCTAAGTACTAGTATTTAGTTCCAATACTAACTATGACTCATGCACTGCTCTTGTTACATAACTAGCACACTTTGTGGCCAAAAGCAAGTGGACATCCCCTAATTGGCAGGTTTGGCAAGGTCCTTATTAAATTCTGCAGCAAGTTGCCTTAGTAGGAAACTGCTAACTTAAATGCAATGTGTATAAGGGGTTAAAGTAGCTTGTAACTATAACTGCATATGTAAACCCCACACATGCTGATCTTTGAACTATCATGCACTGTGCCCTCGAGCAAAGCCCTTAACCTCAGGCCAAGCCAGAAGGTTAACAGAGTGCAAATTGCATTTAATTATGATATTTTGGGGTAGCAGCCGAGCTAATTGCACAACAAAATTCAGAAGAATGTTTAAATTTACAAAATATTATCAACCTACCAGTAAAACTTTGGCATTCCAGCCTGGTCCAATTAGTTTTTGTACATATGCATATGTAACATTTGTACATTGATGCTGAAACATACAATATGAATGTATATTTACGTATTAACAGCTTTAAAACAAACATCTTAACATATATTAATATATACATACTTCTAAATATTACTATTTAAAACAACTGTTTTCGATTTTAATATATTTTCAAATGTAATTTATTCCTGTGACAGAAAAGCTGAATTTTCCTAACCATTACTCCAGTTTTCAGTATCACATGATTCTTCATAAATCACTCTAATATGCTGTGCTCAAGAAACATTTAATAATTAATGATGTTGAAAACAGTTGTGCTGCATTTTTCTTGATACTTTGACAGATATAAAGTTCAAAAGAACAGCATTTATTTGAAATAGACATCTTTTGCAACATTGTAAATGTCTTTACTGTAATTTAATGCATCCTTGCTGAATAAAAGTATTAATTTCTTTAAAAAAAAAAAAATTGTTGAATACTGCACATTAAATCAGATAAAACATTTCAAGTTAGGTAAATGCATTAAAAACTTGATGGCTTTGAAAATATTTTATTAACCTAATATATTCAGTACTATTGTTCTATAGACCTAAAAGGATTCATAAACATTTGTATATATCTAAAATTGTTCATATCCAACAGGCTTATGTTTTAAATGCTGTCAATGCATATTTCGGTCCCTGTGCAAATGTACGATAATGTATGTACAGGTATCTACAGTTTACATATGAATTCTTACGATTACTAAACACTTCACATACAGTATTTTAAAGCCACCTACAGAGACACCAGAACCACAGTGTCCTTACAGCCTCAGGTCACACACGGCTCAGCTGGGAAACTCTCTGAACATTCACACTGAAAAATGACCTGAATCTTTCCAAGCACTGAAAACACTATTTTTTTCCCAGACATTTTTTTTTTCTCCATTGACACCAGTTTGAACGAATGGCTAAAATATACCTGAGCCTGAAAAGTATATTTCACTGAAACTTTTTGACTGAGGTTTTGTTAACGCTCGTGTTGGATTTTTCTGAGCATGACATCTAACAGAATTTGCTGTGATGAAATCTCTTATTAAAGTTGTTCTACAATGGAGGAAGGCTTCTCCATCCGACCTCATGTTCCTGATACATTTCACACTTTAATGTTGGATCTCAGCCAGACTGATATCAAGCGTGTGTCGCCAATACTAATATTCTGCAAGTGTTCTGAGTAAAGAGCCAAAATAAAAGACCAAGCCAGCATAGCTTGGATGGGCAGAAGGTGTGCTTGTGTCCCAACAAAGGTTTTAAACTGGTTTAATTAGCAAGATTGTCTTGGTTAATCAACTTAACCATTCATGCTGACCGACCCACAGAAACTACAACGGCTGTTATGTACAGTGTGCATTTTTAATACTGTCTAAGAAAAAGAATTAATGTTATATCTTTTTGTTTCCACAATAAATGTGAGTCTTTAGAATGCAGAATGTCACAATAATATTGCAACTAAAACTAAAACTGTAAACATTTTTTTTTAAACTTGCCATGCAGCTGCCAAGGTAACATTTCTCATTTTTGTTTAGTTTAACTTAAAGTACTAAAATAACTAAAGCTAATTAATAAAAAAAATATATAAAAATTATACATACATAAAAATAAAATCACAAAATAATCAAAAGTAAAAAAAATAAAAAAAATAATAATTATAATTATTCTAATAATAATAAATCAATGATAAATAAATAAATAATAAATAATAAAATAAAACTGGTTAACATGCTAACTTTTACAGCCCTAAAATATTTTGTAATTGTATTATTATTATGACATGGGACAGTAGGGTCGTAGGGTCCTCTGTCAACCATCATGACAAAACAGAGCTTTAAATAACACTATAAATGGCTTAAAAGTATTAAAAGGCTTTATTAACGTGAGGCTTACTCAGCAGCTGGTGGGGCAGGACCTGCAGGCTTCTCTTCATGGTATCATGTGGTCCGGCTCCTCCTCCACAGTGCTCATGGTTCTCTACAGGACAAAGGATAGTCGGAGGTTAATCATAATCTGATTATCATGCTATTACATTCCTGAACTTTTAATGAACTTTAATAACATAATGAACTTGGCTATTTTTAATTAAATAGGCTCATGATTTTTACATGTGAGGGAACCAGGCAGCCCAACACAGCAACATTAGCCCAGCCATATCTGTTGATTTGTCTGTTTTCCCAACCAATAAAAGTCCATTTCTGAACAGCAAAATGAAAATTGAACACTTTAGTTTTAATATATAAATGGTTTAGCTCTGAAAACAATAAATCACACTGGCTGAAATTTACATGACCTGTCATTAAAATTCCAGTGTTATTCCCCTGTGTTCAGGCATTTGACACGAGCCAACACTTTCAAAGTCTCAGGAAACTGTCACACTGCTAAATGCAAATGGACACGGACACATTTATCTAAAGAGATAAGTGTCTATGAATGTGTGTGTGCTTTTCTGTGTGTGATTGTCAAGGTGTCAAAATTGTCACTCTCTCATCTTGTCCTTGGGGTACTGTGATGGAACCGCATCCCGCCGCACAAGACATATTGAGTCGATAAAGTATGTGAAATGAGATTTAAGCCCCCTTGGGTGAGGGGAAGTCTGAATCACATGCTAATCTAAAAGTCTCGCCAACACAACCACATTGGCCGTGATACACTGAGCAGCATTGATCCCTTTCCATAATCTTTTCATTAAGAGCTGACTGTCTTTCATATAAGCACCGGATCAAATTGAGCCGTTTCTCAAGTAGAAACCAAACCACATCTAAATAGCTTTTGATCAATACTTTTTAACTTGTCAGTACTGATTTTGTAGGCTGCAGGAATAAGTCTAAGCAAATATTAAATCTAAATTTATATGACAAGCAGAAAAAAAACCCAGCACTTTGAGTACCCATGGGAAAAATTTGAGATATTCTCTTCACCATTGTATTGGTGAAAAAGTTTCGGCAAACAATATGAAGTGAATATTTGTGAGCACTTTGAAAGATGGCTATAATGCCCAGGCCCCCCCAAAAAACAAAAAACTTTTAACAGAAATAATATACTTTTAAAAAATATACTTAAGTGCGAACTGAATGTAATGTTTTTAGACACGTGTAATTTCATAATTACTTCTATTGAAATATAGTTAACGTGCATTTCCGAATGTGCAGAAAAACCTTTATGGTAAATCATTTATGGTAAATGTAACATCGCATAACACACTACAGTGTGTTATAATAAGTTTACTTCTTTAAAGTACTACAAAAGATAGAACAGTAATTCAAAAAGCACTTAAAAGTATATTTACAGTAAGTGGTATTTTATTTCATTAATATTATATTATCTTCAAGTACATTATGCTTTTAAGATTTGAAGTGCACATTTATACAATTATTATTATTTTGTAAATTTCTCCTATCGAACTGCATCACTTCTCAATGCAATTCACAACCAGGGGCAAATTATTATTTATCTATTATAACAGCCTGTCCAATAGACGAGGGGGTTATAAACATTATGTTCATCTCATTACTGTTCAACACAGCCAGCTGAAAAAATTCAAGTGCTCAGCTTCCTGACTTCTCAATCAATACAGATCATGACGTCTCAATCAATAGACCCAAACAGCTTTTTGTGCTTTAGTGTGAGCGCTCAGTAGTCTTTGAAACATCACCGATGCACCTGTGAGAATATCTGTGATTCACGACACGCTTTTCCAGTAAATGCAACCGTGTGGTTGAGTTTGTGTAGGAAGATAGTCCATTTGTGAGTCATGCCCACCTGCGCCGGGAGGACAAGAGATGCAAGGCCTTTTTTAACAACAGAGATGAGGTCAGTAGAGTAAAAACTACAAGCACAAGACAAATCGAGAGGCCATGAAACGAACGTGTGGGCCAAACGAGTAAATCCTGAAAACAGGAGGCAAACTGACCGAGATGCAGCTCTGTGTAAATTTTAGATAGCATGCAGTGGCGTTTGTACTTCTTTTCTAACAAACCACTGCATGGCAACTGGCACACGCAGAGACCCTGCTTCAGTCACCATAGCAACCCTAACAGAAAATTATATTCAAATCTTCCTCACAGGGACAACTGTGAGAACAATACAGAGAAAATCAAACTTGACGTGGAAATATTAGCCACGTGTGCTTTAAGCCCTTGAGCCAACAGACTGAGAAAACAGCTCCTCCTTTCCCAAGCCGATGTTTGGTTTACGTTAATGATGACGGTTTGCCGACGTCCCAGGTCAGTTTTGAGACGGCACCTCTAAATTGTCTGTCTGGAGGGACAAGGGCTTTGAGATGAGCCAAGGTCGGCTGAGATGGTGTAGTGAAATAAAGCTGTCAATGGATCCCCTCAGGCCGCCGCCAACAGGAATAAGAACGCTTCTACCTTTATGTTTGTCTGTATTTCACAGTTAGACTCCCAAAGCTGGAGGCGGACAAATTGGCACATCTGCTTGAGGGTAACTTATCGATTTTGAAGCTTAAATAAAAGGTTTGTGAAACCCCATGTATTGGCAGCAAAGATGTTATATTCAAAATATGATTTCTACTTTTATATTGAAGGTTTTTCCTTAAACAAAAAGTAGCACTGTAATTACTGGTTTTAGGAAACGGTACTATGCGAATGCCATTTATTTTCCCTTTTACTATGGCTTACTGACAATACCTTTTTTTTTTTAAGTACCTTGTATATACCACAGTACTCAAATAATGTAACCTAAAGCATCTGAAATTTATACTCACCGAATGTCATTTGTTAGTAAAAATGGCTTTGGTGAATAATGAAAAACGTCCAATTGGCAAACCATTTTATTTAAAGGAATTTTGACTTTTTTTTGAGCAAGGAAACATTAAGTTGATCAAAAGTGACAGTGAAGACATTTATAATATTACAAAAGATTTCTATTGCAAATAAATGTTAATGTTTTGAACTTTCTGTTCGTCTTATTCAAATGTTAAAAGAGAAGTTCACTTCCAGAATGAAAATTTCCTAATAATTTACTCACCCCCATATCATCCGAGATGTTCATATCTTTAGTCAAAAAGAAATAAAGTGAACGTGCAAAGAAACTCAAATGCACTTTACAAAAAAAAAAAAAAGGTAAAACAATGATGTCGGACAATTCTGAAGTTGAAGGAGAAAATGAGATGGAGTTTTTTAACCGAAGTACACAGACGAAGAACTAACCACGCATGACTTTTCCAATGTGATTACGCAATTTACGAGCATTTGTGGTTAAAAAGTATATACTTTAAGAAAATGACCAATCATTTAATTAGATAAGACACTAATTCCTCGGCTGGGATCGTGTTGAAGCTGTTAAAATGCAATTTGGACCTTCAACCCATTGGCCACCATTGAAATCCACTATATGGAGAAAAATCCTGGAATGTTTTTCTCAAAAAACTTAATTTCTTTTTGACTGAAGAAAGAAAGACAAACATTTTGGATGACACGGGGGTGAGTAAATTATCAGGAAATATTCATTCTGGAAGTGAACTACTTCTTTAAGCAGCACAACACTGATAATAATAAGAAATGTTTCTTGAGCACCAAATCGGCATATTAGAATTATTTCTGAAGGATCATGTTACATTGAAGACTGGAGTAATGGCTGCTAAACATTCAGTGTTTCCATCAAATAAAATAAAAAATACATTTTGCAATATATTAAAATAAATAAAAAACAGTTCTTGTAATAATACAACAGTGTTTCAGAATATTACTGTTTTTTTACTACTAATTCATCAAATAAATCTAACCAGGGTGAGCATATAAAAGACTCATTTTAAAAACATAAAAACACTTTGAATAGCAGTGTATATTGAGTGACATGAGTCTTCTAATAACTTTGACCTCACTGGAAATTTTTAAAGAAACAGTTGCCTAAACTTATTTTGTTTTTCATAACTTAATGTGGCAACGTGTAAGTTGAATGTTCCTAGAAAAACAAAACAAAAAAATAGAGCATAGTGGTAATAGCACCCACGTCACATGTTCACTTTCCAGGGAATGCATAGAGTGATAAAATGTATACCTTCAATGCAATTTTAGTTGCATTGATTTAAGCATTTGCATAAATGCAAATGTACATTTTCCAGGTAATAAATGAGGTCTTTACAGGCAACATGAAGATAATTTGCAACAAATGAAGTCAAATGAAGACAGCGTGATATAGCATTCGTTACAGATTTCACCTATTATCCAGGAGGAAATGAAATAAATCATCCTTATCATTGTATATTTAATTAGATCTGGAAAATTAGACTTTGAAATTGGAAGTTAATATTATATTTCCTTGCCTACACATCAGTACAAAAGTGGTTTCCGTGGTGGGAAAGTTATTATATTTCCAAGAAATATTATGAAAAAGATATTTTTTTCTTAATAACAACATGCACTAGTGAAGAGCATAATGACATAATTGAGAAAATAAAGAGGGTCAAGTTTGATTTCATGTTAATTATACTGTACAACACAGTACATGAAGTCATGAGAGCATTTGCAAACTCAATTACAGTATGTACTTGTTCTCTGTGAGGTCAGAGCGAGTCTCTCCTGGTATCTTGTTCACTATAGTCAAGTTGATTGACTGGGAATATTGACTGCACTCACTCACTAATTCGTTTACAAGGACTCATTAATCCAATTAAACCTGGACCACTCTCACATTCACCATGTATTACATGACATCATTTCCTCTGGGCTTCTGCAGAAGCTAACAAGGTCCTGTATCTCTAAGATAAGACTGTTCAACATGTGTTGCTACTTTAAAGTGCCCCTATTATGGGTAATGAAAGGTTCATATTTTGGTTTTGAAAGTCCCCAAAAAGAAGTTGACATGCATGCAAGGTCCAAAAACACATTCATTGTCTTATAAAATGCATTTATTTGCTCAATGACTCCCAAACGATTCATTTTTCCAAACTCCTCCTTTGCGTGACACTAATCTGCGGTGATTGGTCCAATTGGTTTCATTTAAAGCAGTGTTTGTGAGCACAGTGCTGCTTTGTGTACAGCGGTTACCGGGGAAACAGCTATTTGTTCCAAAAGCAGCACCTAGTGGCAAAGAATGAATTTGCATTTTCATTCAGACCAACGCGAAAAGACCAACAAGTGGGCGGGCAATATGGTAATGTATCATGTTGACGTCAACATGAAACCGCTTTGGATTCGTTTTAAAAACGACTCTTTTTTTTGAGAGACAATAACTTTATACGCAGTTCACTTTCAGATTTAAAACTTTGCAGGATGTTTTTATTCACTTACACACTGCATGAAAGGTAATTTCAAAAATCCATAATAGGAGCACTTTAAGAAAAGACACAGGAGCAATTCACAGATTTGCATTTTATCTGAGTTCCTGAAAATATTGTTTGCAAATACTGTAAAATGTAAACACAACATTACAGACATAATGGATATTAGATAACAGCATCTGGTGTACATTTTTTCTGTAAGAAAATATTTATTGCCTGTTTGAAACCTAAAAAAAATCATTAAAATCAAGTGAATAAAGGCTAAATATGCCAGTTTAGCCCAGAACATATCTTACACAAGTACTGTATGTAAATGCTAATGCTTCTAGCTAGAAATAATCAAACAGAGCAACATATAAAAGTTATAATTAAACTAACTTCGGGATAAGGTTTAAACTATCCCAAGAGGGTTAAAAAGATGCCTGATGAGGGAGAATTAGTCCTTTGGTTTATAGTTTTGATGGTTGTTTCTCTGATGGTGATTAGCATGCAGCACTGATAAGTTGAGCACATGTGTTTCCTGTTTCCTGTTTCCGTGTGTTTGAGAGGCCCATCATGACAGCAATCAAGCATGTGGAATGTCACACACGCTCCAGTATCTCTGATAACCCAGCAGTGACCTCTCAGAACATATTCAAACAGATGTTTGGCATTTCTTGCTGTCATCATGTGTCATATCCTAGCTCTCATGTCATGAGAAAAGGTCATGATATGACTGAATTACCTCCCTAATGCAGGAGAATATATTACCAATAACAAGGTGGCAAAATACTTCTGAAATAATTGATCATATTCTTCAAAAGGCATACTATAGTATAAAATTCTTGAACTTTTCATATTCTCTTTCCCCAGTCCATGAAGACAATTCCATTAAACTAGGATGCAAAAATGGTTTCCAAACTAGGGATGCACTGATATTAAAACTCTGGTACATATGATAAGCCGATAATTATTTTCTTGGACTGAATTTTCTATTGTACTTTTTGTCTAAATAAATGTAAAAAATGTTTTAAATGCTACAAGTGAATTTAGGCCTTGTAACAAAAAACTTTTTTATTAAAACATTTCTTTTTAAATTTGCAAAACATTACATTTAACAGTTTTATGAAATTATTAGTGTTTTTAAAGAGTAAACATACAATATAAATATAAACATTTTGAAAAAAATCTCTTATGCTCACCAAGGCTGCATTTATTTGATCAAAAATACAGTAAAAAACAATAATGGGAAATACAGTATATTACAATTTAATTATTTTTTTTTTTTTTTCAATTTTAAGATTTATTTTAAAATGTAATATATTCCTGTGTCATAACTCCAGTCTTCAGTGTCACATGATCCTTGAGAAATCATTCTAATGTGATTTGGTGCTCAAGAAACATTTCTTATTATCAATATTGAATACAATTGTGCTGCTTAATTTTTTTTTTTTTTGGAAGTTGTAATTTTTTTTTTTTTCAGGATTCTTCAATAAACAGAAAGTTCAAAAACTCATTAAAACACATTAAAAAGTCCTTTGTAACATTACACGTCTTTACTGACCCATTTTGATCAGTTGAATGCGTCCTTGCTGAATAAAAGTATTAATTTCTTTAAAAAATCTTACTGACTTTTGAATGGTGATGTGTGTATATTCACATCTTACAATAATCTTATGACCACATAATAACATAATTCACATCTGATCATGTCTCCATGTCATAAGGATGTGGAGTTTGATGAGCATTAGGTATGAGAACCAATTAGTAAAACTACATATGACCACATAATACTGCATCATCGGTATTCAGTGCCTTTGCTGACCTGATTCAATAAAAGCGCCATGTTCCTATCCATGTCCTGAGATTAAAAATTAATATATGTAAAAATGAATCATCAGCAGCCTAGACAATAACACCTCCCCAATGAGCAGCACTGTGTGGATACCAGTGCGGTGTTCTGCTGAATCACGACTGGTTCTCCAGCGGCACTGACGGCACGATGAATTGCAGCTGCTGCGTCACTCTCCCCGGCCCCCGGGAGACGTGTAATCAATCAGAGCCGCAGCTACATGGGCCGTCACAGCTGCAGGGCTCTGCACCAGGCCATTAAAAGTGCATTACCTTCCCAGCATGCCTTTCACGTCTCCCACGAGGAAGGCGACAAAACCCGTCGCCACTTCCTCTGGTTCAGAGTCAGAGTCTCTAACAGCACACAAAGCCAAAGGGCCTCTTAAAATTATGTCCCTTCATAAAACACAACACAACAGCACATTTAGCTCAGTGATTAAGTGCTAAATGAATCATAAAAGATGTTGTCTTAATGTCAGTTCACTTTTGAAAAACAAACTTTCAGTCAAGCTGATCAGCTTAGGGTAAGACTGAGGGGAATGATCAAAATATTATGTCACTTATATCACGGAAAAATGAAATACAATGATGTAACAGTTATTTTTGCCTGAAATTGAACAGAGAACACATTATTGCTGTTTGAAAAACTTTTAAAAAGAAAAATAATAAAAAAAACAAACAAACAAACAAAAAAAATCACAATGAAGGTCTTTGATCATTGTGTGGGTCTTTGTCAAAATAAAAGTATTTTACAGTGTTTTATTAAATATGTTTTATATTTGATTTAAATCAGGTAATGTACGTATATATATTTGTTAGTGTTGTCAATCAATTAAAAGAAATTAACTATTCACAATTTTTTTTTTTTTAGAAATGTATCACGATTAATTAAACATTAAAGTTTTTAAATATACTTTTATATTGCAATAATTTCACATTCAATGTTCAAATTAATGTAGAAACAACATGAAGACAGTATATTTGTTTGAGGTAGTGCTGTCAAACGATTAATCGCGATTAATCGCATCCAAAATAAAAGTTTTTGTTTACATAACATATGTATGTGTGATGTGTATATTTATTATGTATATATATATAAATACAAACACATGCATGTATATATTTCAGAAAAATATGTTATGTTTATATGTTAAATATATTTATTTATAATATAAATTATATGAATATAAATATAGTACATACATGTAAATATTTTTGAAATATATACTGTATGTGTGCATATTTATATATACTGAATTTATATATATATTAAATATATAATAAATATACACAGCACACACATACATATATTACGTAGAAAAAACTTTTATTTTGGATGCGATTAATCGCGATTAATCGTTTGACAATATACTGATGTCCCTAGGAAATTGTTCTTTCTTTCCTAATATTTAAACATAGCCATCCAGCACTACAGGATAACTGAGAGCTATCAATTTGAACATTTATTAGACTTTAAAAAACTTCTGAGTGAACTAAATCAGTCTTAACACAAACCCAAATATTTTTAATGAAAAATTAATTGCTTACGTTAACGCGCTAATTTTGACAGCACTAATATTGTTAGTTTGGCCAATATCAGTTTTTGGAAAATAATTTTTTTCATATTATTATTTTTTTAAATTGGTATCGACCCAATATTGTTTATTTAATTGTGTGCGCTCAAAGTTCATTTTTAACAAAAATTCATAACACTGTTAAATGTCTTCAGCAAATCTCAAAATCTCAGTGCATCTCTAAAACTAATATTACAGATAGTTCAGATTCTACATTCTTTGAATAAGCAACATACACACAGCTGTGATCAGACAGCAGCTGAATTCTGTTGCTCAACACATATAAACAACTACCACCTAGTCTAGGTCGGGAACATTGAATCAGCTTTTAATAGCAATTGGAGAGCTCTTGGGAAAATAATTTGCATCTAAAATTTAAGGCATTAGAAATGGACGCATTAGAAATGGAAGGTTTGAGCAGAGTGTGTGTCACGAAGCATGGCACATAAAAAGGTACATGTGTAGGTGTATGAATGAGTGTGGGTTCTTTTCTCTATGAGTATGTGTGTAGATGATGGATGTGCCATCAGAGATTAACACAAAAGTCATTCTGGAGGATCAGAGAACTCGTGGGTTTGATACTGTGTGGGTGAAACAGCTCAGACGCTTCACTAAGAGGGAAATGGTTCGCATGAGTCTCCAATGGCTGAATCATATACTCAAAATATAATACACTTGTAAGAAAATAGGGTGAATTAAAATAGGTTTAATAGAAAATTCTTTGTTTTTTGTTTTTGTTTTTTTACTGTATAGAACTCATAGAATTGGAAACAGGCAGAAATATCTGCCAATCACAACATCAGTTATTTGAAAAAAAAAATAGAATGCTATAAATATGACCAGAGGTAATGAAAATATTCTCAAGGTCAATACTGATAATTGCCAAAAAGACAGATAATATTATAAAAAATAATTTAAAAATGTCCAATAATACCAGCATTGGCAATATATTGGTCAACCACTGGTTATAGTTTGTAGCCTTTTCGAAGTTGTTCTGTTTGGTTGGTAAATGTAGTTAGTGGGACTTTTAATTTGGAAATGCTGAGAATATCTGATTGCAGATGCTCATGAGCTCTCATTCTCCATCTTCATTAGTTTCTTGTTCTAAAATGCTACAATACTCTGCATTGAGCAAATACACAACTTAAACAAGTCTTTGAATATCTAATAAATATTAAATGCCACAAATCTCACAAACGTCTGCAAATTCAGCTGTTAGATCTTATATAGCCTGCATAAAATACTTATAGGCTACTCTGTGCGTGACAGTCTGAATTGTATGTGGACTTTGAATCCCTGATCTCAAACTATGCTGCGCTGTATCCAATTTGCTGCTATGTAATATTTACTGTTTGCTGTATTTAAAATCAGCATTACCTGGTCTTTGAGAAAATACCACACAGACTTAGATCTCATAGTGAAAAATTCATCCATGTATGATTCCTTTTTATTCATTTATTTATTTTGTTTATTTACATTTTTTATTAAAAAAGTCATAACTGGATCTTTCGGTGAAACAACAGACTTTTCTGTCATGATGTATGCCGGACCAATCATTTAGCGCAAACCCCACCCCTCCACAATCGAGTACAATCGAGTGCTCTTTATGTGCCACCCATGTATCCTACACAGACACACATTGAACATTTAAACTAATTTCAGTAAGCCTTTGTTTGGGTTTAGCATTATGTTGCTAGGCTAACTAGCTCCACAAGTACCCTTGCACAACAATCTGTAGATGTAGGAAAGGAACCACACAATACGATTAACTATCCCAATACTAAAAAGGGACTTCAGAGAAAATAAAATAAAACAAAAGCTGTAGCGGAGTGTGTTGTGAGAGAGACTGTGGATGTAAGGCACGACAAGCCATAAACAGATTCAGTGAGAGGCTGACAGTGTGAGTGGATACACACTGACAGACTGTCACCTACTCTGTGGTGCCTCTTACAAGATGAGCTGGTGTGTGGCTATAACTGGCAGGGCAACTGTGAGACACAGAGTCTGGATATAAAGGCAGCTATCTGGTGAATGATGTTGCTGTTTGGCTCGTTTTATTTTCTCATATGTGCTTCACATCCATCATGCACAGACACATGACATCTAAACTTATTCTAGTTAGCATATGTTTGGATTGACTTCTCGGATTGTCTTGCCTTAAAAGTTTTAGCCTTGCTGTAAATCTACAGTCATACTGTCAAAACAATCAAAATCATTTGAAACAAATACTGCATTAAATAAGTGTTTATTTAAGTGTTATGAAGCTACTAGAATACTTTTTGTGTGCTAAGAAAACAAAAATAATGACTTTATTCGACAATTTCTTCTCTTCTGTGTCAGTCTTTCCCATGCATTCACAAGCAGGGGTGCCACTATGGTTTCCCAAAATTTTTGAATAAAGTCGTTGTTTTTCTTTTCTTTGCACACAGAAATTATTTTTTGTAGCTTTGTAACATTATGGTTGAACCACTGATGCCACATGGGCTATTTTAACAATGTCCTTCCTACCTTTCTGGGTCCTGAACGTGTCAGTTGCGTTGCGGTCTATGCTTTCTGAAACCTCTCGGATTTCATCAATGTAAGATTCTAGAATAGATAGAATATCTTAATTTGTGTTCTGAAGATTTACAAAGTTCTTATGGGTTTGGAACGACATGAGGGTGAGTAATAAGTGATAGAACTTTCATTTTTGGGTGAACTATCCCTTTAATGGCTAAATGTGTGCTCACAGTTATCATTGTTCAGCAAATTCCAGTCATTTCAATAGCAAACCATGCAATTTGGTCCAAGCAAATGTTGCCATGTTGACCAACAGAAAGTTGCTTGGTTTGAAAGGGACTTCTGCGTGAGCTGTGCTTTAAACATTGCTACACTAATAGACAAATGTTTCACAAATGAGAAATTTCACTAATATGACCCTATCTTAGGACAGAAAAAGACAAAATGTAGTAGTCATCAGAATTTGTTGCACTCCCAAAAGTTTTTTTATATAGACTTAATACTTAAAATAAGTATAAAAATATCACCACCAAATACATATGGAAAGTCCCGTTGGATCACATGAGAGACTTCTAAATCTACAGTGTGGCTAACAGTGGTGTTATTCATGATCCACTTTAATCACTGAAGAGATTTCTTATAGAAGATGGCCTCTAAAGAGCCCACAGGCACATTAAAAATAAACAAGTGTAATAAAGGAAGATAAGATAAAGGGATGCTTTGGAAAGATGAACCAACCACCCCAAGAGGGATGGCGGCAGATCGTTTACAATGCAGAGTTTTTCAGTCCTCTGTGTCTAAACTTGCAGAATATCATTCAAACACCCAAGATGCAACCATTCAAAGACATACTAATTATGCATGCTGAAAAGAATAAGTACCCAAAGGGGAAAAAAAAAACCCATCACAAATGACCTTTAATATTTCATTTTCTCCTAAACAATAAAATGGAGACTTTTTGTCAACATCTCCTGTTTCTCATTTCTCATATAGAGTTTCTGATTTATAACGTATATGAGCAACCACTGCAGCAATAACATCTGGGTATAAGGATATGGTTAGGAACAGAATGTTTAAAAGATCTAGACACAAACTAAGAAATCCATAAAACGGCGTAGATTCTCTTTGTGGCAATCTTGTTTATCTCTACTGCAATTGATCTGTGGTTAGTGTTTTGGGCACAGAGACCTCAACAGATCAATTCCTATTTGTAGGGTATTTATGACTACATTTAAACAGAACAAATGTATCCCACATCCAAAAGCTACCATCCAAACCATAAAGGCCCCGATATACTTCAAACGAAGTTCGTTTTCATTCTTCGTTTGGGGGAAAAAAGAAGTTTGAAAAGGCTGAGCGACGGTATACTGTTTTTGAACAGTCCAACACTCTTGCGCTGCTGGAGGCGGGGTGTAGATTAATGTAAACGTGTTTCGCGAGACTCACGCGTATGCCCTAAACACAACAACGATGCAATGATGGTGTATCTAGGTCTTTTATTAAACTGGATAAATTATTACACGTTTTTATATTTTACGTGGTGTCATGATTTGATAAAAACAAAGGTTTATTATTGTATGTTCTTTTGGCATTTCATTTATTGTATACCTTTTAAATTCGCTTATTGAAAGAACAACAACAGCAGCAGCAGTATGGTGTAACATTTATTTGAAAAAATTTGGTATTTGCTACATTAGATCTTTACTCTTTCGTTTCATTCTTTTCATGGCTTTGGAAAACTTGCATCTGATGTTTCTCTACGTCGCTTTTTGCATAACTCCGGGTCGTCGACACCAAGTTTCGTTGCAATTGCTTTCTGGGAATTAAATGCTTTCTCTGAATCTTTAAAGTCTCTCCATGAGCGATCGTACAGGTGCGGAAATATTTGTGGCAGCTCAGCTATTCGACATAGTGTATTTATGTTTCTAATGACTTGGAGATGTTGTTCTCCTGCTTGACCTCCGTTGAATGAGAAATGAACCGGGTAAAAAAAATAAATAAATAAAATAAATAAATAAAAACTTTTTTTTTTAAAAATCGCTCGTCAAAGAAGGCGGAGTTCCTGAACCCATCCACTGACTGCGTAATTGCCACGGACCAATGGTAGCTCAAAGGTGTTTAGAAGCCAAAATGAAATCCCCCAGAAAGTTTGCTTTGGTGAGCTGTTTCGAACTGCCGAAACGATCTGTTCACTGGATCTGTTCACTGTGCTGAATTTTTCTAGCATAAAAAAACACATATTTTATACATTTTCTGCTTGAATTAATCAGAAAAAACTATACAGTCATGGCCAAAAATATCGGCACCCTTTGTAAATATGATCAAAGAAGGCTGTGAAAATTAATCTGCATTGTTAATCCTTTTGATCTTTTATTTAAAACAATTCACAAAAATCAAACCTTTCATTGGATTATAAGAATTTAAAATGGGGGGAAATATCATTATGAAATAAATGTTTTTCTCAAATAAACGTCAGACACAATTATTGATACCCTTAGAAATTCTTATGTGTAAAATGTAAGAATTTCCAATCAACATAAAATGTTACGAAACTGCCTGGAAGAGGACGTGTGTCTATATCGTCCTAACGCGCGGTGAGAAGGAGAGTTTGAGTGGCTAAAGACTCTCTAAGAACCACAGCCGGAGAATTGCAGAAAGTAGTTGAGTCTCGGGGTCAGAAAACCTTTAAAAAAAAAAAATTGTCAAACAGCACCTACATCACCACATGTTGTTTGGGAGGGTTTCAAGAAAAATTATCCTAGCTCATCCAAAAACAAACTCCAGCATATTCAGTTATCAGACACAACTGGAACTTCAAATGGGACTGGCTTCTATGGTCAGATGAAACTAAAAAATGAGCTTTTTAGCAGCTTTTTACCCCCTGTCCGACGCCCCTGGATTTAAGCATCCATAAATCGGCTCAAAAAACAACATATTTCAAAGGGACTTTATGTGCACTCTCAAAGCTTCTCAAAACACAGTTTCTAAAAACTTCTCACATCCAACTTGATGTTTTTGTAGCTTTTGTAGCGTTTGCCTATACCACACCCACTTGAATCGCTGTTGCCCTGTATCAAAACACTTCATATCCTCTTTCATCATCACTCTGGCACCAGAGAGATCTCCCTCTCTACAAAAGTTTAGAAAAAAGATCGCAGACGTTTCTCTCAATCCTCCGCTTTGTAGCTTCATACAACCTACACTATGATGACATTAAACAGTACAGAATATGTTCCCTTTGAGACCATCATCAAAGCTGTGATCTCACAAGATTCTTATGCTAGGTTTTGTGCAGGAAAAAATATAGACATATTAAACTTCTGTGTCAATATGGACAACACTTCAAAATGTAGGCACATGATCTTTGTTTTAGATATATCTGATGGTCTGGCACGGTACTCTGGAGGAAATTATACTAAATAGGACTTCCTTGTAAGCTGAAATTCAGTCAGCAATTTACAACAAAGGCAGCTGTCACACTTTGCCCACTTTTTTCTGTCTATCACAGGATCCCTAAGGGAATTAGGACTGCTAGACAGCATACAGTATGAGTGTGTGTCTGTCTACTGATTGAATGACTGTCTTAAAAAACATTTTTCATAGCTCTTTGGTTTTAACTAGAACTGTCATATTATAATCAAATTAACTGCACAATCACAATTAATTGCATATATCAATAATTGGATAACACTTTACAATAAGGCCCCACAATGAACATCACATTTGTTACATAATTTATTAATCCTTGTTTTTAATGCTAGTTAATAAAAATACAACTGTTCATTGTTCACAATTATAGTTAGCAAAATATTCCCATAATGTTAAAGGGGTTAATATGATGCAATTTCAAGTTTTCCTTTCTCTTTGGAGTGTTACAAGCTATTCGTGCATACATGAGATCCCTGAAGTTGCAAAGACTAAAGTCTCAAACCCAAAGAGATATTCTTTATAAAAGTTAAGACTCATCCACGCCCCCCTAAAACGGCTCATTCAAACACACCCCCCACATGTCTACATCACGATGTGGAAATATTTGCGTAATGCCGCCCAAATGTTCACGCAAAGAAAGAAGGCGTGGTTTCAGTAACCGCAGTAGTGTTGATGCAGCCATGTCAGGGAGACGCTGTGTGTTTCTATGTGAAAGCAAAAGCACTTTATTTGGCCTTCCGAAAGTAGATGCAATTAGGAATCACTGGTTAAGATTTGTTTACAACACAACAGCACAGCCCAAATGTTCAAATTTGTGCAACGCATTTTATGGATGACAGTTTCGTGAACCTAGTAGATTACAAGGCTGGCTACGCACGAAGGCTATTTCTAGAAAAAAAAGGGTCAATTCCGATATTGCTATCACAATCTGGCGCTTCTGAATCAGCGACTGTAAGTATGTTTGTGTGTGTGTGTGTGTGTGTGTGTGTGTGTGTGTGTGTGTGTGTGTGTGTGTGTGTGTGTGTGAGTGTGTGTGTGTGTATGTGTGTGTGTGTGTGTGTGTGTGTGTGTGTGTGTGTGTGTGTGTGTGTGTGTGTGTGTGTGTGTGAGGGGAGCAGGGTCACATCACAGCGGAGTGTACAGTCCGTCACAAATCATCTTAACTGTGGCTTGTGTACTGCAAATACATACGAGCATCATTACAGTGTCTGTCACACGACTCAGTTTTGTCAGTTCAAGCTCAAAAGGGGAACAAACTTGAAAGCTGAAGCTCGCGATTATCGTACGGGGCGTTACATTTCCGACGCGTGCTTGTGGTGTTCGGCCAATCACAATGCACTGGGTCAGTTGGCCAATCAGAGCAGACTGCACTTGTCGGAAGGAGGGGCTTTGTAGAAAACTACGTGTTTGAGAGAGGCGGGGCATAGAGGAACTACAATAATGTACAGTATTTGAAAAATAATGTGTTTTTTGAACATTAAAACATGTCAACATATTCTGTTAGATCAAATACACAAAATAATGATCTTTAAAATAGCATCATATGACCCCTTTAATAGGCACTATTTATCATCACCGGATGTATATAAGGAGTGGAAAATCAAGAGTTGATTTTGGTAAATCTACTTTGGTAAAGTAGGCCAAATAGCAGGTGGGAAGTGTTGAATTTAAACTCTCAAAAATGTCATTGCTGATGTTAGGAAAATCCCTTATTATGGAATGTACATCAAAGGGGGCATGATTATTTGTATTAATTAGTTCTAAATTAAATTGCACTAAATAAAATGTGTTGAATTGACAGCTATAGTTTTAATTGCGATCTACACCAAAAGTCAGAGACAGCATTAAAGAACTGGAGGTCTTTCTATCATAAACAAAAACTCATGCTGTGCATAAGCCAGTGTTTGTGCTGTATGGATATATTTTACAATTACATAGTCTAATTGAGCTGAGCAAACCTAGAACTAAATCCAAATTGGAAATCAGCACCACCGTCCCTAGAAGCATGAGACACAATCCAGCAAGGAGGCAATATTTCATCCAATAATAGTTCAGCATCTGGCCTGAGCTCTGTCGCAATTGGCTGCTGGACCAAAGCAGATGTACTCGCAGCCCCAGATACACACAGTAGCTAGGTTCCATGGCATTCTGGGTAAATGGAGATAAACAGTGTGGTGATGTCTGGTGTGGTGGCCTGACACAGCACTGTGAAGCTAACAGCAGGGGAGCTGTCAACATATTAGTCCTCCCACATCCCAGCAAGAAACACACCAACACAGAGAAACATCCCTCTGAGCGCACGTCTACCTGCCAGACAGTCAAATACACAAACACTGTCTCACAAAAATGTCACTATGACTTTTGGTTTATCACAATTTACTGTTTAATTAGCAGTGTCTGCTAAGGTAAACCTCCTTCTTACTATTGCTAAATATGAAACTTTGCCACATGACTTGTCCTGCAATGTTTGTGCTATGAATATGAATTATATCTCAAATTGTGCAGCCTAATGAGTAGAGGTGTTCATTTACTGTGAAAACAGACTAATGAGTCTTGCTTGAAAGATCATAAAATATGTGGGGGGAAAAACCTACAGTATGGATTTGCCATAAGGAGGATTCCAAGCCATGTCAAATGACAGACTATGAAAGAGACTTTAGACTTGGGCTTGTAAGACACCACCTATCAACAACCCAGAACAGCCTAGCAACCACCTAGAAACTACAGAGAACATCTTAGCAACCACCCAGAATACCCCAGTAACCACCTAGAAACCAAAGAGAACACCCAATCAACAAAAAGAACACCCAGGAACCACAAAAAAACAAAAAATAAACAAACAAAAAAAAACACCCAGAACAACATAGCAACCATCTAGAAACTACAGAGAACATCCTAGCAACCACCCAGAACACCCCAGCTACCACCTAGAAACCACTTAGAAAACAATGGCAACTACCCAGAAACCACAAAGAACACCAAACAACCACCAGAACACTAAGCAACCACCTAGTGACAACACAGTAGACGCTAGCAACCACCCAGAACACCATAGCAATCACCAACAAACCATCCAGGACACCCTAGCAACCACCAGAAAAACCCTAGTAACCACCTAAAAACCACACAGAACCCCCTAGCAACCAAGGAGAACACCCAATCAACTACCTTCAAACCAAGAACACAAAGCAACTACCTAGCAACCACCCAGAACACCCTAGCAACCATGTGATAACATAAAAAGAACTATACAGAACACCTTAGCAACCGCATAAATGCAATAATTTCCAATCTGAACTGAAACAGTCACACTGGCAACAATTTACTGTAGTGGTGAGATTTACATGAACAACACCACTGAAAAAAGTTATAATGCATTTATTCATTTTCAAAACGATACATTGAGAATTGAGAAGTTGCTATTAGCACTATGGTCTTTAATTAAATCCACTCATTTTTCATACAGATTTTTTAAATGAAATACATTGATCATAAGTCTTTTCGAAACCCTGAAGTAAGCATTTCAACATTTGGCTGAACATACGGCAAACGTCTCGTCATCAATGTCTCCAGGGAAAGCATGCGTCTGGATCTGCTGTCCTGTGTCAAAGGGTTAAATGGTCCTGCAAAATGCAATAAACCCTTAACAACCTGTTGGCGTTTACAAGCTCACCCCCATAACAGACATTTAAAGGGTTAAAATCCCAAGGGCAAATGTGATTATGCGAGTTTACCCCCGCTTATGAATGATTCATATTTTATGATAATGAGCTATGAATAGAAAAACTGAAAGCATTTGGTGTAGCTCTCAGGGCATATAAATATATGCAGCCGATTATCAGTGATATCTTGTCCCCCGTGGGCTGAAATATGCCAGTCCAGGAGGCGATTTCGGACTGTAAAAGAAAATGAAGAGAGAATTCTGGATGAGAATGATTAGGAAAGAATCATTTGAACACTGGCAGCTACATTTCTATGGCTTTTAACCCAGTGGGAGATATTATTTTCTTTCCTGAAATTAGCAGTGTTTTATTATTAGATTCTTCTACTAATGACTTAATCTATTTATATCTAATATGTACTTACGAAATCCATTTAGCCATGGAACAACATAACAGAATATCAAATGAAACATAATTATGTGCATGACTAAAAAAAAAATGGCTCACTTGATACTGTAAAAACATTAATCCATGAAAAGTTGATTAATAAATACAATCAGCTAGCGCTATGCAAACAAGAGACAGCAACTAATAATGAATGTGTCTCAGACTTATCGTAATTATGAGAAGACAACACAGAAAATCTACTCTGTGCTGTTCATATTCTCATCATTGATTTCTATGGCTACATTCAAAATGCCAAAATGTTTTTTTTTTGTTTGTTTTTTTTGATGACAGGAAAATGTCTTTGCTACATTAATTCACCTTTAGGGTCTTTTAAAATATTTAAGAACAAGTCAGTAAATATATCAGCTATAAAAATACAGAAAGATAAGCTCTAATAAAATTACATATTAAGGTATTTTACTACTTTTTAGATAATGTCTTGATAGTCAAGGGTGAAAAATTCAGATTTTACAATGTGTAATTATTAGTTTGGTGGTTTTTAATGCAATTTAGTAAGTAACTGTACTCTTCTAACCTTGCCATGTTTTTACATACTCGGTGGGTACTCTAATTTTGTGCAGTTTATTACTAATTTGTCCATTATAAGTAAAGAATTGAAGAAAAAAAAGAAAAATCACCCGAGCTGTGAAGAGGCTCCCAATCGTGAGATAACATATGGCAAGAAAGAATGTGAAAAATGTGGGAAGAAACCACATACTGATCCAAGTAAGTTGCTGACTGTTTTTTTTTTTTTTTTTTTTTTACATTTATGAACAATATGGACACAAAAAATGGATAGTTTACCCAAAAAGAAACAGTTTTGCAATCATTTACTCTCTCTGAGTAGATGTCCAGGCTCAGAACAAACACAAAAGCACCATAAAAATATTGTAAAACTGGTCCAACTGTCAGTGTAATTACACAAATAAGTACTGAGCAATAATTTACAATATGTACTTATAGGGTTAGGGCTTTCAGTGCATAATTTTATTTTAAGGTGTCCTTGTTTCACGTTACATGTTGTTACTATTATAATTAAGTAACCCTAAGCCTAACCCTAATCCTGACCATATAGTAAGTATATTTAGTTAATTAATATTACTCAGAACTTAATTGTATAATAACGCTGCAACAAGGATACCTTAAAATAAAGTGTAACCCATGATATACTATATAGAAAGTACACGTAACATAAATAACAAGGGCACTGTAAAATAGTGTTACCCAATTTTCCAAAAAGCACTTACACTTCCTGAATCTTCAGAGCAACAGCATCACTCAAGAACAGACGCAGAAGGTACAAGCGAGTGTATCGCAGGAAAGGCCACTCTCATTACAGCGTGCTAATTTTACCTCTTGACACACACTCTTGACATGCTGACAATAGCAGGAACGGAGGCTGCCGAAGGAAGGATGTGTTGTGGTGTATTTCGTGCATTGTGAGGGGCTTCCTAACACTTTACGTTAAGAAGCCGAAGGACGCAGCTGCAGAAATAAGAGTGTGTATGCTGAAAAAGACGAGGGCACTGAGGAATAACCACTGAAGATCAATAAAACAAACAGGAAAGAGAAAGAAAAAAGTAGTGTTAAGTACTGTAGAGGAGAAAACGGTTTAAAGTTTACAAAACCAAGTGCTTTTGCTGTGTCATCTATTATGATACTTTATCCTCCAGTAACCCAAAGCTAATGCAATACTGTAAAACATCACAATATATGTGTGCATGTCACTGTCCCTGCTGCCAGTCGTGACCTTTCCCTGTACAAACAGTGGTAGATAAATTATGGCCATGACATTTCAATGTAGAGCAGCCTGGGCAACTTTATTAGATAACAGCACTGGACACTACAGCCACGGCAGCTGCTGAATCAGGTCCTCAGGTGATGGGGTAAAATTTACCCCTGCGAGACGTAATAAAAGGGCACATGTGATTCATATCGGTGCTTATTACTGTGTGTGTGTGTGTGTGTGTGTGTGTGTGTGTGTGTGTGTGTGTGTGGAGAGAGAGACAGGTAACTGCTTGTGTCATTGAGAAGTTTATGAATAGTTGTTATTTAGAGGGATGATTAAAGCTATAGGGCCGGATCCGTGGGGAGTTTCAGCTTTGCGAATGATCTTAGTGTTACTTAGTCAGCTATAACAGAGCATTTAGAGAGGGGATATAATTTTTTTTAAAGAGTGAGACATAAATAAACAAAGCTCGTGATCTAAAAGGTGTGCAATTTCTCTGTCAGTCATATATCCTGATAAAATATATGGTTACACTTTATTTGGATAGTCCACTTTAGACATTCTACTAACTATAAGTAACTTTGTAACTACGTGTCAGCTACATGTCAACTAATTCTCATTGATTTGCAACTACACGTCTACTAACTCTCAGTAGGGTAGGTTTAGGGTTAGTAGAATAAGTTGACATATACTTGCAAAGTTTCTGATAGTCAGTATGTTGTATGTTGTGGACCCATCAAAATAAAGTGTTAGAAGATATTAAGCAGACAGTCTACTAATACTCTACCGACTGCTAGTTGACATGTAGTTGCAAAGTTACTTACTGTTAGTAGAATGTCTAAAGTGGACTATCGAAATAAAGTGTTACCAAATATATATATATATATATATATATACACACACACACAGTATCTCACAGAAGTGAGTACACCCCTCACATTTTTGTAAGTATTTTATTATATCTTTTCATGTGACAACACTGAAGAAATGGCACTTTGTTACAATGTAAAGTATGTAAATTTGTATAACAGTGTAAATTTGCTATCCCCTCAAAATAACTTAACACACAGCCATTAATGTCTAAACCGCTGGCCACAGAAGTGAGTACACCCCTAAGTGAAAATGTCCAAATAGGGCCCAATTAGCCATTTTCTCTCCCCGGTGTCATGTGACTCGTTAGTGTTACAAGGTCTCAGGTGTAAATGGGGAGTAGGTGCATTAAATTTGGTGTTATCGCTCTCACTCTCTCATACTGGTCACTGGAAGTTCAACATGGCACCTCATAGCAAAGAACTCTCTGAGGATCTGAAAAAAAGAATTGTTGCTCTACATAAAGGTGGTATAGGCTATAAGAAGATTGCCAAGACCCTGAAATTGAGCTGCAGCACGGTGGCCAAGACCATACAGCGGTTTAACAGGACAGGTTCCACTCGGAGCAGGCCTCGCTATGGTCGACCAAAGAAGTTGAGTACACGTGTTCAGCGTCATATCCAGAGGTTGTGTTTGGGAATCAGACGTATGAGTGCTGCAGAGGGGTCAGCCTGTCACTGCTCAGACCATACGCAGCACGCTGCATCAAATTGGTCCGCATGGCTGTCGTCCCAGAAGGAAGCCTCTTCTAAAGATGATGCACAAGAAAGCCCGCAAACAGTTTGCTGAAGACAAGTAGACTAAGGACATGGATTACTGGAACCATGTCCTGTGGTCTGATGAGACCAAGATAAACTTATTTGGGTCAGATGGTGTCAAGCGTGTGTGGCGGCAACCAGGTGAGTAGTACAAAGACAAGTGTGTCTTGCCTACAGTCAAGCATGGTGGTGGGAGTGTCATAGTCTGGGGCTGCATGAGTGCTGCCGGCACTGGGGAGCTACAGTTCATTGAGGGAACCATGAATGCCAACATGTACTGTGACATACTGAAGCAGAGCATGATCCCCTCCCTTCAGAAACTGGGCCACAGGGCAGAATTCCAACATGATAACAACCCCAAACACTTGCTAAAGAAGCAGACGGTAAAGGTGATGGACTGGCCAAGCATGTCTCCAGACCTAAACCCTATTGAGCATCTGTGCGGCATCCTCAAACGGAAGGTGGAGGAGCACAAGGTCTCTAACATCCACCAGCTACGTGATGTCGACTCCAGTGGCAACCTGTGAAGCTCTGGTGAACTCCATGCCCAAGAGGGTTAAGGCAGTGCTGGAAAATAATGGTGGCCACACAAAATATTGACACTTTGGGCCCAATTTGGACATTTTCACTTAGGGGTGTACTCACTTTAGTGGCCAGCGGTTTAGACATTAATGGCTGTGTGTTGAGTTATTTTGAGGGGACAGCAAATTTACACTGTTATACAAGCTGTACACTCACTACTTTACATTGTAGCAAAGTGTCATTTTCACATGAAAAGATATAATAAAATATTTACAAAAATGTGAGAGGTGTACTCACTTCTGTGAGATACTGTGTGTGTATATATATATATATATATATATATATTATATATAGATAGATAGATAGATAGATAGATAGATAGTGTCTATCTAACTATCTGTCTATCTATCCATGGCAAAGTCTTCATTTATTTGATCAAAATGCAGTAAAAATATTTCATATTATGAAATATTATTAGAATGTAAACGTTGTAAATGTTTTACTGTCACTTCTGATCATTTTAATGCAACCTTGTAAACTCCATGACTTTTGCCAGCAAATATTATTTTCTACAAATGAATAACATAACTGTGATTATTTTAAAAACAGCCAAAAGAAATGGACTGTGATTGACAGGGAAAAAAAAAATTTGAATTTACTGAATTAAACAGAAGACACTGTTGAATGCAAAACAAATTAGTTCACTTCAAAATGAAATAAAATTAAAGTGAATTAAAAAATATATTCCGTAATTAACTGAAACTTCCTTATAGCTTCAGCTCTGGGATTCCAATTAACAGATAAAAGTTCAGTCGGTGCGCTCATTTCAGAAGAACAACTTTCTGTATTGTGTGTAACAAGCCTTGCTGGTTAACTCACATTAACCCCAACATAACACTCAAATTCCCATCCTCAACAAAACATAAATCACGAGCACCGTCTGTCCTGCCTTAAGACCCCAAAGCAAACCCTTAATGATCATTTAATTCTTTGTCATTTGGCTAAATGATGAAAGAAGAAAAAAAAAAAAAATCACAACCCAGGACTTGAGGGTCCACACCCTCATTATGACATCATCACGTCTGGGTCCTAAAACAAAGCAACGCTTTAAAGACTGTGTGGGCCCTGATTTATGTCTTCTATCCTGACTGCTGTTATTAAACAGCTTTAGCGTGGATTAATGTCAAATCCACAACATCAATCTGACACCTCCGCCAGATGCTTATCTCACGAATAATGAAGCAATCAACATGACCACTCAGCCCGTTAATTATCCGATGCTAGCCTGGTCACTGGGGATGCTCTATAGCTAAAACGTATGGTGTGGGAGGGGGTATGTGTTTTCATGTGTATGCATACAGGCTTCAGTGAAGACAGCCGTTTAATTACACAAAAGACGGAGGGCTCTGGCAAGCCCCCATCAGTCACAAATGAATTAATGAATAGGTAAACAGTGACAGAGCATGGAGTGGCACGCTACGCTAACGTAGCTTTAGCTCACGCGTGATCACACCATAGAATCACTGTTTATTAATGGGACTGAACTAACCAAAGATACTAACAGTGTGGAAGCCACAGGGATTATAATATCAACAGTGTAGCATCAGGCTAAATACACTCAAAAGCCCCAAGAGATATTTGTCTTAACTTTGTTTTTTGTATAACTTTGAGTTTTTTTACAAAGTTTTTCCAAAAAACACAACATCCTTCCCCACAACTTACCCCAGACAGGTTAAATAAATAAATTTAAAAAAAAATTAAGCATCTAAAGCATCTTCAATATCTCCATTTTTAACAAAGACGGAGGGTTTGCAGATATAAAAAAAATTCAAAGGATTTCTTTCTTATAACATATGTAAGTTTTTCAAGAGCCAAACATGTTATTAAGTTTTTCAGCCATAGTCCAATGGAAGGGCAATTGGTATTTTTCCAGCACAAGGCAACAGAACGTCTTGCTTGTAATAGACAAAAATCCACCAACTTTCTTTATTTAGTGGACAAAGAACAATCATCTTCATACATACTCAATACACATAATACGTATTTTAACTCTTTTTAATTGCCTGCAATATTAGCTATGTAAAAATGTAACATATTTTTAGAATGTAATGTTTGAATGGTCCATTACTGTATACAGTTTATTAGCCATAATACTAAAGAATTGCTTGTTGCATGTTTTGTGGCACTTTCAAAGGGAAATGTTCCAAAATGGTGTTTAATGTTATCCAAAACAGGTGAATGTGAATTGTTGTAAGTATCAATAATGCGGCAATTCTGAAAATAATGCACCACCTACATTAAACCTGACCCTAAACCTCACCAGTAGTGTTAACAGTAGTCAATTAAAACACATTTGTGACCCTGGACCACAAAACCAGTCTTAAGTGTAAATTTTTCAAAACTGAAATTTAAACATCATCCGAAAGTTGAATAAATAAGCTTTCCATTGATGTATGGTTTGTTAAGATCGGACAATATTTGGCCGAGATACAACTATTTGAATATCTGTAATCTGAGGGTGCAAAAAAAATCTAAATATTGAGAAAAACGCCTTTAAAGCTGTCCAAATGAAGTTTGGCATAAAAGAAAAATTGATAATTTTGACCCATAAAATGTATTTTTGGCTATTGCTACAGCGACTTAAGACTGATTTTGTGGTCCAGGGTCACTTTTTCTGATGCAACCATGCCATTTTAGCTTGTTTCTACAAGCCTTTATGCTCTTGTGACTCATGACTTGTGTTTCATAAGATTTGTAACCTGTGCAGTGCTGTACCAGGTGAGCTACCAAGCAAGTTTACTATTTCAGAATAGCAATACATATGAAGCTGATGCAAAAAAAATTTATCAGTTGTAAAAATGTTTTCAAGTTACGACATAATATTGTGCAAGGACCACGCAAAATTAAGTCTTTATGAATTGATAATCTGCTAATCACAATTTGTGAATTTTTTTTTTTTGGTGCCACTAGTATTTATTTCACCCAGAAACTGCCATAAATAATACAGTATGTATTATTTTGTTTGAATGGTTTAATATCACAGCTGCAACTTTAATAATTAGAATATTTTCACTAAAACAAATCTTCGCTTATGACTTTTTCTGGGAAATTTCTAAAGTGAATTACAGCCTGTTACATAGAGGAAGAATGTGTTGTCCAATATGACAGATTGCAGCAGAGTGGGACGAGCAGAGCGAAATCAGCCAGAGAAAAACTCTGCCAGACAGAATGAATGTCAATGGCTTTGCTCTGCTCTGTTTATGGCTGGTCTAGTTAAATGTCAAAAGCTTTACCCTAGAGAGTCTGTCCTCTCTCCAGACTGATACTGAATTTGTAGGCACCTCACTTTCTCCTCTCTCTGTCTCTGTTTTATAACCGATGTTTCACATCCCATCCAATTCCTGAGCTTCTCAGTATATACCTACCCTGTATTATTATTTCTTAAGTCTTAAATGCTTTAATTTCAAATAAGCTCCCAGCAGTTCTCTTCATGGTCAACCATATGCAGCTATTATACATTAATTTCTCAGTCTGATAGACATTTTTCTTTTTCAGGGTACTTGCATGGCTGTAAATTTAAGAGATTTTAGGACTTTCAAAGTTAATATAAATAATCCAAAATTTCTTCTATAAGATGAAGAACAGAATTTTTTTTAGGTAGTTTACATTTATTAGACTAGCTAAAGTTGAGCTTACAGAAATGGCTTTAAAAGATTCAGAGCTCAATAACTAAATGCAAACTTTTAAAAATGTCTTGACAGTCAAATTCAGCACATTAGCAACAAATGACTCAGTTCCACCAAAAATAAACATCGATTCAGCCGTTTGTGGCCCTTATTGATGGTCCCTTATCTGCAGTGAGTTGGCACTGACAAAGCAAATTCTGCAAATGCTTTAAGCTGTTTTATGACTCTTCCCAAACCAAAAGGAAATGCTAAGTCATCTCTTTTCTTTTGAGGGAGTCACCATTCAAGAGAGCAGACGCGTTAGCATAGGCTGAGCTCCAAAACGCTTGACGGAATGTATGAACCGAGGGAAACGTAACAAGGGAAATGTAGCCTAAACTCATATTTATAATTCATGAAGCAGAAAGAACCTGAGGTACATCAAACAGGATCTTTGAACATGGATCCCAAGGCTCAATGAAATCATTAGTTGCATACTTGTGTAAGGTCGTGAAACATTGAAAAACATATGGCCGCCAATAATAAATAAGTGTGAATCAAGGTGAATCATTGTGTGTCTCCCCAGCCAAAGCCTTACACTGTCATCTACACCTCTCAATTTTAATAACACTATGAAATAATATATATGTATATGTGTACGGATTCAAAACAGCTGTGATACAAACCATTGAATATCCAGCATGCTTTAAAGTCATAAGTGCTTCACAGTATCCATGGTGATGCAGTTAGTACAGACAGATCTGCTCACTCAGGAACATACACAGTTTCTCACTGCCGCTGTGAAAGTGTTATTTATTATAGTCAGCAGCCCTGCATATGGAAATTCATTTTCTCACCTGACGTTCCTCTCTCTATCTTATTCAATATTAATGTCATCTCACATTACCAGCCAGGTTTACCGTATCCGATAAAGAGAAGCTTTCTTAGGTGCATACACCCATAATCATGCAGCTGCATACTCACAAACAGAATGAAAAACTGTGAAGGATGAGAAGAGAGAAAGAGAAAACAAGCAAATGGGAACAAAAGAGACATTTTAGAACAGATTTTAGAGGAAAATAGAGAAGTGTAGCCTAGCAGTTAAAGATTTGGGCAGGTTACTTAAAGATCGTTGGTTTAAATCCTTGGATTGTGGATGGTTGCCAGAGTGGTAGTGAGTTATAGTTTTAAGCATGTTATACATTTTTTGACCTGTTTAATCAAAATAAAATAACATAAAAATAAAAGAAATAAATCAAATAAAAACATAACATAAAATAAAATAACATAACACAACACTAAAATAAAATAAAAGAGTAACACACCAAAGTTTAATATTGAGGAGTTATGAGTTTGTTCAAATCACTAAACAATACACTGTAAAAAAAAAAAGAAAGAAAAAAATTTGAGCGAACTTAAAAAAAAATGTTTTACCAGCTTCAGCAGATTTTTGAGTTTGCTCAACTTATTTTTGTGGGAGATTCTGAAATTTGTTGTATAAACTTAAAATGACAAGTTGAGAAAACTCAAAAATCTGCTGAAGCTGGTTGCCTTAAAATTTTAAGTTGGCTCAACTTTTTTTTTTTTTTTTTTTTACAGTATAGTATAGTGTAAAACTAATAGTAATAGTATAGCGATAATGATGTCTTATAAAGCACCACTGATAAGAAGAATAGAATAACAATAGGGGATGAGCACACAAAACAGAATTAGAATTTCATAAACCTTTACCCTTTAGGTCTCGCACATAAACAACAGGAACTTATGCTTTTGGCATAACTCAAAAATAAGCCCCGACTCAGAGAGGTTGTATGAATTGATTAGATCTTCTCTTTGCACAAGCTGCAAAACAGGAGCACACTGACATAAAACAAAGCTTTTATCTCAAGCAAGCTCTCATTTACAGCAGGAGTCAGATATGGAATAAATCACAGCTTGCACTAAAAGAGATTTGGGACGCAAATCCAAAGGTGTCAAAACTAAACCTCAAGACAAAAATATCTGCACTGAGACAAAACCACAGATTTATTGTAGGTCGTTTACACCTTGCATTAACTAAAACGAGGGTGTCTGGATATGAGTTTTATAGCAGGTCATGTACGATTGAAATAAAACTTGTTAATGTGATTTAATTATAAATGTACAATTAAGGTATGTAGTAATTAAGGTCACCTTACCTGATTTTGCATTCTGAAAGGACTAAATAATAAAAACAGAAAAAATAAATAAATAGCTTTAGTTATGGTATTTGGCAAAGGTCAAAATATTTTGACCTTTGACCTTTCATATGAGGGTTTGTTGATTACTGACTACCTAGGAAATTGTGACAAAAGAGAAATAAAAAAAACAAAGACAGGAAGACAGCTTGAAAGGGGACCTGTGATGACCTGTAATTTGAACCAAGTGTTCGGACTAGTTTACCCGACACCAATGTAAATAGCTCTTTCTCTTTTCCTTGCTCGTCTTTTCCTTCCTTATCTGTTAGCAAAAATAAACACTGAAGATTAAGATGTTCAAAACCATGTCCGATATGAATTCATTTGTTTGCTTTTGCTACATAACAGCTAGATTGAACACTAGGGTCAGTCTCAGATGAGTTTACTAACCATCAGATGCATAATGTGCACAAAAAATCATCAGCTCCAATCTGATTGGCTGGCTTGGAGGCAGTTATTAGCAAGTATGCTGAATGCACACAAATATCATGTGGTATCATGGATTTCCAATTTAACTGCCCTTAAATATCACGTAAAAACAATCCAAACAGTGGTAGGTGTTTACATGTTTACATGTCCTAGACCAGAATGCAAACATCTGGCTCTTCCAAAATAATTAAAATTTGACATAATAAAACAAGATCACATTAAGCCAGTTTTACGAAAACAGATTTCTGAAAGCCTAAGCCACAAATTACGGTAGCGGAGCAAACCCCCCACTGCTCGGCAGATGAGATTCATTTAATCAGAGGTACATCAGAACTATCAGCTTTTCTGTCTTTGACTTTAAACTCTAGATCTAGCAAGACAAAATGATCAAAAAGTCTAATGTGTTCAATGACGCTTGTTATTTGGAAGCAGAATTTGCAAAGGTGGAGGACAGAGAGAACAATGTTTGTTTTTTCTTAAAGTACTTAATGTGAGCGTCCAATTTAACGGTGTCTTAATAGGCTTAAGTTAGTGATCAAGTTGGTGTTGATACTTGAAATAAAGTCTTAATACAAAGCCTTTAAGAGCGTATTAGGATCTCTTTTAAGAATTTAAAGAGGCCTGATTACTCCAAACTAATTTTCTTTAAAAGAAATAAATACATTTTTGTTTTTTCAGCAAGGGTGCATCAAATTGATCTAAAGTCACAGTAACTTTCTATTAACAAACAGTCCTGAAAAAACATCACTGTTTCCACATAATGTTAAGCAGCTCAACTGTTTTCAACATTGATAAGCCAAGCCAATCAACATTGATTCAACATTTTTCAAAATCACAATATGGAATCATTTATAGTAACCTATATAGAGCAACTGTACTGAGAGGAATGATTCTATATGCTAGACTAGAGGAACCTCAGCAGGGACTATGATTATAGTTTACATCATTAGAGAAGCGTAGGTGTAGTCCTAACAGCAAGAACAAATCCACGCTGTATCACACAAGGAGAGTACAGCTGAAAATGACAATCAACTCAAAATGGACGCAGCTCTATTATACTGGTGTCCCAGCTCACCAGGGAAGCTGCCCACATATTATTTTTGGATTCAAGAATTTCGGCCTTGATACAGATTTAAAACAAAAAAGGAGGAAAGAATGGGTTTATGTAATCCCATTTTATGGAACTAAACAAAACTGGTGTTCAAGAATAAATCAAATGGTTGTGTTATATTACCAGAACATCATTGTTCTAAATCAATTTAAACATCACATGAGCGTAAAGTTTGTAAAACTTGTCAAGCAACAGACATTACAAAATAAAAATAAAAAATGCTTTTTCATAATGTAAATAAACATTTATATCATGGCAACATTTTATCTAGTGACCTTATTTATGCTTAATAATAATAATAATAGTAATATAGGGAGAATTGTAAAATTTTTGAGAATTTGCACAATTTTCTTTATAAAATTTAATTTCTTATTTCAATTTTGGGATGAAATATGACTAACATTTTGTGAAATTCAAACTTGAAGAAAAACATTTTAGTGAAAACCACTGATTTAATTCACTAGAAATCTTCACAACCATTACAAATAACTAAAAAAACTGCAAACCAACCCATTTCTTTATAAATTTAATTGTTTTATTTACAACTAAAATGAACGATAATTGGTATGGAAACATGCTAGCTATGACCTGTTTATAATTAGGTCCATATATAATCCTGTAGCTTGGGTGGACCTTGCTGGGTTTGGTAACTTCTAAAGGTCTAATCAGTGCTAGACACCTGCCAGAATCATGTGACTGCTCTGGGTGGGCTACTGAGCAACAGGAGGTAAAGGCGGGATGTCCTCCCTCTTCCCAATCTCCCTCGCCCCCTTTCCAGTCAGAATAAATCCTATTAGCCTTGTTCATCTGGCCCACATAACTACAATGCTATCCTAGGTACAACCTTGAATGTTTCTCTCTGATCATCTGTGTTGTTTATTTGCTGCTATTATGAGGCACTCTGCATTCGATTTTAATGAGTCTTATGAAGTTTAATGTTTAATTTGAAGTCTGAGTACTTCAGCACTTTGAAGGAGATGCTGAAGGAACATTTGTTGTATGATATATAACAGGAGAATCTGCAAAGGAGGTTTGGTAAGTGATTTGAACTCTCCTTCAGAGCATAAAATCTCCTTTAGAGGGATTTTAAAATCTTAAATTAGGTGAGGGAGCAAGGAAATTAAACAGAGCCAATCCTGGGGATCAAGACTTGACAAAATCCACCCTGAAGGTTTTCTTAAGTAGCCTATGCTGAACAAACCTCAAGACTGGAATATCATAGCCAGGTCATTAAAAATGCATGTTTAAAAAATGCCAAAAAGCATGCCGAAAATGTTCCAGACACTGTTCCTAATGACTGTATTTATTAATTTATTTATTTGAATTAGACATTGGAAATTATCATTTTGCATCTGTCTTTAGTGGCTCTAAAAAAAGGTATTTAAGCATTTTGGGCAGCCAAGTCACACTTAAAAATGCATGAATGTTGTTGCAACAAACATTTATAATGATACAGAATATTAGCCAAACCAAATGGCAAATAGCATTAGAGCTTATCTCAGAACTAACTTCGGAGTAATTTTTTATTTTTATTTTTTTGCAATAACCATCTGGTGTCAAACTGATTTTTTTTTTTTTTAGCAGAATAGTATAAGTCACCTCACACTCCACAAACAGATAAGGACAAACAGCAAAGGACATGTTCATTGGGTTTTGTCGGATCAGTGTGTTACCCTGTCACTGATCAGCACTTGTTTTCTCCAAATGAACTTGTTGGGTCTGGGAATGTCTAAGAAGTGACATACTGTAGTCTTAAGATTGTTGGTGTTGTTTTGCATCTGTCAGTGCAGTGTGAACTGGCTTTATGAAATCAGATCCCCTCAAGTTTACACTGTGTTCATCACCTCGGGAACATCTGACAACTAGAAAGTGTCCATTTTAGTCTTAACTCAACACTTTATTTTAAGGTGACATTGGTACAGTGTAAGGACACAAATAAGCAGTGAGTAATATTATTAATTACATGTATTTAATATACACTGTAAAAAATTACTGTGATTTTAACGGTAAAAAACTGTTAATGGTAAGTTCCTGTTAAATTTACAGGGAAAAATCGTAAACTGATGTTCCCAGAATTCCCTGCGTTGCATTTCAAATTTTGTTTGAATTTGATGTTTTTTCTTTGAAATAACTGTTTCTTGTTAGTTTTTTTCTTATCAGTTATGTTTATTAGGGCTGTATGTTACATCTAATGTTGTTAAATTAATGTTTATTGCATATTTCAGTTTAATGAGTCTCACCATGATGGTGTTTAGTGCTTGTGTGAATGATATGCACCCTCTATATATGTTATTATTTAAAAGCTGCTTGTGATGGGCTTTGGTTCATCATGTGACTTTCTCATCACCACTTGCATTTGGTGGTTATCAGTATATTTCAAAAGGTACAAAACAGATTTCAGTACTTTAATAGGCTGGTATATTAACATTATATCATTATATCAGTTAATGAAATTATGGTATTTTACTGTAAATTTAATTTAAAACCGTAAAACCTAAAATGTTGTTACTGTATTTTTTACGGTAGAATTCCGGCAACCACAGCTGCCGTTTTTTTACCGTAAATTTTACGGAATTTTAGAGTGTAGGGTTAAGTTTTGGGTTTAGGGTTAGCTGCTTGCAAATATGCATAATTTACTGTTATTACTATAGTAAGTGAATGCAATGTGTAATTACGTCCACTTAAAACAACAACAACAACAAAAAAAGCTTTTTTAGCTTGAAAAGTGTGGTTGTGGTATATTACTAGAATATAAGTGCCACTTGATTTTTTTTTTATTTTTTATATATATATATTGTTCTACAATGCAAAGATACAGTACATTTTGTATGGTATGTGCCCAAGCACTTTTCTGAATCACTACAAGCATTATTGCATTGGGTACATTTCATACTGTTGAATAGAACCACCATGCCCATTATTACATTATTAAATCCTTGTTTGAAGTGGCTGTTCAGTCTGGAATAAGCAGTGCCAAATAAAGCTGAGGACCTTTGATCAGAGGCAAGCCAAGCAACTCACTCTGACAGCCTGAAGCCATCAATTGATAAAACCCTAGCTGTAAAGCCAAACAGAAGCTACATGACTTTAAAAAAAGGGACAGTCCAGAACATTATTTTGCATTAGCTTCTTAGTATAATTGGAAACATGAAAACATCTAAGCGTGTGTCCGAAGGTGCGGCATATCAAGATCAGGAAACAGCATCCAAAGCGGAGTGGCGGCAGTCATGGAATTCCAGGAATTCCCCCCACACTCTTTACGCTCCATCAGTCCTCTCCTCCTCCCGCTCCCCATTTCCCTCTTATCTTCCTCATCCATCCCTAGCTCATTCTCTAATCGCCGTAATGGCTGTATCCATGGCTGTCCTGTCCCCTGCTGCCCTTCCTGCCAACGGGGACACGGGAAGACCTGTTGTTGCTTTCAGCACTGCCCTGTGGGTAATTTAAGACACCTGCTATGTCAGTACATCGAGAAATCCAAGTAGGCAGGCGCTACTTTGTGCATTCTAAACAGTGTGTTCAATATTTCAGAGTATCAAACTCACCTGAGATACTAGATCTGCAAAGCAGTTCAAAACACTTCACAAATTAGGTTAAATTAATAGTTTACCCTCATGTTGTTAAATATCATTTTGACTTTTTTCTTCTGTGGAACACAAAATGAGATGTTTAGTAAAATGTTGAAGCTGCTCTTTTTTTTTCATACAATGAAAGTGTATAGGGACCATGACTGCCAAGCTCCAAAACAATTATCCCATTTTACTTGTGTGCTGTGTTTAAAGCCGCCTTGAAGCCATCCAAAAAAAGAAGCGTGCTTAATTAAAAATGCATAGTGTTATAGTACTTTTTTTTTATTTGCATTTAATATTAATTAAATAAAAGGCCACTTAAAAACAGAATCATGACTGTTTCTTAATGCACTTACTATAAGTAGTACATGTAAACAGTGCACTTCATAATGCCATAATTAAAAGTTTTAGTTCAAAGTACCTATTTTTACAAGTATACCCTAGTAAAAAAGTAATATATTTAAAATACAGACAAGTATAGTTCAAATATATTAACATATTTACTAACATATCGCTTGAGACATACTGATTTAAAAATTATAATTCAACTTTATTTGGAGTACCACTTGTGCACAATGCATATTTCTTGTTATTAAGCCTAAAATGTGTTTTAATGTTTGATGAGGATTATATGACCTTTGAATAATTTTGGTCTTCAAATGCAAGATATTTAAAGTACACTTGCACTAGTTCCACTTTAGCACAATCAAATATACTTCAGTATGTCTATAGTTGCACTTCAGCACTACTTCTGTACAATTAAAGTGCATTGAGTACATAATTAGTTGATCCAATGTAGCAACTTCAAGTAAACCAGTTTAGTATACCAAAAGTATTTTTATTAAGTACATAAATATGTAAATAATACATACTTAGCATGAAATAAATGCATTTCAAATATATTTATTTTCACTAGGGTACTAAAGTATGTTGTTTTGCAAAAAAGAATGAACAGAATTTTATATTCTGGGTAAACTATCCCTTTAAAAACTGAATTGAGTCGTTCCTTGAAATAGAGAACTTTACTGTCTCCTTCCATTTGCTATTCCTGTTAATGTTCAGCTCGACTAACCGAAACTGAACCTCTCAAGCTGATAGAATCATCAGAGTCTTACAGGAAATGGGAGGAAATGTCCAAGATCAAGACAGTGACGGACATCTCGACTACCCCTTTATAACCTAATTTACCGAAGCTCAGAAATATCCACCTCTGTTCTGTTCTGGCTTCAAAGAAACACATTTCTGAAGCCGCTAATGTAATGTGGCATTCGTAGGAGAGTATGTCACACTCCAGGAAAAGAACACTGGTTGTTTTTCTTCCGTTGCGCCTGTGTGTTCGGGTTTTCCTGTCTATTGGGTTCTATGAGCATGGAAGTGCTGAGCTCATTCACAACACCTACTGTACTCGAGTTCTAGAGTACTTAGACATGAGACACATTCCATACCACACTGTGCCATTCTCCCATGAGTCATATGGGAATGGTTAAAAGAGGAAGAAAGAGAAAAGAGAATGGAAACATTGTCCTTTCTTTCTGGATATTCTCTGATAAGATTGTAAGGCTTCCTGCTTGACCTTGAATTTTTTCCAGATGTTGGTTGTTTTTAATTGGGATGGTGTGTTTTCCTTTTTTACGTAACTCTATAAGTTTGCAGGAAGCCTGATGGCAGATTGCTATGATGATAAGTGAACCATTGACACATGAGTGATGTTTGGTGTGTCCAGAGGTGACACCACAGGACAGTTGATACGCTGTTGTCCTGGTCTGGTTACTGTCACTCTGAAATGACCCCGATTCAAGAGGATAATGGAGGATCATCCATAATCACCCCCCAAAAACAATAGATTAAAATGGCTTCTTTGAAATATTTAAATCTATTTAAACAAACAAACTATGTAAATTATAAAAACTACCATTGAAATGTTTGGGGTAAGTATTTTTATTTAATTTTTTTTTAATATTTTGATAAAAGTTTCTTCAATTATACATTCATTTGATCATAAATAGTAAAAACAGTTACTAAACGATATTAACTTAAAATAATACTTTTATATTTTAATATATTTTAAAATTTAATTTAATCCTGAGATTTTCAGCAGCTATTACTCCAGTCTTCAGTGTCGCATGATCTTTCAGAAATAATAATTTCCTTCAATGTTGAAAACAGTTGTGCTGGTTAATATAGTTTTGTGGATTTTTTCTTTGATGAACTGAAAGTCATATATATATATATATATATATATATATATATATATACATACACACACACAATGTAAATTTTATTTATATAGCACTATTAAGTACAACCAAGGTTGACCAATGTTGCTGCTGCACAATAGAAAACATAACAATAGGACAAGCTCAAAAATAATAACTAAAAACAGTGCAGTAAAACTTTATCGCTGATAATATGCTAAATCAAAAAGGTAGGTTTTAACTTGGATTAAAAAAAAAAAAGTAATATGTGACCGTGTACCACAAAACCAGTCATAAGTAGCACGGGTATATTTGTAGCAATAGCCAACAATACATTGCATGGGTCAAAATTAGCGATTTTTCTTTTATGCCAAAAATTAAATAAAGTAATTATATATTAAGTAAAGATCATGTTCCATGAAGATATTTTGTAAATTTCCAACCATAAATATATCAAAACTTAATTTTTGATTAGTAATATGCAATGCAAAGAAATTCCTTTGGACAACTTTAAAGGCAATTTTCTCAATATTTTGATTTTTTTGCACCCTGAGATTCCAGATCTCAAAGCTGTCTTTTTTCACAGACACTTGGGTAATTTTTAAAGAATGCCATATTTAGAGAAAAACTAACACAGATAAGGATGCTGCCCTGCATCAAGTCAACCAATGGATGTTAAAGGTGACGCCCTTTGACCCAATTAATCAAAGATCCTCCTCCACTTTTCACAAGACACTCACTGCTTAGCAGCCCCATCCCAGGTGACCCTTTCTGGACAACTTGTCAGCTACATATGTCTGCGTCTCGCCACTTGACCCGAGACCCTGCTCCCTCCCTCTCCCTCCCCATTGGACAAACCAGTGGGGAATTGTCCTGTAGAACAAAGCCTATAGTTGGGGGTGCTCTATTAAGGACTTTGACTAACATTCCATTCACAATGCTCTCTGGCGACCAACTTTTAATGACCCTGCACTTCTAAACATTTACTGTTTTGTGGGTCCGCCAACACACACAAAAAAGGAACATTCAGCGCTCACAAATGGAGCATCTTTATGGAGAGAACCCCTTCTAACGGCCTCAAGCTTTAAGAGAGTTGCCTCATTATTTAGAACTGAATATTAATGAATGAGACCCAGCGTAAAGAAAACAATCAATGTTCTGTAGCAATTCTACAGGTGTTCCTGTAGAACATGGTCAATGCCGAGGTCATAGGTTGGATGGGAAAACACGTCACACAGAGTAGGCCTATCTATAAGATTCATACATTAGCTTGAATTCAAATAATTTAGGATTAAATGGTTATGATGATCAAATTCATATATTTAATGTAAGCTATGTTCCTAAACCACTGAGCTACCTGAGATTCCAGAATGGACTTTTTGCATGCCAACAAACTGAAAAGAAGGATGTTTGAAGCTATAAGATCTGGAATGGAAATCGACCATTATTGTTTTATAACCAATATTGCTTAACAAAATGGCTGATAAGTGATGCAGAATCGATCACTTTTTTTCTGACATATTACTTCATTCTGACATAGCATTAGACTACGAGAGTAAAACCTAAAATGCATTATTATTAAAGATAATAACAAAGAAAAATAATAATGTTAAAAGTGATGCCATTTTTGGCCTGTTGTTAAGCTTAAAATTCATTTCTCACTTGAGAATGAAAAGTTGCTTGATAAAAGCTCGAGTCATTTATGCAAACAATAGGCTACATAAGTTTTAATATCTGCAGAAATGTGAAACCGTCTATCAGTTTATCTCTAGTCTTTAGTCTATCTATAGCTCAGTGTGTGAAACTAAATCAAAATGTACCATCCTACCATGTTTTTCCCCAAATCACAGTCTGTGTGCAGGTGCAGCCATGTGAGTTACCAAGGCAAATATTCCAGAGGAAGGGTGAGAAAAGCTCTGATGTCTCTTACCTGATAATAATATGATGGAAAACGATCAAAGACGCCTGTAGCATAACATGATGTTTATCTGCGTTATATCCTCAGAATCCTGACAACGAAACACACAATCAATGATCTTTCACGGCTGGTAATACCGTTAAGCGTCCCCAACTCTCCTTCAGCGGCAGCTCACATTAAATAAAGGCTGATACCCCGAGAGAGAGAGTGTGTGACCAGACAGACAGAGAGAGAGAGAGAGAGAGAGAGAGAGAGAGAGAGAGAGAGAGAGAGAGAGAATTTGGCTTGATGAGCAATTCAAATGTTAGTTTTATGAGTGAGACGTTATACTTTATAAGAAGGGTTGGGAACCAATAACTAGTTCTTGTTCGGTTCTGTTTAAACAACAGCGGAATCGACCGATTTTAATGACGTTTGTGTGTATTTTCCGTCGTTGCGGACAGAAAAAACGGAATTAAAATACTCCTGCACTTCTATTCAGCACATCAACACCGCTCCTGACTCTACAGCGCCACCAGTGTGATCCGATTCCTGCACGAATGACTCCTTTGAACTGGTTATGTTTTAGTGAATCAAAAACATACGAGACGTGTTAGTAGTCCGATTTCCAAATGAATATTGTGAATACGTATTTTTAGTGTAGCCTATTAATATAAATACATTATTAAATAATAATCTGTGTAATGATTCTCATGATTCAGCGAATGACTCAGGATCTTTCACTGAATTAATGACATTTATGAATCAGTCGGAGCGGTTACTAAATTAATTTGAACACTCACTGAACCGCAAGTTACTATTTCCCTTCCTGTGTTGACTAGTTATGACAACCCATTTTGATTTTTGTTTTCATAAAATTAACAAATTATGAATGAAATATGCTACCACATTTTGTTTAACCTAGTTTAATTAATAAATCATTATCTGTTTTTAAAGAATCGCTTAAAATGGCATTTTCTTAGGTTTCTTTGAACATTTTGAAATGTTACAAATTGTAGAAAATTGATTAGCTATCGCTTTGTATGATGGAATGCAAAAATGTCCCATCCTTTGAGACTGTAAATAAAATACGAATCCCATTTTCTCTCTCAAAATTACTAAAGAATCGTTCATGGAACTGTTAGGGAACCAGAATCGATTCCGTATGATTCGCATCGCTATCCATGACTCTGTAGAACATCAGTTACGCATCAAGAAGACACTGAACAGTCCGATTACAGCATCTTTCGTGGGAGTGTAATATACCGGCTGGGGAAACCCCAAAAACCATTTCAAAATAATGCCATATTCACAAATGATTTTAAGAGACTCCAAAATCGAGTAAGTTACAATGCGTAATAACCGATGTCACAATGTACGCAAGACAATAACCTACAGCGACAAGCAGTAGCTAAATAACCTGGAGAAGAAGGTGTTTAGGTTTACCTATAAGGGGACTAGTCCGAAACCTCTTCCTTCCAGCAGAACCGGCTCATCAAAGCCGCCGTGTCACCGGTCCAAGTGAAACGCGCAAAGCGCACATGCTTCCCGCACCGTATCAGACTGTCACATGAGCGGAGCGGTCAGTTCAACCCTCCCCTGCCTCCATCCAGCAAATCTCTGAATCCAGTCCAACACCTCCCCAAACACACAGGATAGCCTGTTTAGATCATTGACTGGTCATCTGAAGGCAACAAGCAGCAGGTGGAGGTCGCGTGATAACAGCTAATGATGGTGCGTGTCGGTCACCCCGGCTCTTTAAGACTGTATACGGCTTCAGAATAATAATGAGCACACATTGCTGCAACAGCAAGAGAGCATTTGGTCAGCTGAGCTGTGTTATAGCTACTGTCTCCGGTGTTTTAAGTTGAATTATCCTGCAATAGGATGACAGGTTCGCCCTGAGGACCACAACAACATAGCCTATAAGTAAACACAGATCAGGGAATAGACATGGAATAGAAACGTATAAGAAGGGAATAGACATTTTTCATTTTTAAAATTAATTAGGTGAACTGCTTGCGCGAAATAAAAAATTAGGCATAAAACGCCCTTACTACCTCACAGATGTCAGTGAAATATTAAAAATGACAACTACCCCGATTATCTCAATGGCAGCTTTATGTTATTTTATATTATAGATCTATCATAACATCATGTAAGATGTTTAGGAATATTTTTTTTAATCAACAACTCGTTGAATCACGCTATATATATATATATATATATATATATATATATATATATATAAAAAGTTGACCAAACTAAAAAAAAAACATAGGTAACCTGTCGCAGTCAACTTAAGTTAACTCAACTAGCAACCGACAACTTAAAAACTTTAGTTCATCTAATGAATAAATGTCAGTCTACTGAGTGGTAAAAGATCTGTCAGAGCAACCAAAGCTGTTTTAGCATTTAGCAATGTTAATCTTTTTTTAACAATCTTATTTCCTTTAGATTTTTATTTTCAAAGCCTTCTACATAATATGGGTAGTATTTGTCTCTTTAAACTAAAGGCAAACATTTATGCTGATAGACAAATGTATTAAACAAGCTGCACTGAGATACACATATACAGTACCTCAGCACACGATTCTCAACCATGGTGAGGATCAACAAATTTTAAATCAGCAAAAATATGAACTCTGATCCACATGAGAGCTGACAGTGACAACAGCAGCAGCATAAATTAAGCCAGTAAAATTTAAAACAATTATATTTTAATATTAATTAACATAAAATTTCAAGCTGCAATGCATGCTGGGAATTTGTGCAATTTTGTTCAGTGTAAAATTGTTTGTTCTGATGACTCAGTTTGAAAAGTTGGGAGAACATTTGCATGTGTTGTGAACAAATACTTGAGTATCTAAGTAAGGTAAACAACAACAAAAAAACTTTTTCTAGCGACATGTTTAGAGTATTTGTGTTCAGTTCACTCAAAAAATTACTAAAAATTATTTTTTACTTTTAAATTTATTATTATTTTTACATTACTTAGTAAAACTTTTTTTTTAAAGTGCAAGAATCATTTCAATCAGATATACACAACTCGCTCTGATTAGAGATGTAAGGTTTATTAACATTTTTATTATTTTTTCCCCCAGTCAATTTGCCATTTTATTGAATGAGTAAAGGAGCAGTTTTTAACATTGTCTTGAGCAACAATAGACCTTGTCTATATTTTAGACTGGAACAAAGGGACATTCTGTTCAACTTCTATACAATTGCTGTGGCATAACCCCTATTTATACATTACAAAAATATGGAAATTTTCCATGGTCTGCATTGGTCCTAAACCTCAGAACATGCTACCCTTCCTCTAATTACCACAGCATCATGGCATTGCTATCAGATTGGGGTGCTGGCGAGGTGGCTTATTCTCATTAGGTTGTACTTGTCCCAGTATCAGTCTTGCAGACAGGTAAGGAGCACCGAGGCCTTATCTGCACCAGCAGTTACAGTGCTGTATAGCTTAGGTAAAAAAAAGTTGTTAATTTACTGCATTTAATTACTCATTCAGGACCGAAGCAAAGAAACAGAAAGGCAAAAACACAGAATGCAATGACATTAAGTGATAGCAGATTTGTTTTCGGTAAGTGAAACAGGCATTCAGAACATTTCCCTTCCCCCTACCCCATCACCTCCCTCCCTCTGTGACAAATGGGGGCTCCAACTTCGTAATCCGGAGGCTTTGAGACTGTGGTTTAACCCCCCACTCTTAGTAGTCGGCTGGTGGCAGGCTTAGCCATGACCGGGGTAAATCATTTACATGCCCATATAGGCCACCAGACTTCTCAAGCAAATCCAGTTATGGCACAAAGTGAATGTGTGCGACAGGCATCAAGGGATTCCATGCATACTTCAGTCTAAAAAAATATAGTAATCTGTTATTTCGAGTGAAAAAAGGGGGACAAAGACTAGTAGAGGGCAGTGAGTTTAAACACTAAAAATGACATCAATTAAAATGAGCTTAATTGTGTAGGAAGAGATGGCACTTAAAAAAAAAAAAGGTTGGTTAAAAATTGTTTATAATTACATAATGTTATTATTCCTATTGTTACTATAGGACCAGTACTGAACGAAACAATCAAGTGGTGTGTATTTGACCAAGTAATAACAATATGAATTGGTTCTATGACATTTACCAGACAGCAGCAGCATCAAAAGAAATCTGTGCACTTGTTGCCATTAGAAACGGAACGGTTGCTGTGGACACATGATTCTGATGTCTTTCGTAAGGAGGCATTACACCGGGGGTCAAACAGGAACTGTAAACAACACCTTGAGTAAATATTCATTCCACTCTATCAGATAATCAGGGGATTCACCGAACAGAGTGCTAAACTGAATTACAAACCACTTTTAAATCGATTAAATGAAGTAGAACGTATTATAATGCAGCAGACTTTTTATGAGACATTATTCAATTTTCTCAATGTCTAATTTGTCTACCTGTACATCCTGTTTGGCTACCCCAATAATTGTTAAAGGGATAGTTCACCCAAAAATGAAAATGTTATTAATTACATGTTAATTACCCTCATGTCGTTCTGTAGACCTTTAATTATTACTTTTGATAATAATAATACTTTTTGTGCACAAAGAAAACAAAAATGACTTTAACAATTTCTTCTCTTCCGTGTCAGTCTTTGATGGACGTTCACGAGAGTAACATAACGCATGTGTGTAGTGCTGCTGGCGCAGGAGCCGGCGATCTGACGTAGAACCTAGATGCACTGCACCTTGTTTACAGGCAGTAGAAGACACGCTACACATAAAACAGTCTTCGACTGAGAGGATAACTTTAATAGGATAATTTTTTGCCCAGCCTTACTTATTTTAACCAGAATATACAGACGATGAACTAAGAGAGATAGACATTCTACATCAGAACGCCAGCTCCTGCGTCAGCAGCAACACACGCATGCGTCACGGTACTCTCATGAACGCGTGTCGAAGACTGACATGGAAGAGATGAAATTATTTAATAAATTTGTTATTTTTGTTTTCTTTGCACACAAAAAGTATTCTCGTAGCTTCATAACATTACAGTTGAACCACTGAGGTCACATGGATCATTTTACCAATGTCCTTACTACCTTTCTGGGCCTTGAACGTGTCAGTTGCGTAGCTGTCTATGCAGGGTCAGAAAGCTCTTGGATTTCATCAAAAATATCTTAATTTGTGTTCCGAAGACGAATGAAGGTCTTGCAGGTTTGGAACGACATGAAGGTGAGTAATTAATGACAGAATTTTCCTTTTTGGATGAACTATCCCTTTAAGCCTCTTTCTAATTATATTTATATAGTACTTGTCCATCCATTTGAGAGCAGTTTGGAGGATAAAAACAAATAAATAAAACTTGTTTTTGTATGTAATAGTAATACAGTCATTTTAGGGATAAAATTTCCAGTAAGTCTGTCCACCCATCTATTATGTGAAAAACACTCCCTCTGCAGGGCACAAAGTGGTAGTACAGAGTCTAGAGATGTCTGGCATAACACAAATGCAAGCTTGTGTAATTTTTTTTTCATTTTTTATGCATGACTTTTCAATAGGTTTCTTGGGCTGTGCTTCACATTATGAATTTATTTTTTATTGACAAGTCAGACAAATATTTTATCTACAATGTAATAATTGAATAAAATCACTTAAATACATATTACATTAGCATTTGAAATCGGATGTTTCATCTCACACGACTCTTCTTCAATCTGGACATTTCCCCAGAGGCTTTCCGTTTGCGTGAAGATGTATCTTGAACTTTTTCTAGATCATCCGTAGCTGCACCAGGAAGATAGTAAGCGTCCATTGAAGGAGAAGGCTCCTGAAAAAAAAATTAAGCTATTTATATATCTATTAAATCATACTTGTTGCCTCGACAACCATTTCAGATCTGAACAGAACAAGCCATTACTGTGATGGATTTTCCACATTATTGCTTTGGGTTCTTTAACGTGAGGTGTAGGGCTGCACGATTAAATCAACATCAACCTGAAATCACTCACGAATTAGCAAACATATGCATTGCATGTTTCAGAGTGAAGTGCGGCATCCAGTGTTTTCAGTGTCTCTGAGATTGCGTTGCTTACAATGTACATTTGGGAAAGCAACATATGCAAACCTTCATAAACTTGTAATGAGAAGCACTTTAACAAAAAGAGCATGTCAGCAAAAGAAAAGCTTGATGGTTTATCTTTTGAAAATGAACAGCTGTACTGTAAAAAAAAAAATAGATTTTCATAGATTTATTTTTTCAGTGAAATGTTTCAACAGCAATATTTTTTCATTTTGTTAAATATTTTAATTTAGTAATATTAATAAAATTGTGCTATACATTTTTATATTGTGATTATTTTTAAATACTTTAGGGTCTAAGAACTGAAGGTGTGGGAACCTTACTGTATTTAAAATGATTTTCTTCTTATTGTTTTCTGCACTAAAACTGTCTGGGCATCAGAGACTGTAAGTCGTAGAAAAGTTTTGGAACTCCTCTTAGGATGTTCATCCACTCATCACTACACTGTTTGCAACACCGCTTTAGACAATGCTGGCAAAAAAGGATAACAAATCCTATTAGGTCTAATAGTTTAAAATCTGTCTAAACTGTTTAATAGATTGACACAAAATTCATTATAGTTTCATCAAGTTTAAAGGGTTCATATGATGCGATTTCAAGTTTTCCTTTCTCTTTGGAGTGTTACAAGCTGTTCATACATAGATAAGATCCCTAAAGTTGCAAAGACTGAAGTCTCAAACCCAAAGAGATATTTTATATAAAAGTTAAGACTTGTCCACGCCCCCCTAAAGCGGCTCATGTAGTATTGTTGCTCCTGCCGGCGCCATGTCCTGGAGACGCTGTGTTTCGTTGTGAATGCAAAAGTACTTTCTTTGGGCTTTCAAAAGAGGACACAACTAGAAAACAGTGGTTAAAGGAACACTCCACTTTTTTTGGAAATAGGCTCATTCTCCAACTCCCCCAGAGTTAATAAGTTGAGTTTTACCGTTTTTGAATCCATTCAGCCGATCTCCGGGTCTGGCGATAGCACTTTTAGCATAGCTTAGCATAGATCATTGAATCCAATTAGACCAGTAGCATCGCGTTCAAAAACGATCAAAGAGTTTCGATAGTTTTCCTATTTAAAACTTGACTCTTCTGTAGTTATATCGTGTACTAAGATCGGCGGAAAATGAAAAGTTGCGTAATAATCAAGGAACTTTGCTGCCGTAACATGGCCGCAGCAGGCGCAGTGATATTACGCAGCGCCTGAAAGTAGTCCCCAGCTATATTATAACTAGTTACCTAGCTGGGGACTACTTTCAGGCGCTGCGTAATATCACTACGCCTGCTGCGGCCATGTTACGGCAGCAAAGTTCCTTGATTATTACGCCAGACTGGGAGTATAGTTCCTAGCCAAATCTGACTAGAAAATCGCAACTTTTCATTTTCCGCCGGTCTTAGTACACGATATAACTACAGAAGAGTCACGTTTTAAATAGGAAAACTATCGAAACTCTTTGATCGTTTTTGAACGCGATGCTACTGGTCTAATTGGATTCAATGATCTATGCTAAGCTAAGCTAAAAGTGCTATCGCCAGACCCGGAGATCGGCTGAATGGATTCAAAAACGGTAAAACTCAACTTATTAACTCTGGGGGAGTTGGAGAATGAGCCTATTTCCAAAAAAAGTGGAGTGTTCCTTTAAGTTGTATTTACAACACTGTTCCAGAACAGTGCAACACAAGTATTCGAGTGTGCAGAGCATTTTACAGAGGACTATTTCCTGAACCTGGAAGAGTAGCCTACAATGCTAGCTGTTTCTATAAAGTGGGGCAATTCCAACTTTGCAAGGACAGTCTGGGGCTTCATATTTAAAGAATTTGTCACTGACTATTCAAACGCGAGTTTTGAGCAGTGTAGAGTAGTGCTTGTTGTTTGTTGTTTCCCCGATCACAAATGCAGACATGGTTTTATGTTTACGCGTCACTATAATCAGTAATTATGTCCCCACTGGATGCAACAAATGCCTTGTTTATAATGGGTTTTATTGTTTTCGTCTCGTCGCGCCGGGACACGGTATCACAATACCGTAAGGGGTGTAACATTTCCGTCTCACGCTTGAGGTATTCAGCCAATCACAACGCACTGGATAGCTGGCCAATCAGAGCACGCTTCGCTTCTCAGACCGATGAGCTTTGTAAAAATTGACGCGTTTCAGAAAAGCGGACAATAATGTAAAGTATGTGGCAAATAATGTGTTTTTGGAAATTTAAACCACATAAACATATTGAATTACACCAAATAATGTTCTTTTTAGCAACGTCATATGACCCCTTTAAAACCTAATCCAATCTAAGGAAATCGGTGATCTTTTTGTTTTTATATTCTAATGATGCACATTCAAACTTTTGCCAAGCTGCCAGACTAATGTATTGCTGTCCAAATAAAATAAGGAAATAATATTATTTGTCTATTGTAATAAAGACTTGTAATTATATTTGAAAAGCCACATGGCCTTCAGTTAACTATACTTTCTACATGAGCTGTTTGTACTTGGACCCCAATAACTGCTGCTTGCGACTATATTTCTTATTTTGTTTAATATTTAATCTAATATTTGCTTAAGGCTTTTACTGCAAAATAAATTAGTTTTTCTCATAATTATTATTATTTTGTAGTCATATCGATATACAATTACACAATTTTGGCCAAATTGTGTATCCATATACAAGCACAGCAAAACAAGCTGGGGGGGGATCCCCAAAACATGCAATCATCTCTCACCTGCATGAGGTAATCAGCAATGTACTCTGGTTTTAGACATTTGACCCCCTGAGCTGCAGCTTCACTGACATCCACTCTGACGTCACCCGGTTTTAACCGACTAAAATCCACAAACAGGTGAGTTGTCTCTTTAAACAGCGAAGGAGAAGGGTCTGGCAACACCTATACAGGGGGAGAGAGGGTAAATACAAGACAGAGTAACCAGAGGAGGGGGAAACAGAAATCACTGCCTGTAAGGTCACAGGAATCCAATGATATTTATGGATTCAGTTTGGAATCAAAAGAGAAGAGAAGACAAAAGACAATAAACCTCCGCTCCCCCGGACTGCAGCAGCCGTCTGAATCCAGCCTCTCTGGCCTGGTCAATATTCAGCATCACAGTCCAGCCGCCGAATGCACCCTGCACGTCAACAGGATTAGGTGCTGCACCATGTACTTGCATGCTCATCCAAGCAAAACATATATGTGTGTGTACCTCCTTGTTTGAGCTGCCTTGTAGTGTTTTCCTCCATCGCATGGCTGCCATTGCCAGTCTCTTCTGCTGAGAGTTGATGGATGGTAGAGCGTCCAGGATGGAACTGCTGCCCCACTCGTACTGCTCCTCCTAATACACATACAGGATATGAACATCATCTTTTATCACTGAAAGACACGAATCACAAATGCAGACACGTACCTCTATGAAGTGTCCTTCTGCACGACAGGCCTCCAAATATGAGCGGTGAAGAATCCACTTGCCTGCTGCCATAGCGGCCAGATACTTCTCATTCCTCAGAGGATAACCAACAATCACATGAGTGCAGCTGGGATCAAAACTCTGCTTCTCCAGCACAACACCACCTGCACATGGACACATTCATGATGCATGAAACAGAGAACAATTAGGTATCGAATACAAATATAGATATAGTAAATATAGTAAAAATACAGAGTAAGTCCCTGTTTACACTAGTGCATTTTCATTTTAAAATGAAAACGATCCTCGACTACACTGGCATTTTCAGAAACTGTCTCCGTCCACATTACACAACCGAAAAAGCATGTCACATTATCATTCATGCAGGTACAACCATAGATATGTATAGGTAGATGCTCTATTATTTAGAAGTCTACGTGTTTGGAGCGGTTGAATAGGGAATCTACCTATACATATCTATGGGTACAACAATGAGCATGATGTTATTGTTTACACAGTCGTCAAGAATTCGTAGAGAGAATGTTGGCAGCCACGCCATCATTTTCAAAAGTGAGAGGGTCAGCAGTGTTTTCAAAATCTGTTTTCGACCTCAAACCACCGGAGTAGAAACGACAAGAGTAAAGTTATGCAAAGCAACAAGTTAAGCGTTTTAAAATGTAAATGCACTAGTGTAAACGGGGACTAAAACATGGAAAAAAACAGTACGGTGAATGGAAAATGTTATATTTCCAGGTTATTATAATTATGCATTGTTATTTTTATATTCGTACAGATATTATGTATTATCTATGACTTTTGCGTGTTGCTTTTCACTTACTCACTTATTCTATTATTTACACATTTATTAATTTATTAATCGTGTATTCTCAACATACACTGCCGCTCAAAATTTTGGGATCAGTAAGATTTTTAATGTTTTTTTTTTTTTTTTTTCTTTACGGGAGTCTCTTCTGCTCAGCAAGGCTGTATTTATTCGATCAAAAATACAGAAAAACAACAGTAATACTGTGAAATCTTATTGCAATTTCTAATATTGGTTTTCTATTTTAATATACTTTAAAATAGAATTTATTTCTGTGACGCAGTGCTGAATTTTCAGCATCATTACTCCAGTCTTCAGTGTCATATGATCCTTCAGAAATCATTCTAATATGCTAATTTATTGAGAGTGTTGAAACTCTTGTGCTGGAACGTATAGTTTTTTGGAACGTGATACTTTTTGCTTTGATTCTTTGATGAATAAAAAGTTAAAAAGAGCATCATTTGTTCAAAATAGAAATATTTTCTAACAATATAAGTCTTTACTATGACTTTTTATTCATTTAACATCCCTCCCGAATAATAGTATTAACTTCTTTTAAAAAAAGAAATGGAAAAAAATGAAGAGCCTGCATGCTCGATATGTAACACACCATGCAAATTTTTTTAAATAAATTTTCTTTGATACTTTGAGCTTTGGTGTTGCCGACTTTGCATTTCTAATATGCTTCTACTTGTTTTTTTAGTCGAGCACCCATTTGAGATCGAGGTGCGTGCTGTTGCTTACTCTTTAAAAAAAAAAGAAATAAATAAAAAAATGTACTGACCCCAAACTTTTGAATAGCATTGGATATTGTAACAAAATTTATTTAAATAAATGCTGTTCTTTTTAACTTTTATTAATCAGAGAATCCTCCCAAAAATATGAAGCAGTACAACGGTTTCCAACATTGATTATAAATCAGCATATTAGAATGATTTCTGAAGGATCATGTGGCACTGAAGGACTGGAGTAATGATGCTGAAAATTCAGCTTTGATCATAGAAATAAATTATATTTTAAAGTTTATTAAAATAGAAAACTTATTTTAAATTGCAATAATATTTCACAAAATAACAGTTTTTTTCCCCTGTATTTTTGATCAAATAGATACAGCCTTGATGAGCAGAAGAAACCTCTGTAAAAAACATAAAAAATCTTACTGATCCTAAACTTTTGAGCGGCAGGGTATATTATTGATTGTGTGACATGTATAACTTGAGGACGATGTTGTTTAAGTCAGTCTCCTCTAGTTGTGTGTAAGTGTGTGTGTTAGGTTGAGATTAGGACAGGGGTACCTCTCTGTGCCCCTGACCCATTTCTCTGAATTTATTCTTTACACGCTTTCACACAAAGCACAAGGTCTTAAGATGTGTATTTATTTTTGATCCAGACATATCAGGAAACCTGAGCTGTCTAGCGTTTCTGGGGTCTAAAAGGTGTTAAAGCCCATAATGCTTTTGGGGGGGGGGGGATGCTTATCTGATCACTGAAACATAAGAATGTATGGAATTCCTGACTTGGGGCTTTTCCTATACTTTCCCACTTCTCTTCCATTCTACTTCTTTTCTTCTCTCGCATCTTGCATTAACTATTAGGCGCCTATCTATCCTATTGATTGTTTGTATTTCAAAGGTAGACTTTTATTATTCAAATTTGGTAACTCGGATTGGTAAAAATTAATTTTTACTCCAAACTTAAACTCATGGATGTAGTAGAGTTTGTGATTGTCTCTTCTTCGTTTTATACTTTTAGCACAGTGCTTTAATTAGCAAGATAATGAGGGCTTTCATAGTAAGATAATAATTTCAATTTAAGATTACTGTCTTTTTAGCAGTTTTTTAGGCTTCCTACCACAAAAGCTAATTTTTAAAAACAGTCAATCTTTTAATCTCAGGACCCATGCATTTTGTTTTATTCCATTATGCTCTATGCTATTATGCTATGTAGCTATTTTTGAACAAGCATTATGCAAAAGCTCAGAACAACACATGTCTAACTGGGATCTGACAACATGCCTAACTTTATAAATGGTCCATGAAACCAATTAGCTAAATAGTTGATTTTGAAAATATGTAGTTTTAAACATCCTTAAATTAAATTCAGTGCAGTCAGGTATACTGACAGATACCATAAAAAGTCACTACGTTGCTTTGTGTACTAACCTAGCTCTTCTATGAGATGACTGTAGTCGATGCGTTCCTGTGGGTTCAATGAAGACAGCAAGAATCGTGGAGGATCCTTGACCTCCTCTTTTTCTTCAATCTGTTTAGGATAGATCCAGTTAGATCAAATTTGAATAAAATGAATTATAACTGCTGTTGATGTTAAGTTCAATTAAATGCAACACTTTGTTTCATTCATGAATGCATTAGCATTTTTAACATATTAGCTGAATGAATGGTTTAATGACTCACTCATAAAAGGTAGCCACTTGCTGCCACCTACTTGCATAATGTATCTTGCACTGACTGACGGCCTGTTTACAACATGCAGAGACCCAGTGCTGATACTGGTGAAATATAAGCACTCTTGGAAAGCCTCATGTCCAGTCAGATTTGAGAATCGGAACTAAGTTATACAGTCATGGCCAAAAATATCAGCAAACCTTGCAATTCTGTCAGAAAATGCATCACTTCTCTCAGAAAATTGTTCCAATTGCAAATGTTTTGGTTTTCACATGCTTATTATTCTTGTTTGCACTGCAAAAACACAAAAAAACAGAGAAGAAAAGTCAAACTTGATAACATTTCAAACAGAACTCAAAAAATGGACTGGACAAAATTATTGCCACCTTGTCAAAATTGTAGGAAATAATTGCTTTTCAAGCATGTGATGCTCCTGTAATTTGTATTTAGATGCACCTGTGGCAAGTAACAGGTGTGGGCAATATAGTAATCACACTTGCAACCAGTTAAAATGGAGAAAAGTTGACTCAACCTTTGTGTTGTGTGTCACACTGAGCATGGAGAAAAGAAAGAAGTGTAAAGAGTTGTCTGTGGATTTGAGAGAAAAAAATTGGGGAAAAACATGGACAATCTCAAGGCTACAAGTCCATCTCCAGAGATCTTAATGTTCCTGTGTCCACTGTGCGCAATATCATCAAGAGGTTTACAGCCCATGGCACTGTAGCTAACCTCCCTGGACGTGGACGGAAGAGCAAAATTAATGAAAAGGATTGTTTGAATGGTGGATAAAGAACTTCCAAACAAATTCAAGCTGATCTGCAGACACAGGGTACAACAGTGTCAGCTCGCACATTATGGTAGGAGACCCAGGAGGACATCACTGCTGACACAAAGGCATAAAAAAGCAAGACTGGAGTTTTCCAAAACTTATGTGACAAAACCACAATCCTTCACAATCCTAACCAGAAATGGTTACAAACAAAGCGCTGGAGAGTTCTGAAATGGCCAGCAATGAGTCCAGATCTGAATCCCACAGAACACCTGTGGAGAGATCTCAAAACAGCAGCTGGGAGAAGACATCCTTCAAATCTGAATGACCTCGAGCAGTTTGCAAAAGAAGACTGGTCCAAAATTAGAGAGGTGTAAGAAACTCATTCATGGTTACAGGAAGCGATTTTTTTTTTTTTTTTTTTTTTTTTTTTTTTTTTTTTTTTTTTTTCCAAATGTGTGCTACCAAATATTATGTTAAGTGTGTCAATAATTTTGTCCAGTGCATTTTTTGGGGGGTTCTGTGTGGAATTGTATCAGATTTGACTTATCTTCAAAAAAAAAAAAAAAAACGAGTACCAAAACATTTGCAACTGCAACAATTTTCTGAGAGAAGGGTTGCGTATTTTGACAGAATTGCAAGGGTACCAATATTTTTACCCATGACTATATATCAATCAAACCACATAAGCTTATTTATATAGCAAAAAATATATGGTTATCATAAATCACAATATTGAGCCACTCAAAATCAGGCAATCCTTCAGCGAGAGAGCCCTAGGTATGTGTACCTGTGGAAGGGAAGGAACTACAGGTTTAGAGGTGGGGAAAGCAAGAGTAGGTGCTTCAGGTGTTTCAGGGTTCTGTAGCGTGTCGGCTGGAGGTGGGGTCACCTTTGGCTTCAGCTGTGCATCGATGACTTCAAATGCAGCTGGGAAGGGTCAGAAGGGTTGAATCAGAACATTTATAATGCAATTTCACTTCTTTACACAAGGGTTCAAAAGTTTGAGGTAAGTTTTTTTTTATTTTTTTTTTTATTAATACTGTTATTTAGAATGCATTTAGGGATTAAACAGTTAGTATTACCATTTCATATTTAATTATCATTAAAACTATTTTTAATGTTTTAATATTTCTGAAAACAAAAATCAGCTTTACTCTTACAATAAATTACATTTGAAACTATATTTAAGTTGAATAGAAATGTATCTGCAAAAGTACGACAATTTTCTAAAAATGTAAAGCATTTTTCTCATACCCATTTCCACAAGTTCAGAGTCAGTCATAGAGTCCCTGGCTGTGTGGTCAGAGGGGGGCGGTGGGACGATGGCGAGGGTTTCAGAGTGCTGGGAGGGGCTACCAGGCCACTGCAGGTTATCAGCCAGTTTAGCTCTCTCCTCTCGTGCTGTGGGGTCATCCCACACGATCTGCTCACTCTGAGACGGCTCTGTGTTCAGGTCCACAGCTACTTGACGTGACATTCTGCCAAAATTATCAAGCAATCTTAAAAACGCAACTTTCAAATGGGAAAAAGTGGTGCAACAACTTAAAGGGTTAGTTCACCCAAAAATGAAAATTCTTTCATTAATTACTCACCATCATGTCGTTCCAAACCCATAAGACCTTTGTTCATTTTCAGAACACAAATTAAGATATTTTTGATTAAATCTGAGAGCTCTCTGACCCTCCATAGACAGCACGGTAGCTCGGGGAGAAGAATGTCACATGGACTATTTTACCGATGTCCTTGCTATGTTTCTGGATCTGGGAACATTGTAGTTGCGTTGCTGTCTATGGACGGTCAGAGAGCTCTCAGATTTCATCAAAAATATCTTAATTTGTGTTCTGAAAATGAACAAAGGTCTTGTGGGTTTGGAACGACATGAGGGTGAGTAATTAATGACAGAATTTAAATTTTTGGGTGAACTAACCCTTTAATGTTAACCAGCATATAATGCGCATGAGTAAGACGTATCAGAAACAGAAGCAAGAACATGTGCCGTGTCTACCTTTCCCTAGTAAACAACTATAAACTGTGCTGTATTCTCTCAGATGCTACAAGCTTTGAGAGAGTGATGGGATCAGAGAGAGTACTCAAGCTAGTCTTGTTTTTATACCGTAGGGCCTCTAAAGTACGGCTGCGTCTTCCCATTCGCCCCAGGCTGTCCGGCGTGTGGGGTGAGTCTAGTCCCCCTGAGCCTGTTCTGGCCAACCGCGAGGAGCCTCGACGACCGCTGGTCAGTTTAGTAGCAGACATAATCTCTTGAAGTTGCCTTTGAAGACTCTCTCTCATCTCAAGTGTTTCTGTGAGATCTGAGGGAGGGAGAAGATAAGAAAAAGAAATGAAGAGAGAAAACGAGCTGTGAATTGTGACTTTAGATCAGTCAGAGACAGACATGATTGAGATTTAATACATAAATCAAAGATACATGTTTAAAGATGACTCACTTCTTTCAGTGCTGATGGTCTGATCTTTCTCAGGCTCTCCCACACTGACACGCTGAGGGGTTGAGATGTCCGTGATACTGTCAACAGGACTAAGCTTTAAAAATAAATAAAAAAAATTACAGCATATTAAATAATTAAAGCTCCATATGCTAGGACTAAAGTGTATGGGTAGTGCAGTGCAAGGTATAAATCTCTCACCCTGGTTTCCTCATTCCCTGTAAATGCCCTGAGTCTGGTGCGGGGGGTGGGAGGAGGAGGTGACCTCTGAGTGCTATCTGCCACCTGACTCATGGTGAGGCTCATTTTGGGGTTGAATGTAAAAGGGTAGAGTGACTCAGACACATGCTTCTGCTCATCTGCACACTGAAAATAGAATGTACCATGGGATTTAAACCCCCAAATTTTCACTATGCTTTGAGATCATTTTTATGTACTAATGAAACAGTTCACATCTTTGTTGCATGTTCAGATAATAAATATGAACTTCATTTTTTTTTTTTAACTTGATTGATTAAAAGTAGCTGAGTTTCCATTACAGATTTGCGCAAAACTTTAGCAATATTTTATAAATGTCAATAAAAAAGTTTTGCGAAATGACAGCATTTGCATTAACCGATGTTATGCAACTAAAACTTTTTCCTTTCGTGATAAATCATGGTGACTGATTTTGGTAGGTTTATGTATATTGCAGCCACTACACTAGCCATTATATTTAATGGAAGCCACGGATGCTTCTGAAATGTGCCGCAGCTGATATTAACACAAGCATTGACTAGAGTGGCCGCGATCAGCTCTGGTATTCATGGAGCAGCCGTAACACGCTGCAGATGTGTGCAGTGTAAATTGTCTAAGCATTAATGGCAAGGAAAGCCCCTTATACTTGAGAGCGGCCACATATGAAGTGTTTCTTGGAGGTTATAGTACATTGAAGAATGATCATATGACTTTTTTTTACATACGCCATGTGACCTGTAAATGTCAAAAAAAAAATCCCGTTTCCTATTCCTTTTTCAAACTGCTTGCAAAAACACTTGATGTGAGCGTTAAAAAAAAACAATATATGGGCATTTTTGTGAAATTGATGCATTTCCATTAGGCGTATTTGCAATTCGCAGTTTCAATTTGCGCAATTTAAAGGGTAATGGAAACACAGCTAGTGATAGTAAAGACATTATTATGTTTATTAAAGAATCCTGAATAACTGCATCACAGATTCCACATGTAAGACATTTATTTAGATGTGTACGCACAGCCTGTAGCCAGTGTTGTGACACTATAAGCAGTCCTCTCTCTTTGACAGCTTTGTATTCTTTACTGTTGTCTCCCACTTTACCCTGGTATATGTAGTGAGTGACAGAGTCATCACACGACCACCTATAAGGTGAGAAAATGCATTAAACTCCACCACTTTGGCAAAAAACAAATCTGTATTTCCTACCAACATCTCAGATGGCATTACTTTTAGACTGACTCACTGAAGATGAGAGAGATTTGACATATACCTGAAGTCTGCACCTAGTGAGGCGGCCACTGCATTGAGTTCACTCTGTTTCTTGCTTAATTTCTTGCTTACACACACTACCACCCCACTGAGAGGAGCTGCAGTCTTCTGCTCCACCTGCAAGACACAGACACACCTTTATATATCTTTATACACATAGAGGTTGTGTGTGTGTGTGTGTGCGTGTGTGTGTGTGTGTGTGTGTACCTCAGGTTCAGGCTCTTTTCCCAGTTGTGGACTGGCAGTCATGGCTGCGAGGCTTGTGACATGACTGCGGTTGCTGTTGGCAACTGCAGCTTTAAGGTTCCTCTCAATGACCTCTGACAGAGGAGTCTCAGCCCCCTGACCTTGCTGAGGATTATTACCAGGAGTCTGCAAATGGTCAAACACATCCTACAACATAGACGTACCACCATATTACAAAACTTTATTTAGTTTTATCTTAACCATTGTGCACTTCTCTCTGACCATTAGAGGCAATGCAATACTGAACAGACAATGATTTGTAAATGGGATAAAGATTCTGACACAAAGCAAAAGATTTTTTCTGAAATTATAATTAGATCTCTTCCCATGTCCAGCTCACCTTTGTGTTAAAGGAGGGTCCGAAGAGTTTGTCTCTGCTCAGGAACCGAGAGGGAGTGTCTAGTTGGAGGGAAGAGTCTTTCTGCAGGGCTCCTTTGGCCTCCTCCTGTCCTGGGGTGGCAACATCCACCTGCTCCTCCTCTCCCTGTCTCAACTTCCTGACTGCTGAGCGGACAGTGCGGCTCTGAAAGCGAGCCGTGTCCAGAGGGGTGATGGCAGCACTATTTTGTGGGCCTAGTAGTGGTAGCTCTGGAGAGCGCTGAAGGAGGCGCAGTGGTGGCGGGTCTTTCTGAGATGCTCCGACAAAACTGTCCTCAGTTCTCTCTATGTAAAATCACAAAGAAAGAGTGGTATTTGGTGTCCAAGTGGTATATTATACTGGTTTATGACATTTTTAAAATTATCAGTCAAAATTGAATTTCAGGCTTAAAACCAGAACTCCATCATAGCAGGTTGTTAATTAGTCACAAACAAATTCGTTATAATTCTACTTCTGACTGACCTGGTGAGGGAGGCAGGTCAACCAGGTATCGTCCTTCATCAGAACGCTTCCCTGTTCTGGCAGACTCTAAAACCCAGCGGATTGTGACTGCAGGTAGACCCCATTTCTGAGCCGCCTGGTACTTTGTGCCCTCAGGAGTCTGGAGTACCAAATGAGTGCTGGCCAGCATTCCTTTTCTCTGATTAGCAGTCCGCACAAAGTAATCCTGAACACTGCAGACAGATGTGTAGGGGGAGAGAAATAAGAAAACATTACATTAGCTCTAAGAAAAGGTCATGTTATTAAATAAAAAATTATAAATGCTTATAATTATTAGTAGTAAAATTGCAGTTGTGCTTTAAAATGCTATTTAAAAAAAACTCAGGTTTAATGTAAGGCAGGGTTTCTGCAGGATTTGTAAAAGCAAATTCAAGACTTTAAAATTTATGGAATAAATGGAAGTGGACATATCAGAATGAAATTAATTTATGATTAAAACATATCTGCCAGTGGGATTAGAAAAATGACATTTTCAAAGGAAAAACAAGTGTATTTTTCTGATCCTATTGACTAATATTTGTTCTTGTTTTAAAGGGGCCATGAACTGCCTTTTTTTTATTATTTTGTACTGTTCTCTTAGGTCCCCTTTTAATGTTATAAAAATGTTTACATCAAAAATAACAATTTAGAAGTAATAGGCTATTTTCTGTCCTGTTTTTCGATATAACCAGCACAGAATTGCCTTTAGTTTTAATCTTTCTGAAAATCCCGCATTGAATTGTTCCTTGTTTGTTAACGAATCCATGGTATCCCAGGTGTGCTGTTTGATAGCAATCTTTCATTTGAAAGCCATGTTTCTAGCATCTGTAAAACTGCGTTTTTCCATCTCAAAAACATACCTAAATTGCAACCTATGCTCTCAACATCAAATGCAGAAATGATAATTCATGCGTTTATGACCTCAAGGTTACACTATTGTAATGCTTTATTGGGTGGTTGTTCTGCATGCTTGATCAACAAACTACAGATGGTCCAAATTGCAGCAGCTAGAGTCCTTACTAGAACCAGGAAATATGACCATATTAGCCCGGTTCTGTCAACACTGCACTGGCTACCTATCAAACATCGGATAGATTTTAAGATCTTGTTAATTACTTATAAAGCCCTGAATGGCTTGTGTCCACTGCGTTCTCAAAACTCTGACCATTTGATAATACCTAGAATATCAAAATCAACTGCAGGCGGCAGATTCTTTTCCTATTTAGCGCCCAAACTCTGGAACAATCTACCTAACACTGTTCGGGAGGCAGACACACTCTGTCAGTTTAAATATAGATTAAAGACACATTTCTTTAGCCTGGCTTACACATAACACACTAATATGCTTCTATTAGTCAAATCCGTTAAAGGATTGTTAGGCTGCATTAATTAGATCAACCGGAACTGGAAACACTCCCCATAACACACGATGTACTCGTTACATCGTAAGAAGAATGGCATCTACGCTAATATTTGTCTGTTTCTTTCTTATTCTGTTTCTCAAAATAACTAAAAAATATAATAAAATACCTAACTACATAATACTACTATTGTTAGAAATTGCAACAATATAAAAATAGAAAAATAGACCGAGAAACAATAAATGCATTAAACTATACATTACAATTACAGCAAATGAATAAATCATATAAATTAAAAACTTCAAATAATGAATAAAACACAAATATAACAAATACATTAAATTATAAATTAAAATGCTCTATCGGGACAAGACCACGGGAATCAGACATGGTCAGACACAATCTGACATGGCTGCGGTTGGAATTGAACTGCGGGTTTCGTCTGGTCGGACTGAGTCTGGTTTCTCCCAAGGTTTTTTTCTCCATTCTGTCACAGAGGGAGTTTTGGTTCCTTGCCGCTGTCGCCTCTGGCTTGCTCAGTTGGGGACACTTAATTTCTAGCGATTATCGTCAATTTGATTGCACAGATACTATTTAAACTAAACTGAGCTAGACAATGGCATCTCTGAATTCAATAATGAAATGCCTTTAACTGAAAATTGAGTGTTTAATCTTGTCATTATACATTACTGACACTCTGTCCTCCAATTTGATTCTGTTAAGTGCTTTGACACAATCTGTATTGTTAAAAGCGCTATATAAATAAATAGTTTTTATGTGCTAAAAACTCGATTAAAACTAAAATTTCGGACTCAGTGTGCAATGACCATAAGAAAGTTTTGAGTTCTGAAACTTACAGGATGTTTTTATAGTACAACGACCTCTTATATGTATAAATTTCATGACCCCTTTAAAGATAAGCTTAGTTCATTTTGTTGAGAAGACTTTATATGTTCATTTTGCATCTCAAGTAAATGTATCTTGATTTAAAGGTGCTGTATGTAGGATTTTGACTCTACTAAAGCTTAAAAATACCATAATATGTTAATTTAAGTTAACATACTTGTTTATCTGAAAAACAATGCTACAGTCAGTTATTCTACTTTGAAAATGTGCATTCCGGCCCGGAATGTCTGTGTTTGTTATGGTTTGTGAAACCCGCCCACTGCCAGTTTACCCAATTGTATTTCGGCACCGCGGGTTGCCAGTTGGCGGAAAACACAGCTTATTTAATTGTATTCAACGTCATGTGTGATCATTTCTGTTGGTGTCGTTAATCTGGCAACTTGCATGTGTATCAAGTCTGAGGAGGAGGGGCCGGGTGAAAAAAAACGTCTCCAATATTTTGAATTTGGACTGCAATACCTAGTTCAACCGCTAGGTGTCAATCCTACATACAGCACCTTTAAGGATATTTAGATATTTGTACTGGAAAACAAGACAAGTATACTGAGGAAGGCATAAAAATATCTAGAAGGTGAGGACTGTGAGCAAAAGGTCTTACCTCGCCCCCAGGTGTTTGGCAAGTTGAATGAGAGACTCTCGCTCCGCTCCAGTGAACTGACTGACAGACAGCACACAGTCTTTTAGAGGAGAGAAGCCGTCTCTCACTGCTACTGGAGTGAACAGAGGATGAGAGGGTAGTGGCAAAACACACTGCTGCTCCACACACATGGCCTGAACAAATACACAAAAACAGTCCATTAGTAATAAATAAACATCCCAAAGAGTGTCCTTCCTGTGCATAGACTCAAACGTATCTTCCTTACCAGCCAGGTATCTGTCGCGACCTCATCTACTGTAGCCTCCACATCACAGCCCAGCAGTGGCACGATGGCATAATGCGCCACAGCTCTCGAGCGGCCGACCAAGATCTTCCCAGAGTTTTCCATGACTAGCTCTGAGAGCTGCGCTTCAGCTTCAGCTCCAAAACCAACCAAGATAAAACGCTTCCCTGCAAAAAGGCCCTCTGAGGTTTCAACCAAGGTTGAGTCCTTCACTGCAGGTGGAGGCTCTGGAAGCAAAAAGCTCTGCCTGCTGCTGGTACTATTAGTGGCCTGAGGCAGCTCCACTAAAGGAAAGACAGGCAGGGAAGAATAAGGGAGATAAACAGGTGTAGACAGAGGAGGGTTTAAATATTTATCAACTCACCCACAGTCTGATCATTCTCCATGTACTGTGACAGCAGGTCTTCCTCTGCTCTGGCTTGTCGGCCTGGACTAGGGGCAGGAGGGGGAGCTACAGAGGGTTTGGAGGCACGGGGGGCAGCTTTGTGAGGAGCAGGCATATCAACAGCGGCTGGGGCAGGGGGCAGAAAGGAGGGGTGAAAGTAGCCATCCTCTGGGAGCAAGGAACCATGGGAGAAACTGTCCAGCAACCACTGCACGGTCACTATATGGGGTCTGAGGAGAAGAATACTTGTCTTAAAAGCACATTTGAATTGTTTAAACTGCACCTTACTCTGGCCAAGGAAACCAAATTAGATAGGAAGGGTCCATCTGAATGACATGTACCATGAACCTTGCGCAAGGGGTCTGCGATATTGACAAAATATAATATCTCAATATTTTCTGGGATTTTATCGATAACGATAATTAGACAATATTTGCTGAGTGTGTTATTGTGCTGGTATCTCACATTGTGTCCTAACTACACGCGACGCGACACGCAATAAAAGGTATCTTTTCCATGCTAATCGTAGTTTTTGTCTAACGAGCCGCGACGGCGAAACGTGAAATTTCTAATTTAGAAACGGTTTCTATTTCTGCGAAGTTGCGGCTGAAACAACAATATACAAACTAATTTCAGTGATAATCTCAGGTACAGATTATGTGCTTTATTCAATGTTAAAAATGTCTAATGTGAGTTTGACTATCATATTGCATGGCATTTATAGCCATACTTAAAGCAACAACAGACAGTTTACCTCAGATCTTGAAAATAAATTAAAGCAAAGATGTAGGCTACATTAAAACTGAACTCACAGCAAATCAACGAGTGTATTCCATAACAAAGATCATTCACTCAGTATGTACATTTAAAAATGTTAAAAAGGTTTAATATTTATGGATTAGATTAGAGAGCCTGCCCACACACGCGATATTTGATTGATTCTGTCACGTCTAGTGTGGACACCCAAATTGCTTGTCGCTGGAATCTTGTCACGTCATGTGTAGTTAAGACACGGTGTTAAACAGACTCCTAAAGTGTTTGATATTCTTCATATTCTGTGTAGTGGTCAGTTCACACTGATAGAAATTAATCTTTTTCAATAAGTTTAAATTGATTATTACCATTTATGGTTTTTACCTTTATTAAGCTTTTTGCTTCTAAAAGTGTGCATTGTCTTTTGAGTCAAATTCTTGCATTTAATCAGTGAATTAGAACAAAACGACATTTGGTGTGTTACCAAGCAAATGAAATAAGTACCAAAATTCATCATTGCAATGCAGAGGAAACACCAGCTGCATCTGAAATGGAATTTAGATGTATTTACACCAGGGGCGGTTCTAGACCCTTTTTAGGTGGGCTTCAGACCCCCTATTTGTCATCTCAGCCCCCCTAAAACTATAATCACCTATTTGAATGATCAGGCCAGTGCTGCTTCCTCAAGAAAGGTGACGCGAGAGAGATCTCAATGTGGTACTCACACGCTGTGAAAGATCGTATAACTTTAATAGGCAATTGTGTACATTTACTTCATCCAGTAATACGGTTTTTATAAGCACTGTAAAATACAGTTTATTTAGGTAATTTGTATCATTGTATCTAATGGTTTCTCTGAGGGCTAATCCCCCCCGAGGGTGTAATTCTAGAAGCGCCCCTGATTTACACACTGTTCAGTGTAAGATATGAAAGCATTTAACCTGCAATTACAAATGCATACATAATATTTTGATCTATTAAACATAAAACATTGAATACTGATATCTGAAATTATTTAAATAAATCTTTTAAAAGATTCTGTAAATGTCAAATTAAAACCGCCAGTAGGTGGCAGCAAGTCACTGTAAATAAGTGAGTCATTGCTATTGAACCAAATCATTCAAAGGGTTGATTCATTCATGAAACAAAACCAAAACTGGGTCATTTTGCGCAGACATTCAAAACAGTGCTGTGGCTGTGTTTGGAATTATTTTTCTTGGCGAAATAGAAGAAAAACAGCCAATATGGCGTCTAAAATGTAAGTCTCTTAATTAACTTCTTGTTTACTGAACTACTGTAAAAAAAAAAAAATAAATAAATAAAATTTGTAATTATGGTAAATTTTGCAGAATAAAATGGCACTCTTGGTATAAATATATACATTTTCTGCCTTCATGTCTTGAATTTTTGATCATCATTCTAAATGTATTTAAATAGACTGAATCATGCAGTGAAAGAATGCACTCTAAATGCACACGTGCACTAGGCTTGACTTCACGTAATGGACCAATGTGAAATCGCACATCGTTAAAACAACAATTATGATATTATTGCAGAAGATATACATCACACACCCCTTGCACGTTCTGCAACTAGTTACCCTGACATGGACTTAGACTGACCTGTGAGTGGCTTTGTCAAGGAATACTTTGACCCCCTGGTCTGGTTCACCCATCACTATATGTGTCAGTTCTTGGCTGGGCTGGTTAAAGCGCAGCCCTCCGGCAGAGTTCACCATCCGCCGCAGTTTCTCCAGTTTCTTTACTGATAAGCCACATAGATATAACTGCAAGACAAAAAGAAAGTGTTTGAAGTTTTTTTCCTTCCAGATCCAACGTTTAAATTCACACAAATGAAAAAGGATATCACTAAACAATGTCCCAAATGCATCACTTAAAAATGTTCAGGAAATGTTTAAGACAAACTAACCTTACAGCCATCCAACAGGTCATCAACTCGACAAACAGTGATGTCAAACGAGTCAACTGGATCAGGAGTCTCTATGTGGCTGATTCCTGCTGTGGTGAGGGCTGTTTCATTGACATTCATACTGATATTGGAAATATGGCTTAATCCCAGAAGTGAGGGACCTTCTGCACAAACAAATGACAAAGAAACATACACCTGTAAACTTAATAAATCAGACATTGGAATTGGTCATAATTATAATCTATTCAGGTGATATGTTTTATGAAATATATAAAAAATTATAACTAACTTGTATACAGTCAATATACACACTAGCTTTCAAAAGTTTGGGGTTGGGTAAGATTAAAAAAAATATCTTTGAAATACGTCATTTATTTGATCAAAAATACAGTAAAAATGTATTCCTTTGTATTTATTCCTTTGATAGAAAAACTGTCATTACTTCTTCAGTGTCACACGATCCTACAAAAAAAAGTGTTCTCATTATTATCATTTTTGTTTAAAAAAATCATTGTGCTGCTTAATATTTTAGTGGAAATTCCAATATTTAAAAAATTCCTTGAATAAAAAGTGAAAAAAAAAAAAAACAATTATAACAATTTGTAACAATATATGGTAATATATGTTGATTCAGCGTAGGGCTGGGCGATATGGCTGAAAACTGTATCACGATATCAGTGTTTCATATCGGTCGATATCGATAATTATTGATATTTTTTATGACCCATTTAGAATAAGGACCAGGAGAAAGATATTACATTTTAAACATTTTTATTTTAAACTTAACCTTCCTCTGATCATAATCCCCTCAGTTATTAAGACAGAAATGTAAACAACCATGGAAAACTCAAATAATTAAAATGTAAACATAAGTCTAAAGTCACAATTAACACTTAACAATTATCTCTTAACATTTAAGGTGCAAAATGAAAGAAAATGTAAGAAATGTTTAATAAAGTGTAATAAAATAGTGCAAAGTGTTAAATATAAACAAAGAAACCTAAGAATTTTGTCCCAAGTTTAGTGGTAGGAAGTTCACTAGCTGTTCACCTTCTGGTGAATAAAGTGTTTTTAAAATATGTGCAGTGTTTTGTAAACATAAATAAAACTGAGGTAGTTCGTGGTATTACCAGTCTTGGCGGGGACGACGGTCTTGCATAGACGACATTGGTCTGACTACGGTCAGACTTATAATATCCAAAACACTGCCATACTGGCGAGCTGACTTTTCCTCGCTCGCTGCGGCACTCATTTTCTGCTTATGAAAAGGAATCCAGCAGACCAGCACGAGACAACGATATGGCGCACCCAAACTGATACTGTTACATGATTGGCTGTTAGCGTGTCACTCCCTACGTTGCTAGGTTACCAGAGAGCAGTGCCTTTGTTAATGCAACCTCTGTTTTCTTCCGACGAAGAATAAAAAATATCGAACGTTTTATCGAACACATTTTTTATTGATATCAATCACGTGTCTATCACGATACATATCGTTATCGTTTTATCGCCCAGCCCTAATTCAGTGCATCATATTTCTGAGTTTCTGAGTCACAGATCGGATGATTTTCGGATAAGCAAGAAAAGAAATTTAAAGCACAGAGAATGACAATGCCGTGAAGGGTTTCTGATATAACATCTCTATGCTTATGCTTATGCGTGCCTTGCGTGTGTGCGAGAACAGCGAGTGAGTAACAGTTTTTTTTTGTTTTGTTTCGTCTAAAATTACTCGAACGTGTAAATTGGCAAATTAATCTGCGAATCAGATGCGTGCCGAATGGTTGGGTCTGGTCTGTACGAATCACAGATCAACTGCGCTCTGTTTAACCCCTAATAGCCTATATGACAGATCAAAACAATATTTCATATCAAATCGCATGCAACGAAAATACTTAATTAGAACAATCATTAAAGAGAAATAAATAAAATAGTGTCATATCTATACACATTTTTCCCAGAACGTTCTTGCAATTCTTCCAAGGCCTGGTAGTGGGTCACGACCCAGGGGTTGGGGACCTTTGACGTACAACACAAATGGTGCCTCAAGCTGAACAATAAGAAACAGTGTTTTACTCACCCTCTTTGCTCCTGTTGGATCCTGTAGGAGTGGAGGTGTTGGGTCTGCCTGGATTCTCCTCCGCTCTCTTCTTTCCACGCTCCACGGCATACCTGCCCTCATCCTGACAGAAGCCCTTCTCGATGCTGTCAAACAGCCAGTGCATGGACACACAATATACGTTCCATTTACGGGCAAATTCATATTTCTGACCTGAAATGCAACACATAAAATTAAGAGAAGAACATGCTATAACTGTGTCCCAAAACATACTGATGAGGTCAGAGATTATGGGGTCACCTGTGGGTTCACTGACAATAAGGTGAGTACACTCATTCATCTTGAGCTGCCCCGTGTAGGTGCCTCCATTCTGCTCACACAACCTCTGAACCTCTTTACGCTCCACAGTAGAGAGTCCCGTCACACACACCGTACAGCCTTTCAGGACTGGACACTGATAGTCCTCCGTATTCAGTTCAGAGTGATGGAAAACACTGTGGGGGAAAAAAATGATTGTGAAGGCTTTTTACCACCCTCATGCTGGTGCACAAGTCATCAGAGAAGAGATGTTGTGAAGGGAAGGGAAGTATGGATAAATTGTTGACAAAGAGTTGTCAATTTTGATTTCACAGTGACTTATGCCATAGTGACTTTAACCATGTAGACGTTACCTATCCTGAGACTTTTCCCAGCATGCTTTCACCCAGCTGGGCAAAAAAATGGGCTTCCCAAGGCTTGCGGCCACCAGGTATTTCTTACTCCCCACTTCACCTGCCACCAGGTGAGTAACAGACACATTGAGATCACGGTAGACTCGTCCACCCATCAGCTGGATAAGATCCATCACTTCACTCTACAAGAACAACAAAACAGCTGCTTATTTGTCGTGTAGATCTGCACATACAGATGTAATTATTTCACTATTTCAATCCCACTTTATACACTCTGTACGCAAAGATGGAGAAAATAAACAATTATGTATTAGACTTAATCATCGATGTTTTTTCCTTACCCGTGCCTCTTTGTCAAGGTTGGTGCAGGACACCGTGACATCAGCCATGGCCATGTTGTACACGGGCTGCTCTGCTTTGGGCACACATCTCTGCTTCTGCAGACAAAACAGCACTACCAGAGGACTCACGATCCTGCATCCCAGCTGCGAATGAGACAAACATACAGTTCTCTAAGTTTTAACATTGTGAGATTATTGATAGTAACATTTATAATGTTACAAAAGACTTCTGTTTCAAATAAATGCAGTTTAAAAAACCCTCGATTACAGTGATGGTAAAGACATTTATAATGTTACAAAATATTTCTATTTCAGATAATCGCTGTTCTTCTGAATTTTCTATTCATCAAAAGAAACCTACATAAAATTCCACTCAGCTTTTTTCAACAATAATGTTTTTTGAGCAGCAAAAATAACTCTAGAGTAGCAATATATAAAATTTGTTCAGCAGAAATATCAAAGCAGCTTGTTTGCTGAAAAACTACGACTGGTTTATCACCTGAGAACACTTCTATTTTGAACAGTATACAGAGTTAAATTACCAGAATTTAATTAGAGAGACTTTCTCTGTTTCCTGCTAAATGGGAGCTTTAAATTTGGCTTTGGTGTCTTTGTAATAAAGTCCAAAAATTCATTTCAAAAGTTTATCACTAACCCAGATCAAAAAAATGTAGGAAAATAAAGAATATGGAATTATATTTTCTCTGGATGGAATGGAACTAAAGTGGCCAACTGCTTATCACTGTAAAAAGTGAAACGTCACACAAACGCACCCTCCTGCAGTGATCAAAGGCAGTGCTGGTGAAGTCACTGAAAACAAACAGGGACTTGTCATTGTGGTCCAGCTCTAGTGCGGCTTCCTCATCCAGCGTCTGCACATATTTCTCAGACTGCAGTTCCACTATTGCCTGAAGACGAGCATATGATTATATGAACAAAAGACATCAAGTAGTACTATTAAGGTTCAGTGGATATTATAAGATATAAGAAGCATTTAATGACAGATGTTAACAAGAATGACACATTATGATCACCTTATAGGCCTGGAGAGCCAGATCACTCTTCTGTCCATTGCGTTCAATAAATTTCACAATGTATGCCTCCTTGTTGCCTTTTGACATGGTGGCATATAATCTACATCATGTGGAAACAAACGTGCAAAGATTTAATATCATCATTAAACAATGTAAACATCTGCTAATCATTAGTATCCCGTTATCTCATAGTGTTATTCTGTAATGTAATACTATCCAGTATATTCTATTTTTTTTTATTAGGTTTAACAAAGTAAATAGCAACTTAATGCAGAGATAGAACAAAAACTGGATGCTACTTAGGATTATGACACTAATAATGCACAATTGACTTCTCACTGCAGGTTGTTTTGTTGTTATCTCATAAACAAGGCCAACAAGACATTAAAGAGTGTCAAACTGTTGCACAGCTCTAAAACCAAGTAATCTAAAGCGTGTCTTTTTTTATTTATTATAATAAACCAACCTAAACAAACACTCAGTTTACACGGTGTTTACATTGTAAACAAATGAAGACTTACCGCGAGACAGAATCTCGCGCTGCTGCGCGGTGATTTCGAGGATTAAAACTAATTACTAAAAGAGTTTGATCTCATTTCTACTTAGTTTTTATCACTTCTGCACAGACACACATAGAAACATCTCTTGTATTAGACAGCAGGATAATTCATTAGCTGATCTGTCTGTATTTTATTTTGAAAATCTATGACAGTGAAGCCATATCCCAGTCATTCGCGCCATCAGCTCTGAAAAAAACTTCCGCTTCACTTCTGTTTCTGTGGTGAAATGGGAGAAAATATTAAAATATATGACCGCCACCCATCGGACTGGAGGAGTGTAGCGTCAGAAATGAAATAAATAGTTAAATTCAACTATTATTTTTACTCTAGGTATTTTTGGAAGTGAGAGGAAAACATGTAATTATTTTCCAAATACTAAGAGCGTTTTTTAAGCTGTTACCATAGTTACATATTCATTCTAGAGGCGCGCGATTCGTAAGGATTTTGTTCTTCTGAATCGAATCTTTTCAATTATTTGATTTAACTGCCTCACAAAACTGATTTATTCACATGCAAAAATGCTTAGTATTGTAAATAAATTGTAGTATTGTTTATATTTAAATTATATTTAGCCTCTAAACGGCGATGAGTCATGGCTCTAACTTGGAAAAACTGTCGAACAAAACGTAATAAACAATAGTATGTTTTTAAATGTGGTGTAGTGATAGATATTTTCACATTTTCTAAAAAAAAAACCCAGTTAATTTAAAAGAACGAACCGATTTGCGGGAATCATTCATTATGGGAACTTTCGTTCCTGTGTACTCCTGTGTTTCTCTCCGGGCTCAATATCTAGACACACTCTTCGCCAGCTGATTTGTAACAGTGCAGACGTGTACATTAATTTTAATCTTTGGCGTGCTTTATTTTTCCCATTGGAAAATCATATCAACTCGTGTTTATTACAATATAGGATTTTTAAGGAAAAAATGGCCACCGTTGAGGAACTGAAGCTGCGAATCCGTGAGTTAGAAAATGAACTAATAAAATCCAAACAGAAGCAAAGTGATGCTGAACATCATCTCAGACCAAAGATTGATAAAATGAGTGCTGAAGTCGTAGACTCAAATCCATACAGGTGAGCAATTTGACGCTGCTATGTTTATTTATTATCCCTGACTTGTTTTTGAACATATGGAAAGCTAAACCGGTGCGATAGTCACTTTAATTTTATATTTAATATCTCACAGCCGTCTGATGGCACTCAAAAGGATGGGCATAGTTCAAGACTACGAGGTAAACATATATTTATTATTACTCTCATGATACTTTTATATTGATAACTGCTTGCTCGTGTTCAGATGAGCACTATCCACCTGCTGTCTTTCTCAGAAAATCCGCTCGTATACCGTGGCAGTGGTGGGAGTTGGAGGAGTGGGGAGTGTCACTGCAGAAATGCTCACCAGATGTGGCATTGGTAAGGTAATGCTCCTTTATCCTCATTCCTCAGTATGTACATCTAATATATAAGACAAATGAATCAAATATAAACATGCACTGATTGGCCAGTCTGTTAATGTTTTTTTTTTAGTTAAAATTGGTGCATTCTTGTAGTGTGTGTTGCCAGTCGGAGTACAGGAGGGAAGCCAACAGCATAACCCCCAGAGACATGCCTCGGCTCTGCAGTAACAGACTGTCATGCCTCTTTTTGCTGTGTCTGTGATTTCTTTCCCGCAGTTGCTGCTGTTTGACTATGATAACGTGGAGTTGGCCAACATGAACCGGCTCTTCTTCCAGCCACATCAGGCAGGGCTCAGTAAAGTTGAGGCTGCAGAACACACTCTTAGGTAAGGGGAAGGTTAATCATCTTAACATATATAGCAAGGATGATCAGAAGTGGCAGTCAAGACATTTATAGTGTTACAAAAATTAAAATATATGAGATTCAAATAATTATTATTATTATTTTTTTTTAGCTTTCTATATTTTTATCCTGAAAAAGTTTTAAAGTAATAAGCAGCTCAAGTTTTTCAACATTAATAATAATAACAATAATAATAAGAAGAAATGTTTCTTGAGCATCAAATCTGTATGAGATGTTTCTAGTCAAGTCTAAAAGAAATAAAAAGCATGAATCATTTTATCACCGTTTCAAAATTCTTAGAGAAATTGTAATAAACAACTAGGTTAATTTGCATATCAAACTTATTTGGAAATCCACCTCATCTTTCTCTATTTATATTATATTTTAACAAACTGTGATGTGGATTAAAAATGAGAAATTAAAAGATTATTTTACACCATTTTAGTTGATATTTCCCATTTTAATTCTGTTTTCCTGCAAACTCACTTAAAGAGCTTAGTATAATTTTGCCAGAAAAAGTTTTTTGAATTTTTATCATGTAAAAAAATCTTGTGTAATATAATTTGTGTTTGTTTGTTTGTGTGCTGGTTTTTATTGTATTTGTTTTACTTGTATTTTTTTTTAATTGTTTTTGCCATGAAAATACCCTAAGATGCTGACATGGCATTAAATAAAAATATACTACTACTCTGTTTTCCTGCATAGGAACATTAATCCAGATGTTGCTTTTGAGACCCACAATTACAACATCACCACAATGGACAACTTCACGCATTTCATGAACCGTATTAGGTGATTACTTTTTTTTTAATGTCACAGTATGCTCAAAGTTTTCCTTCTCATTTTCAATTTGGCTATAATAAACAGTCTTGATTTTGTGATTTCAGTCACGGAGGACTTGAGGAGGGGAAGCCTGTGGATTTGGTCCTCAGTTGTGTTGATAACTTTGAGGCTCGGATGGCCATTAATACTGTGAGTTTTTGGCATTAAACTGTAAGAACTTTTTTTTGTTTTGTTAATTGTATACATGTTATATATATATAAAATTATTATTATTTGTAATTTTTTTTTTTTGCTATATTTTGAAAAAAATTTTACTTTTTTTTTTTCTTTTTTTTTTTTAAATTTCCCCACACAGTCACTGCAGTTTAGCAATTACTTACATGTTTGTTTCTCTCTTGTAGGCATGTAATGAGTTGGGTCAGATCTGGATGGAGTCAGGCGTCAGTGAGAATGCCGTTTCTGGACACATCCAGCTCATCATCCCTGGAGAAACGGCCTGTTTTGCTGTATGACACATTCACACTTCTAAAACACATACTATGTGTCTTGAATATAAATTATGATCTTAAAAACAATTTCACATGGTTGTACCCTCTTCTATACTGTTCTGTGTCATAAACCATAAAACACTGGTTATTTCTGCCAAATGTCATATGGGTTGGTAACAGTGATCTGATCCAGGTGTGTGTGTGTGTGTGTGTGTGTGTGTGTGTGTGTGTGTGTATACTGGTTTTTGTGGTTTACGGGGACACAAATTTGTATAATGACATGGGTATGACAGAGGTATTACAATTTGAAGGTGGTTTATGAGGACACTGCCTATGTCCCTGTAAATCAAAAGGCTTAAAAAACATACTAAATGGTGTTTTTTTGAAAATCTGAAATAGCAGACAGTCTCCTGTAAGGGGTAGGTTTAGGTGTAGGGTTGGTGTAGGGCAATAGCACATACAGTAAGGACAGTATAAAAACCATTATGCCTATGGAGAGTCCCCGTAAACCACAAAAACCAACGTGTGTGTGTGTGTGTGTGTGTGTGTGTGTGTGTGTCAGTGTGCACCTCCCCTCGTAGTGGCTGCAAATATTGATGAGAAGACGCTGAAGAGGGACGGGGTTTGTGCCGCCAGTCTGCCCACCACAATGGGAGTGGTCGCCGGGCTCCTTGTGCAGAATGTCCTGAAGTAAGACCTCATCACAATCTTGATGATTCAGGACAGACCTAACCATGCTGTTTTTAATCTCTATAAAAGCATACTGTATCATATTTGATATTCAAATTTCCAAGGTCTCTAACTCAACATGACCAACTTTCCTGAAATCCTACTACATGATTGATAGGTTATACTTTTTAGCAATTAAATGGCCTTTTAGTATAATTCTAAAAACATTCCCCTTCAGATTGTGGTACATGTTGCTGCTAACTCTTAGTATACATAAGAATAACCTTTAAATTGTTAATAATATTTCAAGATGGACACTTAGTTGACTGAAGCAACTTGGGTTTACTTGACTGATTCATACATAATTTAAGAAACAAAAATCATACGTTTCATATTGTATAGGTAGGGCACCACATCCAACAATTTTAGGATACATCCCAGTATGATTTATTCCAGTATAACAAAAGGAAAAATATTAAGACTTAACATTTTAAATAAAGATAATTGTTTTAGTAAGTTAAAGAAAAAGTTTGAGGATGATTCTCACAAAACTATATTTAATTTCTCAAGATAAATTAAAACTTTTTTTAAATTTTCATAATTCACAATTTATGTATACAGCGCAACAGCAAAAACTGTGAGGAAAAATTAATGCCACATTTGTTTAGATCATTTTCTATAACAAGTCAAGCTGCAATACCAAACAGGACCACACGGAAATGCCAACAGACCACTATACCGTCCGCCTTAACCTGACTGTATATAAATACATACAGATCCATTGAGAATTATTAAACACAAATTAAAAAAGTAAATAAATTGTTGAATGTGGCAATCTGAAAGCAGCTCAACATGACCAGTGAACAGCTCCTCCTCTAAACTCCTATTAAAATGTGCTTCTTCAGCAAGTGTTCATCATAAAACACTTGCCTTGCATGCAACCATACTGAAATATGCTCGTGCAAAGAGCTATCAGAGAGCATGCTAATAATCTATGACTTCTGTACGTCGCTGTAATCGTCATCCATCAAAACAATCAAAACTTTACTGGTGAGATACTGGTTTGCTTTATTCAGCTCATACAGACTGGTCCTGATTCATATTTCTTATTAATAGAGGTATGTTTGTTCTCACCAATCTCTGCACAAGTTAAGGTTATGTATGATGTCGACATTGGTGCTAGGAACTCATAGAGATAGCATTGCAGTCCCTGAGAACACTCGGGGTGAGTCTCAGCCAGAGTGAAATTGTCCAAAAAAAGGGCAGAACTCCACAGAACGTGACTTGATGCTGATTGGACTAGAACAGTGAAAGCTAGAGTAACACCAATGTTGAATGGGACAGAAAAAAATCCCTCCCTTTCACACTTTGGTGGTGCACCGCCCTAATTAAGAAAACCGCCCCTGCTCACTATATCATACTACACTGTTCCAAATTATTATCAGCTGACATATCAGTAGGATTTCAGTAAAACAAAATCATTCATTCGATTTCTGTCAAATAAGAACTAAATCAAAAGGGCAGCTATAAAGGGCAGCGGAACAACCTCTTTAAGTTGGTTTTCCATTTACCTAAGAAGACCTGTCTGAGATTGATACCTAAAAAGATATGAAAGATAACACAAAAACACCTTCTTTGAAAACTAAAATCTGAATGTTTATTTTACTGAAATTCCACTGGTTTCTGCATAATCATTTGGAAAACTGTGCATATGAGCCATAAAAGCCTGACATGATACTCCAAAAACTTTATTGTTAGAATATTTTGTCTAAAGGTTCAAATAAACAGTTCCATTTAAAAAAAAAATTTTTTTTTACGACTTGCTATTATTAAATTTGTACTGTTATTTCAGGCTTTACAGGGTTAAGATTACACCATAACCATGTATCCTATTATACTATTTGTATCCTATTTCAGTTATACTGATTACTTTGTGTAGTGGATAGTAAAGTGCTGTAGTATCGTACAAGTGCCATTAGATGGCAAAATAAAGCCATTTTTGTAACTTAACCAAACTGAACCATTCTATCTTGCCCTGTCAATACTTCCAAAGGACTTCAGAATACAAAGCCTGGAATGAAATTGTCTGTGTTTTAGGTATCTGTTGGGGTTTGGGACAGTGAGTTATTACTTGGGCTATAATGCCATGCAGGATTTCTTCCCGAGCATGGCAATGAAGGCCAACCCACAGTGTGATGACAGACACTGCAGACGACAACAGGACGAGTACAAGGTGACGCTTCTACAAATTATTAATGCAAACATAAACACTCATTTTCATGTGTTACTGCTACACCTTGATGGTTCAGTCAAAGGGAGATTTATTGATTAATAAAAATATATAATAATTAAATATTATTTAACCACAACATTAATTCTGAAACTTTTTTTCTTAATTCTATTCATTTAAATTTATAATTTATTAACTTAATATTAAATTTGAGTTAATTTTTAAATTCATTTCCTAATTTTTCATGCCTTTTAAGTAGTTTCAGATTTTCTGAACATCACTTTTTTTTTTTTTTTTTTTGGTAATAGTTTACAGAATTCCCAAATATTAACAACAACTAGGCAAGTTTCTAGGCAAGTTGTTTAATCATGGATGTAAAAAAGGCATACTGTGACAACCAGTTAGTATTAATACTAACAGTATATGATGTTATTCCTTCCTTACTCCAGAAAAAAGAAGCAGACCGGCCAAAGCAGGAAGTGGTACAGGAAGAAGAGGAAGTGGTGCATGAGGACAATGAATGGGGTTGGCATCCCACACACAGCACATTCCTCATTCATAAAACAGAAATCTTTAAATGTTATGTAAACTTGAACGTGGTGATGTTTCCTGCCAGGCATTGAGCTGGTGTCAGAGGTGTCAGAGGCAGAGCTTCAGGACGCATCAGGACCGGTACCAGATCTGCCGGAGGGCATTACTGTAGCCTACACCATACCTGAGAAAGTACGACCCACTGAATTATAACACAACACTTTGGTTATTCAGGAGTTTTCATGCTTTTAAAAAAAATTGACAGGCAGTGAAGTTTTTAATCCGATTTTTGGTTTGGGTTAGATGCTTATATGTGATACTGGACCACAAAACCAGTCATTACAGTCAATTTTTGAATAATTTTAAATAAGCTTTCCATTGATGTATGGTTTGTTATGATAGGACAATATTTGGCTGAGATGCAACTATTTGAAAATCTGCAATCTGAGGGTGCAAAAAAATCTAAATATTGAGAAAAAGTTGTCCAAATAAAGTCCTTAGCAATGTATATTATTAATCAGAAATAAAGTTTTGATATTTATGGTAGGAAATTTATAAAATATCTTCATGGAACATGATCTTTACTTAATATCCTAATGATTTTTGGCATAAAAGAAAAATTGATCCATTTGACCCCATACAATGTACTGTTGGCTATTGCTACAAATATAACTCAAGCATCCTGTGAAAACAAAATGCATTTATCTGCTAAATAATTAACATTCAAATTTTGGGGACAGTAAAAATATCAAGTTTTAAATAGGAAAACTATCGAAACTCTTTGATTGTTTTTGAACGCGATGCTACTGGTCTAATAGGATTCAATGATCTATGCTAAGCTATGCTAAAAGTGCTATCGCCAGATCCGGAGATCGGCTGAATGGATTCAAAAACGGTAAAACTCAACTTATTAACTCTGGGGGAGTTGGAGAATGAGCCTATTTCCAAAAAAAGTGGAGTGTTCCTTTAAATTGACAGTAAAGATTTTTATTTCAAATAAATGCTGTTGTTTTGAACTTTCTTATTACCAAAGAATGTTAAGCAGCACACCTGTTTTCAACATTGATAACAAGAAATACAAGAAATAATAAGTAATACTCCATGTGTTCTTTCTTTTTGCCAGGATGGAGCATCAGGGGAGACGGTGGAGGAAACAGATCAGAGTTTAGAAGAGCTGATGGCTCAGATGAGAAAGATGTAAGGGAAATGGCATCTTTGAACTCAGAAAAAAAACTCTCCCACATATACATGAAAGATAAACTCATTATTTTGTACTTACATGTAACATCTGAGGTCTCATACTAAATGAGTTTGGATTTAGTTTTTTTTATTCTGTTTTTGCAAGCAGCCTGTAACACTCAAGATATTTACAGGTTTACTTCAACTGAAAGTCTTAATACTGCCGATCTTTTATTTCACAGTGTTAATGTTTCAGAGCATGGAATGGTAAATAGAACCAATCTGAAAGATTGCTTTTAAATAGCTGTTGTTAACAGCTATGTTACAGAAATGGATATGACTTCAGTCACACATCTAAATATGTTATTGTCATGTCTAATACTGAATGTGCTTGTAGACATCCAGCCAGATGTTATGAAGATCATCACAAAAATATTTCACACATTTCATCGTTGGCCTGATTCTGACTGCTGTATTGAATGGTATAACATTGTAATAATGCAAATGAAAAAATAAATTTATTGTTGTTACATTCCATTTTGCTTTTCCTGCATTTAAACTAGTAGATCAATCTAAAGAAGCCTTAGCAATAGTTGTGAAATCGGTTTTCCTCTACATTGACAAAGAATAACAACAACTGTTATTTTCATTCAATTATGCATTTATTGGTAGATAATACACAATATTATTTTGTGCATGGATCGTGTGCATTAGAAGAATTTGGGTATAAAGTACCTCTTTTGGCAGTGTATATATAAAAAAAAAAAACCTGGCACAAATTGTATGACAACAATGTGATATAATACAAGCAATAATGGAAGTTTCTGATGTTCTTCCAGAATCTAACAGTTCAAAGATGATTTTTCTGCAGAAATGATGCCAAATAGTTTTTAAACACCCATAAGTATTTGCAGACATTCAGAAATGAGATTTTGGCACTTCCACTATTTTGCATCCATTCAGTATTTTATATTCCTTCATTATACGTGTCTCTTCTAAGTAAACAGGTAGCCATCAGAACTAGACACGAGCGATATAGCCAGGTATTTCACATTCACAATTCAAAATGTAAAAAAACAAACAAACAAACAGCAGTACCATTTCCAAATACAAAAATATGGGTCGTAATATCAGATAAACAGTCATTGTATAAACTAAACTACATATATTGACACTGTCATTATGCATTACAAGAAGCATAATTATTGCACATGCTGTGTTCTGTGGTGTTGAACCATTTAAATGCTTCTCAAAAATGTGAGACCTATACAATAAATAAGATATTGAATACAATAAAATCAGACTTATTTTATTCATTACCTGTATTTTGACATCATGTTATAGTGTTTTGTATGGCTATGTATGACAGCTGTCCTTTAGTAATACTGTGCAATTTACAACAGCATGACAGGAAGTAGGCCATAGACCAAAGGAAAAAGCTGAGACACTGATCGTAATGATGCAAACTTCCATTACGCTTGACTTTGTGTTTGCATATGCTGAATGCAGCAGTGATGGAAACCTGAAAAAATGTGCTGAAATTGGTCACACATCAGCTTTTCCAAAAAGTTTTTGTACCATGCAAGTAAAAAGTGCTTTGGAAGAAACGAATACTGACGTTGTATAAAATACCAAGGTATTTATATTTCTTCAACCAACATTTTGAACTTTAACCAAGTCATTCGACTTGTACTCAAGTTTATAATAAAAAGTTTCTCATAGTGATAATTGGAGGAAAATAACTTGAATTTTTTATCAAGTAAATATATAGAGAAAATGTAAGTAATATTTTGCATTGCATTAACAATCATGCTTCATTACTATGAAGGCCTTTTGCCGTCTGAGAGAAGAAAAAATACAATTGCACCACTATTTCTTGCAGTTGCAACATCAAAATTCGTAACTGCGGCTTCATATCTTGATATGCAATTTTTTTTTTTTTTTGCTGTTGCTGCTTCATAACTTCATATTTCACAATTGTGAATGTATATAATTGTAACCCAAATTCACATTACAATGTTATTTCTCCAAATTACTTACTCATAGCAACATTATTTATTTCAATTGTGACTCCTAATATCGTAACTGCGATTTCTCCTAATTGCTACTATTTATCTTGTAACTGCAACTTCATATCTTCTAATTGCGACTTCATATTTCATGACTTTAGTGTTTTTTCGCATAATTTCTCATAATTGCAAATTGCAAATGTTTACACTCTGAGGTGGCCTTCCATAAATAACACTATTCTGGTCATAGTGACTTTACTAAACACTTCTACACCTAACAGTTTAACAGCAGTACATTTGAAATGTCATTGTATGCTGATGCTATGGAGTGTTGTCTTTCAACAGTCATTGAAAATCAGAGGTATAAAACACTTTCTCGGATTTTGCCTTTTTGAGAGTCAGAGAGCACCTTTTATAAACACAGTGGCAATGAATGATACATTAAAACATGATTCATACTGTAAAATGCAGTAGGAATGAGAACCATGTTGGATTCCAATGTTTTCTTACTATATTTGATTGCTCCATGTAGACTTCAAGCACATGCCTGAACACATCAAGTGTGGCCAATATGGCTTCATTAATAGAGGTAAGACTTCACCTTGGTAAGTGTTGAGGTGTGAAGTGTCACCTTGAGGTGTGAGGAAGGGCAGGGCTTCGCAGGCTAAAGGTATCACCACTAGATGAGTGAGGTGAGGGGGCCTTACCGCACACCAGAGATGGCTCTGCCTCTTTTATTTCCATTGCTCGCTTGTACAGTTCAGCAGCTTTCTCAAAATCTCCCTCTTCATAGCTGAGAAAGTAAGAGAGTGGTTGCCATGTTGTTGCTATAAGGTTTCTAGGATGTGCTGGATGGTTGCTACGTGGTTATTACTGGTCTAAGTTATAAAATTCTGATTTCTAGATATGGTTAATTACTTTCCCTCTATTATTTACATATTTATTAAAATGAAATATTTACAAAATGTACTAAAATGTGCCTAAGGGGCAGCATGTATAATCAAAACAGCAGGGGGGCTAATACAGATCCTTGAGGCACTCCATATTTGACTGCTGTAAATATTTGTCTTTGTGAAAAGATTTCAGAAGACGACAACATTTGTAAAGACTCCAAATTATGCCAACCTTAGATTAGCATACAAAACTGTCAAATCTTATCCGTACGATGTAATATTATCCTTATATTGTAATCATTATGAGCATAAGTTCTTAATTGCTGCCCAACACGTTTGTTGAATGTGCCGAGAATTTAATTTAAATCTAACTGGTACAGCGGAGTTAAGAAAATATGGCTAACCTGAGTACAGCCAGGTTTTTCAGAGTCTCTCCAACACGAGGGTGCAGTCGGCCGAGACTGTCCTCATATACCTTTAGAGCGCGCTCGTACAATGGCAATGCATCACTGTGCTGCTTCTGCAACACAAACACACATCACATGAGTCACATCATCAGAGAACGGACTGAACAGTTTTACAATACAGCAGGTGGGAGAAGTCAAGTCATCTTTATAGCCCTTTTAACAATACAAATCGTATCAAAGCACTTAACAGTATCAAATTGGAGGATAGAGTGTCAGTAAAGTATAATGATAAGATTAAACACTCAATTTTCAGTTAAAGGTATTTCATTATTGAATTCAGAGATGTCATTGTCTTGCTCAGTTTAGTTTAAATATTATCTGTGCAACCAAATCGACGATAATCGCTAGAAATGAACTGAGCAAGCCAGAAGCGACAGTGGCGGAGCATTTTAATTTATATTTTAATGTATGTTATATTTGTGTTTTATTCATTATTTGAAGTTTTTCCATTTATATGATTTATTCATTTGCTATAATTGTAATGTATAGTTTAATGCATTTATTGTTTCTCGTGTATTTTTATAATATATATTTGTTTGTTTATTATAATTTAAATTTATGTCTCAGGGGCAGAGAAGTCTGACATGTTTCTCACCAGCTGGCAATAGAGCACTGCAAGGTTAACCAAAGCGGTGGCAACACTGGGGTGTTTAGGCCCAAAGCTCTTCTCTCTGATTTCAAGAGCCAGTTCATATAGAGGAACTGCCTTTTCCAGCTTCCCCTATCATAAACACAGACAGTCAATTAAAAAGGGTCTCAAATTCATTAATAATATTAAAAAGACAAAAGCACACATAGACAAACATTGCAGAATGAATGTATGCATAATTGCCACTTGATTGCTACATGTTCTGCAGAGCTAGTGAGTTGTAACTCTTTCCTGTGGTTTCTCACCCTGCGTTTGTAAAGCATGGCCAAGTGTTTGAGGGTATAGGCGAGAGAGGGATGATCTGGGGCGAGTGCTCGTTTACGGATGTCAAGTGCACTTTCGTACAACTCCTCTGCACTCTCATACTCTTTCCTTTCGCTGTGAAGCGCGGCTAGGTTGTTCAGACACTGGGCGCAGTCGGGGTGATCTGGCCCCAGCACACGCTGGCGCATCTCCAGGGAACGGGTCAAGAACATTTTTGCAGCACTAGGTTATAAACACCAACACGTTAAAATGCATATTACATACATAACTGCAAATGGAAAATGTGTATTATTTATAAAAGTACTGAAGTATAAGAATACTTTACAATAAGTTGTCCATACAAAGTAAGTCTTTTCAGAAATGATGAACAATCCTGTTAGATTTCCTTATTTTTTTTCAAGGTACATTTTAGGTGCCCATTGAGTGTAATACATGAGGTGCAAAACAAACAAAAACAGCAAGACAGGCTGAATGAAAATGCAAATTTACTCTCTGGTGATTCTTGAAAAAAAAAAAGAAGAAAAAAAAAAAACTGGTTACCCCAGCTAACCCTGTACACAAAGCAATGCAGAGCTCAAACACCACCTTATTAGACATTTGCAAGAATCACATGACTGGCCTATTTCAATGCCATGGCTAATTTTGTATATTATATTTAATATCTATCTATCTCTCATCAGGTTTTAGATAGATGGATAGATAGATATCTCTCTCTCTCTCTATATATATACAGACACCATCTCAAAATTTGAGGAAGCCCTGCCTTGCAGAGAGGTCTGCAAGAGGAAATGCAAACCCAGCTCTGATATATAGAGGTCACTGATTGTGAGTAATCTGCACCCTGATGAATGAATGTATGCATGCATATATGCCACATGTTCTGCAGAGCTAGTGAGTTGTGACTCTTTCCTGTGTTTTCTCACCCTGCGTTTATAAAGCATGGCCAAGTGTTTGAGGGTATAGGTGAGAGAGGGATGATCTGGGGTGAGTGCTCATTTGCGGGTGTCAAGTGTTCTTTCGTACAGCTCCTCGGCACTCTCATACTCTTTCCTTAGAGTATGAGAGTTATATGGAGGAGCTGTGTGCTCCCATTTGGCTCCATCGGTACACTGAATGTGCAGAAACAGAGGAACCAATCTGTCTCTCAGGTATGGTTATGTTATCTTTGAACACCACCATGATGAAGAAAATGCCCCAAAGGCTCTTAATTTTTTGGAGCTCATTGGAAAACATCCAGTATACATCATGTGGGGCCAAGACATGACTGTTAAGGTGCTACTAAGTGGCAAAGAAAGCAACTCCCATAACAGGCATGTAGAAGAAGTAGACCCAGCTGAACCCAGTCAGGGGGAAGAAGGGAATACTGTGAAAATACTATGAAAAGTTTTTTTTTGTTTTTTTTAACAACAGTTTTGAGAAATATAATTTCCAGGATGTGTAGTATGTATGAAATGATGATTTACTCACTCCAGATTGTTCTGCAGGTAATAAAGCACTCCAAGCTCATTTAGAGTTTTGGCACAGTCTGCTGAGTCTTTGCCAAGAGTAAGTTCCTCTAACTGCAGTGCCCGCCGCTTCAAGAGAGCAAAACCATACTAAAAAGAACACAAGCACATACAGTATAAGAGATACTGTTTTTTCCCCCACTACACTGAACTCACAGTTCATTGAGTGGGACCAAATGAGACACAAATGTGGCTAAAATTATTGTTTGGTCTTTCCTTACCATGTGGCCTTTCTGTCGTGCTGTCTTCTGTCTGATCTTGACTGATCTCTTTCTCAACTTCTCGGCCTGCTCATATCTAGATAAAACAAAACAAAAGAAAAAACAGAATTAGCCCAGCCCCAAGTCTAAATTAATAACATAATAAAACATAAAAGGTCTAAAAGGTATATTTTCCAAATCCTAGAAAGCTGCCTAGGATGGGTTTCCTAAAACGAAGGATGTCAGGTTGTAAAATGATGCTGCCATTTTGACTAAAACCAAATGTAGCATCATGTGTGAAATCTAAAGCAATCCCAGAATGCACTGCAATTCCAAAAAAATGGGGGTCATTTCTGTTTATATATAACAATATACACTATATTGCCAAAAGTATTAGGTTACCCCCTTCTAATGAACCGGTTTGACTACTTTAGTAATTTCCATGAGTACAAATCTTAATGTTTAAGCATATATTCTAGGGAATTGTGTGCTTCTAATTTTAAAGCAACAGTTTGGACACGACCCTTTTCTATTCTAACATGACAATGCCTGTGTATAAGGCAAGTTTCAAAATGAAATTGATTCAGTCAGTGTGGAAGAACTTGTGTTACAACCCTGGCTCTGGGGAAGCAACATCAAGGACACAAAACAAGTTTACCAAATAAAATTACATTAAAATCACATTAACTGCTGGTTGGAATCTCATACAATCTTCCGGTCAATTAGGTATGGCCCACTATATTGAGCCTGTAACACAAAACCTGATACAGATAAAAAGCACAAGTACTTGGTCTCCTGGACAGAACACACACTGCTTAGCCTTTCAACACTTTATCTTCTCCAGAGTTGCTTTGAAATACTCTTTGGCCAATTCACAAACCCTACTAAACCTGAAATTAAAATAAGACAGTCCAAACGGTTAACAGGTGTAACATGTTCAGGAGCCAACCATTTCTCCAACTAGGATGTAGTGGAGCTACAGGAATAAACTGGTTAGGTTTACCTGTCACCTGACAAACATGACATGATCTGCAATACTGAGCCACATCTGACCTCACCCCAGGCCAGAAAAAATGCCTTAACACACGATCCAGAGTTCTCCTGATACCCAAGTGGCCAGATAGACAACGATCATGAACAAGAGACAAAATATCAGATCGATAAACTCCTGGTACCACTACTTGAAACACACTACTCCAATCATCCTGACTTGACATTTTTGGATCTGTCCACTTTCTCATCAAAACCCCATCACTAATAAAATAACTAGAAGCTACATTTGATAATGTTTCGTCTAGTACCACATCTTCAAACATCGGTGACAAGGTAGGATCTTGCTTTTGCTCGAGTATTAACTGTTCTCGAGATGGAAACCTTGGGCCATAAAAGTATCATAAAGTGGAATCTGATTGATTTGAAGGAGGCTTGCCTTCAACATTCCTCAAATCAATTCAAGCTCATCTGGGCTATCGGGCTTACAGGGAGTGGAAGTTACTTCAGGAACAACTTGCACTCTACCACCAGCCAAATCGTTCCCCAGAATAAAGGACACCCCGTCTATAGGTATATGGGAGCAAAGTGCAACTACAAAATTACCAGAAACTAGATCAGATTGTAGATGAATGTTATGTAAAGGCATAGACAAAAATCCTCCACCAAATCCTTTAACAATTACCTCCGAACCTTGAGCCAACTTTTCATTAAAAGACTAGACATCCTGGTGAATCACAGATTGGGAAGCTCCAGTATCTCTCCACATCTTAATAGCTTGTCTATGTTCAGGGTCAGAAGACAGACATACAAAACCATCCATCAGAAATGATGATGAGCCAGCTAACTCACCATTCTTGCATTCCACTTTCTCAGATGGAACATTTGCAAGTGAGGATGACAAAGTTAGACTTGACACTGGAGAACTTACAAACGCTACAGTTTTTGTGAATTTCTGCTTCTTAGAACAGGACAGTCTGATGATCTGGTCTCTTACAATAAAGACAGGCCCTCTCTGAAGTTGAACCATCACTAGCCATTTTCTCATCATGAGACAAATCAGAAAACTTTCCAAGTAGGAACCCATCGTTCTGGCCCTTACTCGGAGACTCTGCCTGTTTGTCACCAAAGTTTACCTTATGAGTTAATACAAACTCATCTGCCAAGATAGCAGTTTGCTATAAAGTTACAGACTCTCCTTCTGCTTTGCAAACTCAACAAGTTTAACAACTTCTAAAACGCTGGTGGTAAGCTTCAGGAACTAGCTCGTATGCTTTCAGTATAGCTGCTTTAACCTCATAATCAGTGCTCCTCTCAAGGCTCAGAGCAGAGTAAGCTTCCTGAGCTTTACCTACCAAAACACTCTGTAAAATATCCACACATTTTTGGGCCCCTTAGATGTGGTTGCCACATGTTCAAAGTGAGAAAAATATCTCTCAACATCTTCCTCAGAGAAGGAAGGCACTAACCTAATATGGCTACCAACATAAAATGGCTACCAACATAAAAACAAAGGAACATCACCTCTAAGTGTTGATTTCTCAGAAGCCACTTTCAACTCAAACTCCTTAAGAAACCGTTCATGTTCGAGATACATTTGGTTCCCTTTAAATTGCCTTTCCCTCTCCCCAGCCTCCAGTTGTTTCTCCTGTAAAGCTAGCACCTTAAGCCTCAATTGAATTGCAGCTTCAGACAAAGGAGTAACCATGGGTTATAAGGAAACTGGCTTAACTTTCAAAACACCATTATCAATCAACACGCTTCTAATGATGTCCTTTATACTATCCTTAAAATGCTTTTCACTAACGGTAATGGTAATATCATAATGAGAAGCTAATTGCAAGAGTTGATCTTTTGTAAAAAGCTCAAGCAACTCATCTGAAGGTTCCTTCAGGAAATCCTCTAAAGAAGCCATTACTAAACTGAACTCCTAAACTAAAGTGCTAACAACAAAAGCACGAAACACAAATGGAGTCCTTTCCACTACTTCTTGCACAAATGTACAGCTAACACCACAGGTCCCCAGTAGTAAAAAACTACAAAAATAACACGAAGCAGCAAATTTGCTCTCTCACACAATAACTTTAAACCCGAAAGTAGAACTAAATGACCCAGTAAACTACAAAATGTTACTCCTCCCAAACAAGCAACAGCTCTCTAATGCCAGTTAATCACAAATATATTATACTGGGAATTAATCTACACTAAAATCCACAAAGGAACATCACACAAAAGCTGCTAGCACATGAGAAACACCCAGATACATGCCTAACATTTCCTAATCTCTATCTATCTATCTTCTGAGGTGTACCAGGCACGAGGTGACTTTAAAAGCACAAAAACAACAACTGTAAACCATATAATCAATGATCAAACAGTTGTGAATTGCTTACCCCTGACAGAGAACAAGTCTCCACCCAGAATAACCTCGAAAATAACAAACAAAAGAGAGTGAACCAAAAGAAGGATTTAATGTTCAACCCAGCTGGAAAACTCACCCTAGCTAACCAGGGAAACTCATGCATAACCACAAAAATACTCCAACGACCATACTCACCAAAACAAATCAATCCAAAAGGGAATAAAGGGGAAAAAATAAATAAAAATAAAAATCAAAGTCCCAAAGTATCAAAAAAAAAAGGAGAAACGGACGAGCCCCCATTATACAACCCTGGGTCTGGGGAAGCAACATCAAGGACACAAAACAAGTTTACCAAATAAAATAAGGTTTATTAAGTAACAAAAGAGAAAAAACGAAGGGACTGTCACAAAAACAAGCCCAGCTACTGCCAAGCTGCCTGCAGGATCAAAGAGAGAGAGTGAGAGCATTTGTCCTGGAGTTTTAAATGGCTCCTTTTCAATGGCTCCTTTCAATTAGCCTGTTGATTGCAGGTGAGCTACTGAGTAACTGCAATAAAACACAAGTTAGAACACTCGCACATAACACTTGACTGGTCTGCAGAAAGCCAAGTCCTAATCCAAGCTGAACACTTCTGGTGTGACTTTAAATGCAGATCTTGAGCCAAAAACTCTTTACCAAACACCAATGACTTGTACATATGGCTACAGTCATTTTAGACACTTCCAAAACTGTTGCAACAGAGATGGAAACACAATTTTTGGTCCCACTTTATATTAGGTGGCCTTAACTACTGTGTATTTACATTTAAATTAATCATTTGGTGCAATGCACTTATTGTGTACATACATGTTTTTACATTGTACTTATATTTTTAAGAATACCTATATGTAGTTACATCTGTAATTAATTTCTGTAATTACATTTATAATTACACTGTTGACCCATCCCTTACACCTTAACCAACACTTAAACCTACCCATACCACCAAACCTGCCCCTAACATTACCCGTATCCCACCTCAATAGCAGCAAAAGTGTTTTGCAATACAATATGAACACAATAAGTACATTGTACTTATTTTTGATGCAAGTACATAGTAGTTAAGGCCACCTAATATAAAGTGTGACCCAATTTTTAAATACATGAATTATGTTTCCATCTTTGTTGCCACAGTTTTGGAAGTGCCTTTTTCTGTTCTAAAGAAGGGGGTGTCCAAATACGTTTCTCCATATAGTACAAGTCTTTGGTGTTTGGTAAAGAGTTTTTGGCTCAAGATCTGCATTTAAAGTCACACCAGAGGTGTTCAGCTTGGATTAGGACTTGGCTTTCTGCAGACCAGTTTGTAGTCATGGAAATTACTAAAGTAGTCAAACCTGTTCATTAGAAGGGGGTGACCCAATACTTTTGGCAATATAGTGTATATATTATATAATAAAACATTCAGCTTCACCATTACAGAAATAAATTACATTTTAAATATATTCAAATAGAAAACAAACATCTTAAATTCTTAAGATTCCTTACCCCAAACCCCAAATAGAGAACGACCAATAAAATAAAGCTGTATATATTTAATTAAAAAGGAAACATTTCATCTAATATTTGTGTGCTATGTTTCTTATGCTTATTTGACTGTCAAGATTGTCAAAATTTCCGCATATTTCCATGTTTACTAGATTGCTGCATTATGCAGAGGGTTTTAGTTTAGTTCTTTGGGATGGGTTCTTCCTCAGAAGGCAGCTCATTAGGATTTGGAACAAAGCCTCTGCAATATCTGGATAGTGGAGAATGAATTTTAAGAAAAATATGCTGTACTTGTTTTGTTTCTGGTAGAGGAGCGAGAGTGAGTCTAGTTCTCTAGCGACAGTGCTGTGTTCAGGGCCGTAAGCATTTTCAAAGATCTCCATAGCTTGTTTGTACAACTGCTCTGCGTTTCCAAATTTCCTCCAATGAACGTAAACCCCCGCCAGCTGGTGCAGGGACTGAGCCACACTTGGGTGGTCCGGATCCAGAGCCGTCTCACGGATCTCTAAGGAGCGCTGCAAGGGGGCCACCGCCTTAAATACAACACATTCACATCATTTCCACACACTTTAAAATGGAGTACAGGTGATCATCAGTCTTTCCGTTTGTATCACCTGGCTGAGAAGTCCCAGGTCTTTGAGGAAGCGGCCTAGTGTCTCGTACAGGTTGGCCAGTTGGCTCATGCTTTGCTCACTCTCACAGGTCTTCTCAAACTCCTTCAATGAGTCGAAATACTCTGTCGCCATTGAGCACTTATCCTTACCAACACACTGCCAGTATGTCAGCAGCTCAGAGAAATGACCCCTGAGAACACACATCAGCAGCAAGACGTTATCTCAGACACATATTCACATATAAATCAGAGATACAGCAAGATTGTAAGAATGTACCTCTTGTACAGGTTCTGGGACACAAACAAGTTAAGCAAACTCATCTGGAGTTTACTTCGATCTTCCTGCTGCTGCAGTAACCACGGCAATTCATCAGCCACCCTCCACGTCACTCTGTCTTGCCTGAACCAACAAAAATGATTTAACAAAACAATCCAGCACGGCAGCCATTTGTCGATAAATCTTTGCTTTGTTTGATCTTAGAGAATATCAGCCATGTGATCAGCTAAGGAAAAAATGACAATACAACAACAACAATAAAAATTATAATTATTATTTTATTTTATTTTATTATTTAAATTGTGGAAAAAATAAATACAAAATTACTATTGTAATAATATCATTGTACTGCAATAAAAATAAAATATTATTATTTTATTTTATTATTTAATTTGTAAAATAAATAAATACATTTTTAAAATATTACTATAACAATAATACCATTGTACTGCAATAAAAAAATAAGATAAAATAAAATAAAATAAATGGAATTTACTGTGAAGATACTGAAAACACCAGATAATGAGCTGCTCTGGTGAAGAGCACACACACACACACACAAAAAACTACATATAAATACAGAAAAATCTCATTTCTGCAGTATGCTCAATACGTTATTCTTACTTCAGCTGTTCACTGAAGAACCAAATGATTTTCTCTCTGTAGGATCCACGGCATTTGCCCCCATCTAGAAACTCTTGGTTGACCGCTTCACATGCCTGAAAATAATACACGGTTACAACTACCAGTTTCACTTTAATTTACCTCTGTAAATTCTCTGTCAGTGAGATGTGAAAGTGAAATCTTCACCCAACAAAATTCACAGTACCATATTTAGTTTCATCAAAAAACATTAAGGGACATTTTGTCAAATATAACTTCAGCTAGGTCAGAGGCATACACACCTGTGGGTGCTGAAAGCGAATGAGGCCACAGGCGTAGGTAATGATGAGGAGTCTCTCCAGATTGTGGAGCAGTGAGGTGAGAGCGGGAAAACTCAGGTCTGGGAACAGCTCCAAAGCTTCTGATTCACTGATGCCGTTGTGACTGGCACATACAAGGCACAATAACTGCACAAGGAAAAATACAAATTGATAAGTTAAATTGTATACTTAAGTGTTTTTTTTGTGATACTCTTCTTCAAACAGGTAACTTTGGACAGGTGACCTCTTTCATGATGTGTTTTTCCTGATCCGTGCTGAGTGAGTCTAGCGCCGCCTTCAGACCCAGTCTGTATAGCGATACTGTATCTTGACACAACACACACTGCTGTAGAGTCTTCTCCAATGTCCAGGAGGATTTAGAGCTGACAGATTAAACATAAAAATCTTATATACAAACCCATACAAACAGACAAAGTGTATGCTAAAGAGAGACAGAATAATTGGAATTTGGTTGTTTTAAGATTACTGTAGGCCAAAAACCATTCCTGTCTGTCACTTAACAGAATTGTTAAAGAAAAATTTTGTTATATTATATTATTTTTCATATAATATACAGTGCCTGACAAAAGTATTCATACCCCTTCATTTTTTTTTTTCCATGTTTTGTTATGTTGCTGCCTTGTGTTACACGGCTTTAAATAACTTTTTTTTTCTTTTTCCCAGATCAATCTACACTCCATACACCATAATAGTAAAGTAAAAAAACAGGTTTTTAAAGGAACACTCCACTTTTTTTGGAAATAGGCTCATTCTCCAACTCCCCCAGAGTTAATAAGTTTACCGTTTTTGAATCCATTCAGCCGATCTCCGGGTCTGGCGATAGCACTTTTAGCATAGCTTAACATAGATCATTGAATCGGATTAGACCAGTAGCATCGCGTTCAAAAATGACCAAAGAGTTTCGATATTTGTCCTATTTAAAACTTGACTCTTCTGTAGTTATATCGTGTACTAAGACCGGTGGAAAATGAAAAGTTGCGATTTTCTAGGCTGATATGATTAGGAACTACTCTCATTCCGCCGTAATAATCAAGGAACTTTGCTGCCGTAACATGGGTTTTGGTCACCACATTAATTAAAGCGCAGTGATATTACGCAGCGCCTGAAAGTAGTCCCCAGCTAGGTAACTAGTTATAATATAGCTGGGGACTACTTTCAGGCGCTGCGTAATATCACTGCGCTTTAATTAATGTGGTGACCAAAACCTGATGGTCACTCTAGTTGAGCTCCATGATCATATGTGGAGATAGGAGAGACCTAGAGAACAACAAACATCACTGCAACACTCCACCGATCTAGGCTTTACGGCGGTGTGGCCAAACTCAATCCTCTCCTCAGTGAAGACATATGAATATACACTTGGAATCTGCAAAAAAGCACCTAAAGGACATTCAGACTGTTAGAAACAATATTCTCTGGTCTGATGAACCTCAATTCCAAGCATCATGTTTGAAGGAAACCAGCTCTGTTCATCACCTGCAAAGTACCATCCCAGAAGTAAAGTGTGCTGGCAGCAGCCTCATGCTGTGGGGCTGTTTTTCAGCGGCAGGGACTGAGGGACTCGTCAGAGCAGAAGAAAAGCTCACTGCACCAAAATATTGAGATAGCCTTAATGAAAACCCAGTCCAGAGCATTCAGAACCTCAGACTGGGCAGAAGGTTTACCTTTCAAAAGGACAATGACCCTAAACACACAGCAAAAAACACAAAGCTTATCAAAAAAAAAAAGACTTATTAAGGTGCTTCAGCTAAATATTTAGTTAAGGGTATGGATACTTATGCAATGTACTTATTTCAGTTTTTAATTTTTAAAATTTTGTGACAATTCTGTTTTTCCTTTGTCAATATGGTGTATGGAGTGTAGATTGATGTGGGGGGGGGGGTAATTTAAAGCAGTTTAACATAAGGCAGCAACATAAAACATGAAAAAATGGCACTGTATTACTTTTTTTTTTTTTTTGTAAATATTGTACATTAAATGTTTCAATTTAATTAAACCAAGCCTGTCTTGTTGCTTACCAGAAATGTGCCCATTTCAAAATGGGCTGATAGCTTTGTCACTTTGGAAAATGCACATTCTATAATATATACAGTGGTGGCCAAAATTATTAAAACATCTGACAGATCTGAAAATATTGACCTTTTTTGGCTCCACAACATGATTTCATTTCATAATGTTCATGAAACATGCAGATGGTTGCTCTGAGCACAACAAATATCAGATGAAGTGAGTCGTACTGTTTTTATCCACTTTTAACTTTAATATTTGGTATGTCCACCTTTTGCAGCAATTACAGCCGCACAGCTCTCTGGCATACTGTCAATATATTTCCTGAAAACTTCAAAACTAACGTTATCCCATGCCTTCTGCAACTCAAGCCAAAGGCTTTCCTTTGACTGTACAATAGATCGGTCCAGTTTATTTTCCAACACGCCCCAAATTAGCTTGATGGGGTTGAGGTCCGGACTTTGAGGGGGCCATTCCTTCATTTTAAATGTTCCAGCAGATTCCTTCCGATGCAGGTAGTTCTGGCAATAGTTCGTTTTATGGGTATTGTAATGGCCAATTCAACAAAAACAACTGAAACCTCTTAAATAGGCCAAGTGTTCTAACAATTTTGGACACCGCTATATATCACACTCTCACGCTCTTATGCACAGAACTATAAATACAAACAAGTAATATTAATAGACACAGACCCACAAACGCTACAAATTCACAATATAATCACTCTCTCACACATCTACTTACTGTGTAATAAGTCTTGCCAGTAATGAGATATAGAGTGCATTGCAAGTTGCAGCTGAACGGCAATGTCTCTCCAACTTCTTTTCCTGTTTGCAAGCAATACAGACGATACTCATACTCAAAATACATAAACAAATATGAACACAGCCTGATAAAGATGTTTACCTGATCTTTGGTGAGTTTGATATCGCTGTTCACACACTCTGTGCTGATGACACTCTTCACCTCTCTGGGATTGAGTGGGTCCAGGTGCAATGTGGGCCACAATCTAAACAGCATAATATGTTTTGTGATTGTCTACCTGTGTATAATATTACATGCATGCATAATATCAAATAAGTTTGTATGTGTGTTTGTGCATCACAAACCTCCATGCCTGTGGGCAGGTCTCCACATTAACTGACACCAGGACTCTCACATTAGCAGGAAGAGGATCAATCAGCCACTTCAAGTGCCGCTCAGCATTCTGGGGAACACAAAAATAACAAACTGATCATGCTGAAGAATATATAATGATATACACAATGAATAATGGAAAGCTGATATTTATTTTATTCTATAGTTATGATTAATGGCTGATAAATATCAAAATGTTATATTATTTTCTATATAATTGTCAAATTAATTTTTTTTTAAATAAATAATTTTAAATGCTAAAGTGAATTAGGCATCTCAACATTATAATGTACACAAATGGATATTTATTTTGAGATCTGATTACATTTTCATTTAAAACTACACTTAACTGTGTGTGTGTGTGTGTGTGTGTGTGTGTGTGTGTGTTTGTGTGTACACATACACAAACAAATTTCTAGTCACTAACAAATATCTAATAAAACAAAATCTTATTTATTTTTTTCCTAATGAAAGATATATAAATACCCTTTCCATATAGAAAAAGGCAGAACATTTCCGCTGAAATTAAAGAAATTTTAGCATTACTATTAACTCCCACAGATAAAAAAAAAGAAAAAAATCCCACAACTAAATGTGGGTGTTTAGTTGTGTTTTCACCAGCATAGATTGTTAAACATAACGTTAGACAAACATACCACAGACCAATGAGGAAGATTATTTGAGGAAGTGTTACCTGTATTTGGTCAATGGAGTCAATGATGATTATGATGTTGCCGTGGTGACGCGCAGACAGCCGCTCTAGCCAGCGTGGGAACTCTTCGAGGATCTTAGAAGGGTCCATCGAGAGACCAGAAATAGACCAGAAATGCTGGAGCAGCTACAAGGACGATTGAGAAAGAGAACTTGTTCAGAGGAAAGTTTTAGGTTTAGTTAACTATGCTTGAATTGTCTCTATAAAACCCTTTAATGTAGCCTTTATGTAACCTTCTTATTACCGGTAAGATACTATTCACACATCAGCACCAAAATACCGGTAAACTCTGTGATGTCAATCATCGGAAATTAGGGTTGGTAGGGTCTTGAGTGCAGACGTCTGTCTGGCACGTATTTATATAAAGAAAGCAGTGGCGTTTACTGTAAACACTATGATTTATGATTGGCCTAAAGCAGATTTATAACAGTAATTGTTCACACATAGCATGATAATGGTAATTTGCTGATGATGTTACAATTTCTCATACCAGAAAATTTACCAATAAAGACTGTATGTGCGAAGGAGCTTATGACTTGTGGGGGCAACGGTTCATCTAGAGTTCAGGAAGTCTAGATCTAATGCTTGTGATGCCGATGTTATAGCAACCAGACCAGGTTACAGGTCACTGTAGTATAAGGGTGACAACATTCGTGATAAAAGGTTACCAAGTGCTGCTTTACAGTTAAAAAAATCACTGTAAAAATGAACAGATGCATGTGTAGAAGACCTTGTGAATCTATATAACTATACAAGTCCTTTCACAGTTTTGGGGGTTTTGCGTAACAGTTAAATTAGAACTTTTTAACCCTGGATTAAGGCTTCTTAAATTTAGGGTTAAACCATGGGTTTTCAAACTTGAGTCCAGAGACCTCAATGGGGATTCAAGTGTTTTCTAGGGAGGCTAGGGTTTTCTACGTAAAATTTGAGGGAGGAATTTTGTTTTTATTTAAATTATTATGTATTTTTAGGGCTGTTACGATTAGCTGTAAAACCACAAGGAACTCATATTTATTGTTAAAAATGCTACACAGATAAATCTGAATTTAAGATCTAAGATTCCTCTAATAGTGAATAAAAAAATGTATTACAAAATCTGTGAGAATCTTGAAACTTGACCACCAAGTATAAACAGTGTAATGCAATACAACCCAGGATTATGGTAGCATTAGGGTTAAATATGACAATGTGTATGAGAAGCCCTATACAGTGCAGGCTGCATGTAATAAAGCACTAGTTATAACAGAACTGATTCTGGTCTGTGCCTCTGTTCTTCTCACAGTTTAAGGAACTTAATAGAGTGAAATGAGTGTGTGTATCTGTGTCTGACCTTCACTGTGAGGCGCTTTATGATGAGCACTGGATCTGTGCTGGTAGAGAGAGGATGTCCCGTGAAGTGATACAGGATGAGGGTGTTGGGAGAGTTTTTCTGCTGTAACTCTATCCTGCAGAGAAATGACATATTGTTTAGAGTGTGAAAATTTTCGTACATTATTATTATTGTGCAAAAATACCTAATATTTAGAGTTAAGATGAAACAACCATTTAGCAAGCAGAAGTGATTTGCCCGATCCCGGTGCACCAGATACCAGCAGTGGTGGGGTGGGTGGAGGGGCGGCTACCATGTCATTGAGTTGGTCGACATACTGAGAAAAGAACCAATACAGCATTCAGCTCAGTGAATTTACACATTTCCTGCCATTCGTATACAGATTACTCAATATTTTTTTAATTTTAGCAAATTGTATGTGTAGTACTTTCAGCTATTGTAAAATACACAGAATTACAAAGATTTCTTGTGGACCTCAATCCTAAATTAAAATGCTTGGTCCTTAACGAACAATACAGAAAATTATAACAGAGCCATCATGCCTTCTGGAAGCTGAATCTGGAAGCGGCGCTGCAAGCCTGCTGGAATGCCTCAGTCTGCTCCTGCTCATCATGAAGATCCCACAGCACATCACCAGAGTCTTCCTCTTCTCTCTCCTCCACAGCTCCACTCTCTTCTAACTCCAAACCCAACAACTCCTGAAAAAAAAAAAAAAAAAGAAGAGTTGCCCCATGTATCATCAGCCTTTCTGTTTAACATCATGCATCTCAAGAAAACATGTTCCTCTTTCAGAACCTTAAATAATGAACCACACTCTAAACAATGCTTATATTTTTGCACAATCGCTGGGTTATTTTCAAAGTGTTGTTGTTTTTTTTTTTTTTTTACCAACAGTAGAAACAATGTGCAATCTCAGAGTTACCCACTTCTGGTTTTTCTGTTCCAAACTGGACTGTCAATAGTCATTTTCTATTGATAGTCCACTGAGTCTGCTCCTACTGTATTTTTGCATAGACCTAAAAACCTATTTAATTTCACTGTAAATCTATTACATATATTATTTTTGTTGTAAATACTTTAAAATAGTAAGTATTTATAAAGTAAAATGAACCCAGCATATTGGCTGGCAATGATAAGCAACCCTATTTGCATTGTTAGTTTAACATTACATGTGTGCTGGCCAGTATTTACCAAGCTCTTGACAGCTGGGTTACTTTTAACCCAATCGTATCTCAAGTGCATGATCACATAGTGCGAGAACACTACGTACCAGAATGCTATAAACCACAACACCCGCTGGTGTTTTCCTGTGTGTGGGTGTGAGTGTGTGTACCTGTTTGATAACTCTCTCAAGTTGAGTGAAGATAAGAGCAGCTCCTTCCTCTACAGACCCTGCATGATCCACTACCTGCAGAAAACAAGCAGCAAAGAATAATTCACCAAAAATAAAGTGTGAAAGTGAACTAAACACACAACAATATTATTTCTATATTTGAAATTCTTAATAAAAGTTTCTTGGTAATTTTTGACCAATTAATTTTTTTTTTCTAAAAATGGTTTCCTTAATCTGAGTGGTTCAAAGCATGGTGACTTTTTAGATATTCAATCTAAACAAACAAAATTCAATCTAAAAAAAACATGACTTCATTCCATGAGTCTAAGTGGTCATAAAAAACACACATTGGCTGTTTGCATTCAAAACTGACAGACCATGTGGAATAAATGTAGTGAAGTGCCAAAGGTTTGCCTTTGCATGTGAAACAGAAATTTTCAAACAAATAAGATCTAAATAAGACCTAAATGACCTAAAATCTCAAAAGAAGTGCATAACGTTATTGTTACTACGTCAGGGAAATTAGTGTTAGAACATTTCCTTAAAAACACCTTACTTACTATTCACGGTCAAAAATGACTGTAAACAGTCAAGGTGTAATCCTTAGTGGTCTTAGAAGAACCACATAGTGGTCTTAGAAGAAACTTAAAAGAAGAATTCTTAAAAGAAACTTTATCACCAATAGAACGTTTAGAAAAACCTTTGAAACCCATATGATCTTCCAAAAAAAAAATGGATCTTCAGAAGAACCTTCAGGAATTTCAATAGAATTTTTAAACCCATATTACCTTAAGTTTGGCACTCTTGTCAGCTTTGTTAACTCTCTCCAGCAAGTCTCTAGTGGATGGGCTGAGGGTGAAGACCTCTTCCTTTTCTCCTTTTCTCTCACCAGTTCGCAAATACAGCAAGAGAGGCCGAGAGTCTGGGGTTTTCACAAATGCTTCCTCCACATCCTCTATAACACAACTAAAACAGCAAAATAGATTTATACAATTCAACAGATTCATTCAATAGAGACACGTGTTCATCGTTCATATCAACAATAACATGATAACTGGATAACCTGGACACGGAGGACTTGAGTAGCAGCACACACACAGAGCTCCTCTCGATTTCCTGCCTGCGTTCAGCAGCATACAGAGCAGCTTTCTCCTCAGGAAATGACACATTCAGGTAGAAATGACCCAAACCCTCACAAAACCTCTGCAGCCTCAAAGAATGAGTCTGAAAGAGAGAGGCAAATAGATGAAGATTGCTCAAATGTGAGAATGTGTGTATTTAAGATGTGTTATCCAAGCATGTGTACATGTATAAAGGCCTGCAGCTCCGCTTTGGTCTCCTGTGTGTATATGAGGTAGCAGCGGACTGTGTTACTCCACAGAGCCTGAGAGACGTGAGGAGAAACTTGCAGCAGACTGGCTACGGCCGCATCCCAGTCATCTGAAACGACACACACACAAACATCAGCATACATACATGCACACCTACAACAACACACACACAGGTGCAAACTCACCTCTGCTGACATTAGCAAACGGCCCCTCCACGTCAATGAGACTGTGAGCGAATTCTGGACCCCTGTGTGTCTGCTGCAACTGCATCATACTGCCCATGGACGGCTCGCTGCCTAATATGCCACCACTCCAGTACTCACACTGAGTTCCTGCGGCTGGTCAAAGAGTGGACATTAGGGATGCATTGGTACAGAAATGTTGATTTCACAATAATGCTCCAATCTAGAATTTGTTACAGCTGTACAGTAGGTCAAAAAATACTTTTTATAACTGCTTAATACTTCTGTGACCTGGTGTAGTCAATAATCATATTTAAATCAAGAAAATCAATACATAAACAAACAGATCAATAGTGCTGGGCAACGATTAACTGTGATTAATCTCATCCAAAATAAAAGTTTTTGCATGCGATTAATCGTGATTAATCATTGCCCAGCACTACAGATCAATAAATTAATAAAAAAAAATATATAAATAAACAAATTAAATAAATAAACAATTAGACAGATAGATAGAATAAATGATGGCCTGGTCAATACAATGTATCAGCACAGCACACTTACTTTTAAAGTGAAATGCACCAAACCAAACCTGACTAAAAAACAAACAGAGAGAGAGAACCAAAAAGCTACTTCCTCTTCCAAAGAAAGGTGAGTCAGTGTGATGTAGATCATGCATCTTGACGTGTGGTTGCCTATTTTGGAAATCTAAAATCTAAAATTCTAGTTGTAAAAATGTATCTGCCACTTTCTTACTGGTGACAGTAGTGTGGTTGTCGTCAGAATCAGAGTCTGCTGGATCATAAATCTGAATGCCTTGAGCCTGCAGCTGTTGAAGTTTTGACTCCAGATCTCGTTTTGCCCGCAGCAAATCCTGAATTTCCTTTTCTTTAGTCTCCCGGAATATCTGCCGGGTGATTTAGGACAGAAATAAAGATGAAGGAAACACATTGGTGAGGTAAAGAATGCACTGAAAACTAGAACAGCTACAGGCTAAAGAGGCATAATCTAAAAACAAAAGGAGTCAGACAGGGGCTTGGGAAGATTTAGGATTGTGCAAGGTAAGAATGAGTCAGTTAATGTGAGAGAGAGAAGAGAACAAGATTCACACCTTAAACTGCCGTTTGACCTTGTCTCTGTCATGCTCAAAGGTGGCAGCTCTTTCCATGGCTTGATACTTTGCCTCCAGGGCACTTTCCTTCTCTCGAAGAATCTTCTGGTAAGTCTTCTGAAGAGCCTGACAACCAGAGAAACACAGAAAAAGCAAAGCTTAAGTAGTTTGATATAAATTTTGAGAAAAGTAACATTCATTTCAAATGTATTTGTATTTGGTACATGGGTCTATGACATCTACTGATCTACTGATTCAAAATCTATTCAGAAATCAATTACAATGTAGTGCAAAACTTCTTGTACACTTCTTCTATGATAGTACATGTTTTTGATAACTAAATAAAAAAATCATTTTGATATCTTTAGGGGGCATAAAGTTAAAAAGTGTTATATCTTACTGAACTGTCCTGAAAACACTGACATTTTTTGGTATAATCTATCATAATTATTTATTAGGAAAAAAAACGACTAAACCCCTTCAGTCATGTGGTGCAGCCAAAATTCATTAAAAATTTCATCTCATCAAAGAAAATCATAGAAAGGACCCTCATCATGGCTGTGCAGCAAGGTCAATAAGCCTCTCATAATTTCAAATAATTTGACCTTTTTATGACAAAGATAAGGTTAGATCAGGCTGAAAAATAGCATGTGATATGACTTCCCAAAAACTTATTTATAAATTAATAATGAATTATATTTGTGAAATAAAGAAATAAATATTTTTATATATAAATTTTACATTGAAAATTATATTGAAAATCGAATTAAGATGTGTCACATGCATTCATCGTGTAATAAATGACACTTTCAGCCATTACATGTCATTTTTCTTGAAAATAGCATAAAAGCTTTGGAAAACCACATACTATAAACAGTACATTTGCTTAAAACAACTTGGCATATGTGTTTTAAGCAAGGCTAGATTTTTTTTTTTTTTTTTTTTTTAAATCATTTGTCTTTGTTTTCCTAATTTTCAAATTTTTGCCCAACACTCTTATTTGTCACTGACCCACATGAAAAGCTCAGATTTTCTTATTTTCTCTCAAACCTGCAGCTCAGCACGCAGTCTCTTGTTCTCCTCATCCAGCTTGGCTTCTTTCTTCTGCATAGAAGCGATCTCGTTGTTCTTGCTGACCCGAAAGATCTCATAGTCTTTCCTGAGGCGCTCATACTCAGCCGCATACTCCAGTTCCACCGATCCGGTAGATTTGAAGCTGGCGCCAATGACACGAGGCCCACGGCGGAAGGAGCTGCGCAGCAGACGTGCCTTTGGCTTCACCTCCACCGGTATCTCACACGCCTCCCCTCCCTCACCCCCATACGCATCCTCAATCACCTCACCGGGGCTCACCAGAGAGGATGCCGTACCCATAACAACTGATGAAAGGTGCCACAAAGACACCCGTCAGCTAGATCACTCACACTCTTCTAGATTGAACATTGATGGTTCTGTTGGAAACAGGAAACACAAGCAGTGTGCATCAGTTCTGATACATTTAACCTTGGATATTAAGTATAATCTGAAATTGTACATCAAAAGAGTAGAGCAGTAGTCTTTCACAGGACTAAAAAGTTTTGTGTTGCTGTATTTGAGAACTAGAGGTTAGTGCACAAGTATGCATTAGCCGTTAAAACGTGTATGCCATCATTGCAAAAATCCATTTAAAAAATTGCATAATTCTGTCAGTAAAGTTAATGTATTGGAAATATATTCTACGTACAGTGGCACAGCTAAGCCACACTTAAAAATGCTGTCATAAAAACAAAATATCAAACCAAAATGTTGATTTTTTAAATGGAAAAAGAAAAAGAAAATAATAGTTAGATTGTTCATAGTTAAAACAATATGAATTTGTACAGTTTCTGGTTATGATTTTTGGTAAAAGATGTCCATCATTTATTTGATGAATTACGGCCATGATATATATATTTAAATGCCTGCAAGATTTCAAAATAAAAGTTTGTTAAGAACCCAAATCTAAAAGGATATTATGATATCTTTATTCCTTCTTGAGTTACAAGCATGCAAACTTTGGGTAAATAAACAAACAAATAAACTGTCAACATTGGCATATAATGTAAGAAGGATTGCTTTCGTCAAATGATTTTACAACTAGACTAACCAAAAACTTATTTTTTGATTAACAATATGCATTGCTAAGGACTTATTTGGACAAATTTAAATGCGATTTTCTCAATATTTTGATTTTTTTTTAGCACCCTCAGATTCCAGATTTTCAAATAGTTGTATCTCGGTCAAATATTGTCCTATCTTAACAAACCATACATCAATGGAAAGCTTATTGCCTTACACCTTTATGACTGGTGTTGTGGTGCAGAGTTGCCATTTAAAATTTTAGCTTTCATCAATGCATGTTTGTCTTTCTTCAGAAAAAAAAAAAATTAACTAAATCAAAGCCAAGCAGTTTCTCAAATGTGTTGGCACGCATTTCTGTATCTTTGTTTACTCAGTTATGGAACATTTTGGCACCTTTTTAAAAATGTGTTAATCAAGTGTTTTGTACATTATGTACAACATAATACATTATATTGTGTTTGCACTTACAGTGTCAGTACCACAATAGAAATTATAAGAAGAAGAAAACATTTATGAGAAGTTGAGACGAAGTATGATCTGAAGATCCTAAAAAGTCTGTTCATTTGGTTTAATTTGAGGTGTTGTTGGGTTAGCATGTTGTTCACTACTTTTACAGTGTCATCAAATCAAACACACGGAGGACGAGGATATCTGCATATTTAATGCTTAAACCTTACCTTAAACTGTGGTCTTGAACCCTGCGGTCATCCGGGAGACGATGTGCGGGACGAATTCCAGCAGAATGAAGAAAAACACTCCACCCAACCGAGCGGACTGAGGAGATCCAGGACGATGAACTTACACAGAACTGATACCAATCTTAAACCCCGAAATATATATCGATAAGTAGCCTAACGTGTTCATAAACACAGCTGGCATATCAGTCAAAAGGTAAACAAATCATACTGATGCACACGTTTTCTCTCCAATGTCTTCCTGACAACCGCGTTACTAGGCACGCCTTCTTCTACGGGTCTACAGTGTGACCAAAAAGTGAATCTTTTCTTTTCGTACGTAAGCCTCGGTTTTCATCGCAAAATTAGATTGTAGACCATGGCCTGCCTACGTAATTTCCTTTTATAATAGAAGTGTATAAGTTAATTAGGGTATGTGGTTATTTTGGTTAACATTAACCTAACTTGATGTTTCTAAGTCGAAATATCCAGGGCTCGAAAAAATGACAAAAATCATCCCCTCTGTAAAACCACCATCCCCTTTGGATTATTAATTTTGTGTATTAAGTAAAACTTATAATGCACGTGAAATGTTAAAATTCTCTACCTATGATAATTTACGAACTATATAACGGCGATTGGCCAATCAAAACTCATACTGTAACAAGCTGCGCACAAGCAGAAGCAATTTCGTCATTTTTCGCGCAAAATGGTTGAAGAGCAACTTTTTAAGAAGACAACAGAAGCTATTTTTCCTTGATTAGAAATTAAAGACTCCTGACATAATGTATATAACGCGAGTTACGTAATCAGATTACTTTTTTCAAGTAACTAGTAAAGTAACGCATACTTTTTAATTTAAGCAGTTACTTTGTTTTCCCATTTATTGACCGACAAGTCTCCTGTCCCCATATTGAGAGAAATCGGAAGTGAGGCGTTGTGTGCACTGTGTGAACATGATGTTCATTAGTCTGTAGTTCTAGACTAAAAAACAAAATTAGTATTCATCAAAATGAATTAAAACAGTGAAATGCAAATATGACGCAAACCTGCAATAATTAAATATGTTAAATAACACAAATGTATAATCCCATTTTATTAAACAATGTCTTTGCTGCTGACCTTTGATGATCCAGTTCAATCATACTAATAAGCAAAAATGACTTCAGATAAACTAAAAATTGTGCTTCATTGTTTTTTTATTGAAGAGTGTTGAACCTCCTTCTCCTGCGTTCTACTGTAGGCTACAGATGTGAATTTACCTTTCCTTCAGCCTGAGGTTTATTCATTACACTTTTTGGTGTGAAAGGGCTTTTACATTTGCTATAAAATTATAAATAGAACTTCCCCAACTCTGGCTATTAGTTTTATATGACAGTGCATAGCAACACGGTGTTTCATTCATTCCATGAATTAATCGGTTTTTGAACAAATCGAGTGAGCCAGTGATTCAACCATAGATATAATATACGTAGACGCCTCATAGACTGATGCTGCGGCCGCCATCTTGGATGGGTCCCCAATGATGGATTCTAACTTCCGTTTGGGTGCTCTCCGGTCTCCATAGAAATCCGTTAAAACGGGGTAAAAAAAAAAAGATAGTCTTAATTGAAACTTTTTCAATATAACTACATATAAAAATGTGCGGAGGGTTGCTGTGCTGTTGTTGGCTGCCACAGTAACAGGCCACAAAACAAGTACTTTAAAGGAATTCCTTAGCTTACTGCTGTTACTAACAGCAGTAAGCTAAGGAATTCCTTTAAAGTACTTGTTTTGCGTATCAGAAAATCTGTCTCGTCAGGCACTGTATGGCTTGCAGCGCTTAAGTTAAAATACTGAGTGTGACATAATAATATATGTTAAAATAATGCTCTTATCATTCTGTGTACAAAATCCCATGAACTTCGCCCCGATTGGGAGCTGTACACTCATCTGTTTTCAATGCAGCTTCATTGAACTATGACTGCTCCTTTACTGCAAAAAGACGGTCATTGCGACACCAAAGTGATGAAACAATGGTGCCACATGATTTTTTAAAATGACTTTCATAGGTTTCACATTATATTATCGGTTCTGAAAATATGTAAATGTGACTAGAAACCGGAAATGTAAAGCACCGTTCTAATCGGGGGAGACGGTGCTTTACATTTCCGGTTTAGTCACATTTACATATTTTCAGAACCGATATTATAATGTGAAACCGAAAGTAATTTTAAAAAATCATTTGGCACCATTAATTTCATCACTTATTTAGTGTCGCAATAACTGTCTTTTTGCAGTAAAGGAGCAGTCATAGTTCAATGAAGCTGCATTGAAAACAGATGAGTGTACAGCTCCCGATCGGGGCGAAGTTCATGGGATTTTGTACACAGAATGATAAGAGCAAACATTATTTTTCACAATGATGAACCGAAACTCAACGAATTGAGTCACAAATATGATAAATCTATAGAAAGCTTTAAATTACTTTAAAACGAAATAATTCAAATCGAAAACAAAAACTCTTTCATTATGTAATCCGTAAAGATGCATTTCTCTCTAAAGGCTCGTCCAATGAGGAGATGGCAAGTCATTTTTTATCAACGTCTAAAATATAAAAATAAGGAAAAGCCTACAACAGGCCCGATTATATATATATTTTTTTAATTTTTAATTTTGCTCTGCTCTTAATTCCTTAACATTTAAAGGATTTTCTGCAACGTAATTTTGTCTGCATGATAGCCTATGTGAATTATTTATTAGCCTATTTTTTAATCCATGCAGCAAAATGCTTTAAAAACAGCTTTAAAAGTTACTTTATTGCATTCCAGATGATTTTAAAGAACTTTTCACTATAAATTTGAGGGGTAGCTTGAATGTAAAACATTGTCATGAATTTCGTTGTATTCCCATTTGTAAAATAGGCTACAAATTAATTGTTGTAGCCAGGCCCGGATTAACACTGTGTAGTGCCCTAGGGTGAGCACATTTGAAGTGCCCCCCCCCCCCCCCCCCCCCCAAAAAAAATTCAGGAGCACCTTCTGATCAATAACAGCCAATATTAGCCTTCCCATTACAAGGTGATATTTGACTCCTTAAAGTGATTTACAGGGGCATTTTTGGGTTTTTTTTGTAATGCCTTTTTTCTCTCTCTAATTTTGTTAAAAGTATGTCATTATGTCAAATTCAAAAGTTTATATTTATAGGCTTTTCCAAAATGTATAATAATAATTTTAAAAAAAAATAGAATAAGAACAGGTAGAATAATAAGAATAAGTTACCAATCAAAACGAATCAATATTAACAAAATCAGTTTCCACTACAAAGGTGGCACAGAACACAAAAGTGGCATGAAGGTAAATTTACAGACATTTACAGAGGTTCAGAGGTGGGATGGATGCTTTAAATTCATAACAATGTTGTGAGATTAATGTTTTAAATATACAATTTTGAATATTGTTTGATTGAAATGATTTAAATAACTATGATACTTTAAAAATAAAACTGCCAGCAGGTGGCGGGAAGTCACTGATTTTATCACTGAATCATTCATTTAATTGATTCGTTTGAACTGCTTATTCATTCAGGAACGAAGCAAGTGACTCCCTGCGTCCCAATGTGCATACTATCCACCCTATCTGCCCTAAATAGTATTGAAAATGACTACTATCACATAGAATTTAGGATGGATAGTATGCACATTGGGACGCAGGCACTGTCTTTATGAATGGATAATTGAATCACTGACTCACTAGATTCATTTAAAAACGCAGGTTCATTCATAAACGAAACAACGCTGTGTTTGAATGGAGATGCGCAGCGGCTCAGCTGTGACTGTTTGAAACTATTTTCCTTTACAAAATAGAGCAAAATCGGGCAATATTGTTAAATTCATACAATGTACATCACTTTTAACTTATTGTTTGTTGAACTGTTGTATTAATTTAATATCACATTTGCAAACTCCCCTATAATCTTTAAAAGCTGTCACTCACTTCAGTTCATCGCAATCTCACAAAGCTCCATAATAATCGATGAAGCTCTACACTGCATAACGAATCTCTTATTTACACCGTCTACACTTTCTTTGTTATAACGAGAGGATTTGTGAGCTTGCATAACTCAGCAATGAACAAAAGTATTTTGAGCAGTGAGTGAATTCTGATTAACATTGCATTCAAGGAATCAATGTCTGCGATACATTACTCACCGCTGCGCAAACATGCAAGTAGAAATCTTTGAAGCTCCCCTGAGCGCAAACACAAATGCTGATCTGGTATGTTTTGATAGTTGCACGCAGTACTTCTCAGTCGCATTGTAGAGCCCTGGCTACGTGCCGTGATATTTTCTCTTTATTTTATTTACGTTTATCACAACCGCTAAACTGATGCTGCCTATCCATTATGAATTGAATTATTATAAACTCTGACTGGGGGAGGGCGCAATTACGCTGTGGCCTGACCCAATCGCAGTTCTTTATGCGTGCATATATTTTATATTTTCTCTGTATACATTGTATCATTAACTGTTCAGTTTCTATGCATCTGCATCTCTTCCAGCAAAATAATATACACAAAACATGAAAAATATTTTAAAGGTCTAATCATTTTCTTAATCACTTGGTGCCCCCTTATTGGCTGGTGCCCCAGGGCACTCGCCCAATCCCGTCTATGGATAATCCGGCCCTGGTTGTAGTCTAACCCGATCTCATGAAAGTGCGTATAGCACGATTTTCTCTATCTATTTGACGTAATGTTTCTAAGCAGAAATGGACTTTGTTATGCAAAAGACTGATACGTTCATTATTAATGGCATGGCTGGTTCAGTCGACAGAAATACGGCTATAATTTACTGCTGAAATGTTTGCGGGGCAAATCACAGGTCAGTCTGAGCGCTCATGGCACGCACAGTGCATCCAGCCGTACACCTGCAGGCGCCACCGACCAGAAATGACACAAGCATGAAATAATGGTTCTCAATTCCGAATTGGGTTTCTGCAATGTGCTCCCCGAGTAAGAACACATCCTCTGAAAGTTGAAGAACAGGAAATAAAAGCAAGAGATAATGAGAGAGAGTACCAATATGGCGTTCCAGCATGTCATGAGGCGTCTACGTATTGTCTATGGATTCAACGGTCCATTCAGATGGCCTCTCTTGCTTCTTTTCTATTGAATCATCCGTTTTGAACGAATCGTTTGATTTGGATGATTCGGTTGCTGCCACCTACTGCCGGTTTTATTGTCATATTTATTTATCCATGACAGACCTAAACTAGCCAGCACAAAAACACATTCAGCAAAATATTGTTTAATTATCAATATTGACCAAAATTTCTCTATTTCAGGCCCCAGAAGGAAAAAACAACAACAAAAAAAAAAACATAAATAATAGTTCATTTAATAAGGCTAATTTTTCATTAAATAGAAACCTTTTTAAAAATGAGACCAATTTTGTAATCATTGTGTAAAATTAGCCACAGGACGTGATGTTGTCCATATGCAGTTAATTTTCTAAATTGATTTTTCTAAATATATGCGTTAAATTCTTATTAGGCACTGCAGAAGTGGCACAGAAGTTGCATCTGAAGTGGCATTTTAAAATAAAAATGTCAAATTCACAGAAAATTTCACAAATGCTCACTCTTAAAATTACATTTTGCAAAAGGTGATCAGTTGTTAAAAGAAACATTTTTTTCTTACTTTGAAGAACATTAATTTATTTCAAAAATCCTTTTGTGAATTGGGAAGTTTTCATGGTTGTTAAAGGTTGTTCATGGAACCATCAATGGCATTCCAATAAAGAACTTATATTTTTAAGAGTGTGTAAAATGTGTTTGTGGAGACCCTTAAAAATATGAGATTTTGAAAGAATATTTTATTTGTTCATATTTTGAACAACTTGAACATATATGCAAAAAATGATATATGATAAATGAATTGATAAATGATAAATGGTGACAGAATAAAAAGGTAAAATAAACACAAACACTAGTCATTCATACATGTTGTAGAAGGAATCAGATTGCATGTCATGATTCAACAAGTTTCTGAATGAATCCGCATGAATTCAGCCATACCTTTTCTACTTCTGCTTGTTTTACAGATACTGAGTTTCAGTATGTCTGGTAGTTAACAGCTGAGAAGATGTCGTCGCATTTCTTGTCCGATCATGTGGTGGATTGCTCATCTTTGGGGTTTCTACCACAAAGCTGCAGCAAGGTCTCTTGGTAATTTCTAGCCAGAAAGAAGTACATGACAGGATCCAACACGCCACTTACGCATGTTAAAGCTGAGGTGATGTGATTTCCCAAATGCAACATTTGTCTTTCGGATTCTGACCTTGACATGTCATCATGCTGTAGGATAAATACAAATCGATGGATATGATAGGGCACAAATGCAATCAAGAAGTTAACCACAGTTAGAACAATCATTCTCTTTGCCTTATGCTGAGTAGGCGTCCTTTCTTTAAAAGTCATCTGTTTTACTTTGGCAAATATGAGAATGTAAGAAATGCTCAGGGTGACCAGAGGTATCACAAATGCAATAGCAGTGGACACCAACGCACCGGTGCGATTGGAGGAATTCTCTATGTACAGCTTATCGCACACTGTCACATTCTGCACTTGTCTAGTCACTTTGTTTTTAGAGAATAGGACAGGCAACATGGAAATAGTCACCATGACCCACAGCACTGCAGAGACCACTTTGGCATTCCTGGTATTTCTCAGATTGTGAGTTTTGTGTGGTACAACACAAGCCAACAGACGGTCTACACTGATACAAGTCATGAAGTACATGCTGCAGTAGAGGTTGACAAAGAACAGGAAACCAACCACGCGACAGGCTCCTTCACCAAGAGGCCAGTGACTGTTTGACGTGTGGTAGATCACTCGCATGGGGAGCACCAAGACGTAAGACATGTCTGCTATAGCCAGGTGCTTCAGAAACTCTTTGGAAGGGGTGTTGTTGGTGTTGCGGTGGCAGAACACCCAAAGTGCCAGGGCATTACTAGGGACTGAGAGGATGAAGATGAAGATGTAGAAGGTTGTGAGCAGGATGTTCTCCAAGTGAGAGCTGAGGTAAATCCCCTCCATGGAGTGGTTTGACATAGAGCAAGTCTAAAATATGAGACTGAGCTTCTGTTTGGAGAACGCAAGAATCAGAATACGTATCAGATATTAAATCTAGCTTATCTATGATAATAGATAAAAAAAAAAAAAAGTTTAGAAATGACTATTCTGTGTTATTATTATATAATAGTAAATCATCAAAGCTATACATTCACAAATTGAAGTGTGGATATTTTCCATAAATGTTTAATATAAATACACACATTTTATAAGAACTTGACTAGCAATTTGACTATATGTCTGGACTTAAAAGGTCTGTTTATATGAGAATACCGCTTTATTATTATTACTTATAACAACATAAATAATCATACATTTTTGATTAAATAATGTGTGTCTATATATTTATAAAGTTTAGGCCTGTTAGCATTAAGAACTTTAAGTCAAACAACATTCAGCTTACCAAGGTAAATGGAAAAATCGCTGCTAAAAAAGCAACATGTTTTAAAAGTCATTAAAAAAGCATATTAAAATCATTTGGTATTGCGCTTATTATTTCTGTACTTACAAGTAGGTTACAGTCTTCCCCAGCAGCCAGCACACTGACTTAATGATAAATGCCTCCTCTGGCTATAGACCAAATGAATGTTGTGTTTGCTCATCTGTTTCCTCTTTTAGTCATATGCTTTGAATTCATGTAGGAGGTATCAAAGAAAAATGAATCAGCCCTTCTACAACATCCCTATTAACACACACCACCCTCTACTGGTCTGTTTACCTGCTGTATGCCATGATTACATCTTCATAACAATTCTTCATAAAACAAACCTGGTGTAGTTCAAATATCCAGTAATGATGAAGCTATTTGTGTGCAAATCCACTTAGGCTAGGGTTTATTAAGTTATAAAATAACAATAAGAAAACTGGTCATTTATGCAGTAGTTTGGACATGTGGAGATCAAAATTAGAGAACAACCTATAATTTCCTAAATTTCGAGGTCACTATTGAAGTTATCCAAACAGGAGTAAAAGCCCAGTTTTTAAGCATATTTCATGAGCATTCAGTATAAAATACTTAAATGAGATATTTGAAAAAGAACACTGATCAAAATTAGAGAACACTTTCAGATACCTCCCAGTTATTGGTGTTAATCTGGTACCTGGTGCTAATTTCCATTGTTATGCTGATGATACTCAACTATATATCTCAACAAGACAAGATGAAACTTCTAAAATATCTAAGCTAATTTAGTGTTAAAAATGTAAAAGATTGGATGACCAATCATTTTCTCCTATTGAATTCAGATAAGACAAATATATTACTTATTGGACAGTACACAGAATCTCTTGGATTACAATTTGTAACTAGACGGATGTACTGTTACTTCCTCTACAGTCAAAAATCTGGGTGTTATATTAGACAGCAACTTGTCTTTTGAAAATTATATTTCCAGTGTTACAGAAACAGCATTTTTCCATCTTAGAAACATTGCCAAGCTACGAAACATGTTACCTGTTTCCGATACAGAAAAGCTAATTCATGCATTCATGACCTCTAGACTGGACTATTGTAATGCACTGCTAGCTGGTTGTCCTGCATCTTCAGATGTAAATGCAAATGTTTATCAGAACCCGCTGTGGCCTGCTCTGAGTCCTGATCTAAACCTGATTGAAAATCTCTGGAAAATCCTTGGTAAAAAAGCTATGGCTAAAAAACCCACTACAGTCACCGAACTGTGGAAGAGACTGGAAGACCACACCAGAGCAGTGTGAGAGTGAGAGACTAGTGATGTCCTGTGTCCGCAGATGTGCTGAAGTCTCTGGCCAACTCTGGCCATTTGATAATATCTAGAATATCAAAATCAACTGCAGGCGGCAGATCCTTTTCCTATTTAGCGCCCAAACTCTGGAACAATCTACCTAACACTGTTCGGGAGGCAGACACACTGTAAGTTCAAATCTAGATTAAAGATCCATCTCTTTAACCTGGCTTACACATAATTCACTATCGCATTTCTATAATTCAAATCTGTTAAAGAATTGTTAGGCTGTCAACCGGAACCGGAAACACTTCCCATAACACCCGATGTACTTGTTAGAAGAATGGCATCTATGCTAATATTAGTCTGTTTCTTTCTTATTCTGATGTCACCTTAGCCACCAGATCCAGTCCGTATCCAGATCAGATGGTCACTGCAGTAGCCCGGATCCAGTCCGTATCAAGACCAGATGGTGGATCAGCACCTATAGAGACGACCTCTACAGCCCTAAATGTCAGCGTAGACCAGGACAACTAGATGAGCCCCAGAGACAGATCCCCTCCGAAGATCTCGTCACCTAGACGGCCATCAGGACAAGACCATGGGAACCACAGTCCTCTGCACAATCTGACTCTGCTGCAGTCTAGAATTAAACTACTGATTTTGTCTGGCCAGAGGAGAACGACACACTACTTCCCCGTTTAATACTGTAAAGCTGCTTTAATGGTGACTTGACTTGCTGTTCTCTAATTTTGATCACTGTGTTTTCCACAAAATAAAGGGTTTTTGCTGAAGTGCCTTGGGTATTTTGTAAAACACTGTTCTACTAGCATGGTACAGCCACAACTAAAATTATTTCAAATTTTGAACGATGAAGATTACATTCTTTCCAAAAAAAAATCAAGTGTCCATAAATTGTTCTTTAATTTTGATCTCCACTGTGTATTCGGTATTATTACTACAATTTTTAGTATTATATTAATGTCACTGAAACTATACATTGACACAAATGGAAGCATGGGAAATTCCCAAATATTTTAAACAAACCAAATCAAAACAAATTCAATCATCAAACTTTGTTTCAGATTCCTCAATATAAAAAACTTTTTTGACTACAGCACACATTACATACAATCAATAAAGCTTGTCCAAGTTTTTGACCTGTACAATAATGTTCACAACATGTATACTGAATATCATTACTATGCAAGTGTAAAAGAAAACATATAGGATAAAAAACACAAGTCAACTGAACTATCTGCCAAAATGTTTAATAGAAGGACTTGCAGTGTTGCAGTGAAGAAACCATAGCCGAGAGGCCATGTGAACAACAAGCATGCAGAACTTTACTACTTTAATACCTACACTCTTTTGCACAGATTGCTTCTGCAATTAAAGCTATACAAAACCAAAGAAAACATATTTATTTACAAAATCTGTCTGTGCAAGCATGATTTTTTCTATTACATTCTCTCTTTCTACAATTTTGTATAGGCATGCATAGAAATAAACTTTGGTACAATATGTTAACAAAACTAAAGACAATCTCTGAAATAGAGATGTTACAGTATGTACATGTGAAGTAGAGAGCAATTGCATCAATCACTACAATTTTTAGTTTACATTTAGACATCAATACTCATTAATTTAAGAGACATAGACTGCATGAGTAAATTAAGGAACTGTGACATAGGTAGGTTAAGCCAGGTATAACCTATCCTAAATGTACAAAGTGTCTAACACAGTATAGTCAGTTGTAAAGATGTAAAATACAAACTTTGGCAAATAGGCACAACTACTGAAAAGACAGACAACTGTTCATCGCAAAACGGTTGTCAATTTATAATGATAAATCTTAAAGACATTGGCAGTGCATGAGAGAAAGAAAAACAAAAAACAGACACAATGTTTGTCAAATTGTATTAATGGTTAATATACTTACAGTACTTTTTCACTTATTATGGCTACAACCAATGTCTGTCAACTTAAAAAATGAAAAAACATCTACAATCATTTAGAGGATACTAATAACCAAAATATTGTTTACAGACTTTTACTACTGACTTGAATACTTTTTAGTCTCTCAACTTGTATGAAAAATAAATATTCTTTTCAAATGAAGTGCTCTGTAAAATCCTTGATCAAGAGCCTGCTCTCTGCAATTAAATCATTTTCTTTAGTTTTTAAAATAAAACAGTTTATCTTTTTATATGTGTATGATTTGCAGAGATTCAAGTTTAAAACACTGATTAATGGATGATGGCCTTTCACTTTAACAGAGAAAATAATAAACATGCAATAACCAATGTCATGCCAAAACAAAGTTCACTCTGATAGAACAACATTATCTGTTCAAACAAATAAAATCTTAACTTAAAAAATGAATCAAAGCAAAATCAGGAGTGACTCCACCTCATTAAGAGATACATAAATGGTTGCGAAGCAGCAAAGCATTCTACGCAGCATCCTTAGCGAGAGTTACCGTGGGAATAGCTGATTTACCGGCATTTCCGTTGTGTGGCCGACTGTAGTTGGTGAAGCTGGGTGTGTGAATGGTACGGATACTCTTCGCACTCTGACTCAACATAGTCGGGGACAAAGGGGAGTGGGAACAGGAAGAAGAAGAAGAGGAGGAAGGTCGACCGTTTTGTGTCTGCGTGGGAATAGAGAGGCCTTTAGTGCTGTGAGTGGGAGGGGCAAATTTTAAAGAACCATTAGAAAGGGAGGGGATATGAGAGGAGGGGGTGGAACTGGACCGAGGAGGAGGGATAGAAGATTTGCTAGTGGGAAGGGAGGAAGATAAAGGAGCAGAAGAATTAACAATATTAGTAGAATCAGACTGGGACAAGCCTTTTCCCGTACTAGAGGAAAAAGCAGGAATTTTAGAAGCAGGCACGGTAGGAGAAGTGGATTTGGGATCTCCTCCAGATCTCTTAGCACTTCCATTAGCCTGCAAACAAAGATGCCAAAACACACTGATTGTCAACATAGGGAATTTATGATTAAAATACGCAAAATGTCTAAGCATGTTTCAAATCATACTACTGGGATCTACAGTTAATCATGATAGATTATCAAAGACACAGAAACTACATATATAGGTGAAAATACTAAAGGCACACACAAAAAAACTATCTGTCTTGAGGGTGAGAATATAAAAAAATCACTTTAGATAGACTGTAAGCAGGAAAGGAGAGTGAAGGTGAGGGACGGTAGGATTATAAGTTTTAGAGTGAGTATTGCGCAGAGTGAGTGCAACCAACCAGTACTCATAACCAAAGGAGGCTCCAGGAGGAATAGAGGAGGTACAATTTGGGAAGGCATCCACAGGATAATGGGGACTTAGTGGATTTGTGGACCCTGGGCACTGAGGCCAGGGTTTGCAGATTCCTCCGAGAGGTAAACAGGGAAAGGGTCCAAATATGGGTTAAACAGAGAAGCATCCTGACTTACAAGGGAAGCTGAAGTGTCACAGGCATTGGAGTGTGTAGGGGTTAGATGTCAGTGGTATTTTAGTTAAAGAGACCCAAGTCTAAGCATCCAACAATGTTAGGTAAGCAGTGGCTGTGGTGTTTATATTTCTTTCTTTCACTTTTGTAAATTAGTTTGTCGTTTACAGCACCAAAGCCACAAGCAAACATGCAGAAGCATTCGATGGTATTATGAAATAACAGTCAGTTGCCTTCGGTCACAGCCATTCAAAAAAATGTAGCAGGAAAAAACGTCAACAGTTCAAAGACAGCTTTCGGCACTAGGCCTTTAACCAAAGAACAGTTTGTTCGGTCTCATCAGGTTTTTTGTTAGTTATTTTTCCCCTCTCAATACAAGCCCTGCAAGAACTGACTTTCCTCTTGAGCATACAGTCTATGCCTAGGTGTGTGTGTCTTTCTGACTGGACAAGTGGTCCTATGATAAGACTACCTGGCGGAACTGCCTCTGAGAGTCCTGTAGCTTTTGCGGTTTTGTTGCCCTCTCTTTCTCTGAGGTGCCCGGTTGCTGCCGCGCCTTGGCAGAAACAGGCACCGGCATCCGACTAGTAGGTGAGACCACGCTGGCATTCTGCAAAAAGGATTTAAACCAAACAGAAGAGAAAAGGAATAAAAAGAAAGAAACAAAAAGAGAGCCATATTTGAGGTGGTTTGTAAGCTAAATCACAGCAAGACAAAGCTTGCACAACACATCCTTGTGGTATCACCATGACATTGTAGAGTTTGTATACCAGAAAGAGAAATAAGGAAGCATGCAAACCAGCCCAGAATACCAACAAATTTCTTTAAGGACTGCCTTAGAACCCACAAAAAGGATTCAGAAACAGTGTGAGACTGTGGTTCTAAGACGGTGAAAGTTGTTGGCTGCCATAACCCAAGATTAGAGCACCATCAGTGAACACACAAATGTCTATCTATGACACACCACTCCAGAAATAAACACACCATATTTATAAAAATATGTGAAGGTGTTAAAAAGTTCAGATCCCAGAGTTGGTAGCCTCCACTGCAGGAAAGGCTAAGGATCTCCAGAAGTCACTGGATAGGGTGGAACTGTTGTGAGCAAGAGGAGAGGGACAGACCCATAGTCTTTGCTAAGGTAGTAGGAGCTAGAGAGAGACCTGCTGGGTGGGAACTGGTGTGACTGAGACCCCAGTAGTTGGTATGATGGCAGGCCGAGGAAGGAGCTGTGGTTTTGTCTTCTTTCGTAGACCAGGACCTTTACTGGCAGAAGTCGACCTAGGGACCAAGGTTTTGGCAGAAAGTCCTTTCTCTGAGTGCCCTGGGCTCCCTACAGTCTTATTGTCCTGAGGTCCAGGGTTCACCAATATTTCAGGCTCTTCCGGAGACTTCGGTCCCATTTCGCAAATTGTGTTCTCTAGCTGCTTTATGGTTTGCTCTAGACTGTCAAGGGTTTTGTAGGTATTCTTACGAATCTCGTTAGTTCGTCCATTAGGCTCCTGCTGATTTGATTTTGAAGACTCTGTTTTGGAGCAAGCAATTTCAAACCTCTTTGCCTCTTTGTGTTGTCTGACAGTCCCATCTGACTCTTCCTCATCCTCATAGACGACAACCTGCAAAGTCTTTTTGCCTGTTTTACTTCCAGCTCGAATGGCTTGCGTTAATGCTGCTAGCTGTTTCTTAGGGAACTTGAACTTGAACTTCTTCTTTCCATCTTGCTTTGCATCACGAGTAACGTCTACTAATGCCCCTCCCTCGGATAAAGATGAGGATGAAGAAGAGTTCCTGACTTGACCGTCTGTGATATCTGCAGGAGAATTTGAACCACTTTTTTCAGAATCCCTACCATCTCCATTCTGTTTGACCTGCACTCCCTTAATCAATTCTTCTTCCTCAGTTTCCTCACTCTCCTCATCTATTCTTTCTTGTGCAAGCATCCGCTCTAGCTCCTCCTCACATTCAAAGATAGTAGAGAGGCGTTTATAAGCTGAGCGGATATCCATTGGCTCGTCAAAGATGATGATGACTGGCTTTTTACTGGCGTTGTCAGCACCAGTGGGACCATTAGTGCTGGCATCACCTCCTGATGATGTGCCACTTTCAGAAGCACTTGGTCGTTTGCTGCCAAAAGTTACTGTCTGCACACTACCTTTCTTGGCATTGACTAGCTGATGGTACTCTCCAGTGGAAAGGGCTTGTACCTTGGTGTTAGTGATCATAAAGGCAAAGTTATCAGGAGGAGGCGGAGGTGGCTCTTCTCCTGACAGATCGGGACTGAGAGAGGCCTCATTATTTTCCTCCATTTCCTCAAATTTCTTTTCCTTCACCATGGATGAACCAAATATAAGTTTCTGATTTGCTAAATCTGTCCCAACAGGGACTGCTTTAGAAAGAATCGGTGCAGTGTTTTCAAAAGAGACTGGTGAGCAAATTGCTGTTGGAGAGACTACCCTCTCCTCTATGCTAACCTGCACTTGAGCAGCTTTGACCACATGAACTTTCCCTTGGGTTGGGCTAGCTGGAACTTCTTCCAGTGGAGAGGGTGGATTTGACTTCAACGAGGCTGAACGAGACAGCTGATTTTGTTGTAGAGTGATAGAAGAGCTGACTGGGCCGCTACTTTTGAGGGCACCGAATTTGTTAGTGGATACCTGCAGCTGGCTTTGGCATTGGTCAGAAGCATTGACATGTGACACCTGTGATAGGGGAGACTGTGAGGCGTCTCTACGTTCTGTTGATTCCTCTGAGGCTGATGGAGTTCCCTTGGAGATCTGAGCTGTGACATAGTAGATGACCTTAAAAGGTCAAGAAAAAAATGAAATTTCAATTAGGTATAGTTTCATGAGCCAAATTTAAATGTTTATAATCCTACCTGGTATTAATCATATTCTACAATTGACTTGGCCATTACTGGGTCTTTATGAGGATTCACAGAAGACTATTGCATAGTTATTTTAGTGATGGCGTTCTAACTATTAAATGACCGGTAGTCACTAAGACTACTAAAAAGAGGTTTTTTAAAACAGAGCTCAAACTATCATACCATGATTACTTTTCTTTTAGGGGTTTATAATAAGTTTATAATAACTGTGTAACTGTGATATAAACACTGCAGCTCACCCCAGGACTCTGACGAATTGTATTGTTGGCATTCTCATCTGTGTCAGGGTTCTTGTCGTCTTGGTTTTCAGTATTCTGTGGTTTGTGGGGAACAACATCACTTCACAAAGAAACAATTGCAGTCTATAAGCTACTCTAAGACCACTGAAAACATTTAGGCTGCTTTTGACGCAACATATTCTTGGATCATATATTCTACCATATATATCCAAATATTTTTTAATTAGTGCTGTCAAACGATTAATCACGTACAAAATAAGTTTTTTGTTTGCATAATATATGTGTGTGTTCTGTGTATATTTATTATGTATATATAAATACACACATACTGTATATATTTTGAAAATATTTACATGTATTTACATGTTTATATTTATATTCATATCATTTATATTATAAATAAATATATTTAAAATATAAACATAACATATTTTTCTGAAATATGTACATGCATGTGTGTGTATTTATATATACATAATAAATATACAAAGCATACATACGTATATTATGTAAACAAAAACTTTTATTTTGGATGCGATTAATCGCGATTAATCGTTTGACAGCACTATTTTTAATATTAAGAATTGTCATGAAACATGTTTCTAACCTTAATGATGCCAATAATATGTTCCAGCTGTACATATAGACTATTTCTCTTCTCTACAGTAATCATATTTTAAAATATGCAATGAATGGGATTAATAATAATATAAAAAATAAAAACTTCATGGGATTAAAACCATAATCTGGAGCTAGACCTAAGGCATTTGTGAACTAATCTGAAAAAACAGCTCAAAATTATACACAAAAATGGAAAACGTCATTTTAAATTTATATTGCATGTACCAACAGTTTCCAACTTCTTCCATTTTGAATACAATTTTGAGCATAACAAGGTTCTTATTGGTTATATTTCACCTGTGAATTCTATATTACACTGCGCAATGTTGACAGTGAGAAAATACTGTGAAATTGAAGGTAAAGAGAGAAAGTGAGACTGAAAACCCATTAAATAAGTAAGGAGGCTTATACAGTAGCAGGCATGCAGCAAAGTGAGAAGATCAAAGAACAAATTCTGAACTCCAGACTGCTAGCTGAAAGTATCCTCTAAGATCCTCAATAACAAACCAATTCTAAATTGCATTCTACTGATGCATATGATTTAGAAATTGACCCTTTTTGAAGAAAAACTAGATGCGCACAGTAGGACAGTAGGTCCTGATAATTTCTCGTAAGTCTGCTAAATTGCTAACATTTTGCCCAGGACAATTTGATTATGCTACACCCAGTTAGATAACTCAACCTGTAAATGTACATTGTAAAGCATAAATTTAACCTCAGGTAAGCTTCGGAAATTGAATTGTCTCCAATTGAGATCACGCTTTTTATTATTATTTTTTTTTATTAAAATGCTAAATGTAAAAAAGAAAACACACACACACAACACCCTTTGACAGCAGAGTGTCGAAAATCTAGTTTATTGATTGGATGACTCAGAGCACACAAACCTAATCATATCTGTTTCCCCTTTTGGCTCACACTACATCACTACAATCAGCACAGGTCATGAGTTCAGCAGAAATAAAAGAAAAGGAACAGAATTTAAACTTAAAGAACAGTGAGAACATTTTTGCTGTCAGATACCCATCACAAGAGTGTACAGAGGAAGTTAGCAAAGGGTAAGAAAGCCATACAAGCATCGCAAAGAACAGCCATCAGGGACAAGCGGCTGGCACAGGCAGGCAGTTGGAGGGTCTACTAAAGGACATCATATCCTTTACCTTCTTATCTTTAAGGGGCAGTAAGACCCCAGGTCTTAGCTCTCTGATCTGTGGCTCTACCAAACCCTTGAGCCCTACCTCCTTAAAAGAGCACTTCTGGAAAACCTGAAGAGAAGAATTTGTGAGGAAGGGGGTAAAAGATTAGAATTTGCCCATAGAAAACTGGGCAAACCTGTTCAAGATTACTGTACATAATAATAGAAATTATCTACAATTAGTTTAATCAAATTAGATTAGATTATCTGCCTATAATGTATTTTATTGTCATTAAAATCAAATGACAAAAAAATAATGTATTTTCTATCTCTCTATCTATCTATTAATATTATAATTTTTATTTATATGCAATCCTTTTTACATATATTTTTATTTTTACATAACTTGATTACATTACACTTTCTGTCCTATTAAGCATTTAATTTTTTTTTGTTTTTTTTAAAAGAATTTATGAGAACTATTTTACGAATTTATAGAATTGTGAGAAAAGAAGCTAATCTACTGCAAGGGAAATGAAACTGCCACCGAATGAGCCACAGGGCACACCAAAAGCATCTTAGCACCCACACAAAAGCAATTTCACACCCAATACATTTAAACATCAAAACACCTATAGTTAGTGAAAGTAAATGAGCATATGCATGTATAAACATTTATACCCATTAGGAACATGAAGTTATGTTTGCTACAAGTCTGTATTAGTGTGCATGTGTATGTATGTTTGAGTTTATGTGTGTATCTCACCTGTAGCTCTGCCATAATCTTGTCTCCCTCATCCTCTTCCTCAGTGATAGCCGAGGCAGCGATAGGTGGAGGAGTAATGGGTTTGGGCTTCACCTCTGGAGAGGATTTTGGTTCAGGCTGAGATGCTGTACTGTTGGACTCCTCTTCACCCTCCTAAGAAACAAGTTATTTTAATAATCATTAAAAACATAAATATAATTAAATAAACATTTATATTCATTTTACATAAATATTTTTATTTGGTAACACTTTACAATAAGGTTCCATTTGTTGAACTAATAATGAACTAATAATAAAAAACTACTCGTAAAGCATTTATTAATATCAGTTCATATTATTTGCAACATTTACTAATATATTATTAAACTCCAATGTTTTGTCTGTTAATATTAACTAATGAACCTGAGCTAACATGAACTAACAATGAACAGTTGTGCTTTTATTAATTAATTTGTTAACAAATGTATTGCTCATTGTTAGTTAATGCATTAATTAGCATTAACTAATGAACCTTATAGTAAAGTGTTACCACAAATTTTATTTAATTGTATTATTTAATTATTTATTTAATTGTATTAATTAAAATACAATTAAAATTTCATGAATATTTATTTATTATTTAATTTATATTAATTATTATTAAAAATAGAATTAACATTTAATATAATTATATATATATATATATATATATATATATATATATATATATTTATTTAAAATTTTATTATTAATATAAATTTATATTTGAACTTAAGACAAAGTAAAGAAAAAAATCTGTCCAACAAACACATTTGTACCATAACAGACTCCTTCCTGCTGGTGTAAATGACCTCTCCAGATCGGGTGGTGGTCATCCCAGTGTTGGTGGTGTAGTTTCGTCGAGGTGGGGGTGGAGGAGGAGACTTGTTGGCTTTCTCTGTGGTCTGAAGCTTAACAACTTTTTCCTGAGTCTTACTTTGTCTCTCCAGGCTGGATTTGATGGATAGGTTGGCTTTAAGAGATCTCTCCAGTGCTGACTTAACTGGTTTCTCCAGAGGCTTGGGAGGTTTCTCTGGAGCAGTCTTGGTAGGTTTCTCAGAATTTGGCTGATTGTCATCTGCAGAAACAAAATTAAGTATAAACATCGCCAGACAGTAGTCTCAAGAGCTCTGATGTGTCTTTCAGTCTCTTACCCTGTTCTGCTGGTGCTGCCGTGGGTTCATTTTTTTCTACCACCTCCTCCAGGGAGGTAGGAACCACTGCAGAGGAGCCCTCAGGTTCGCTGGGCACCTCAAGGTTTGGCATTCCTCTCAGCATATTGGCTTCTGCTTCCTGGAGCATCCGTTCGAACTCCTGCCCATCATAATGACCCATGTTCTGCCTCTTCTCCTCCCATTCTTTCTCTGCAGCCTGAAGATACCAATCAAACAAGTAACTAAACAATGGAACGCACAATTTTATCTCACTCATTTGGTTTAACATGCACAGTGCTCACCTCTATGGACACAGCCCTGTTCTTGTTCTTGCTGCGGCTTGCATGAATCTCCTCAATGAAGTTTGGGGAAGGACCTTTGCCATGAATGCCATTAGCAGAGACTCCATTACTGCTGTTATTTGGTATTAGTGTCTGCTCGAATGAGGGTTTTTTGAGTTGTTTGGTGGGTGAAGGGGTAGACTCTCGTCTTTGTGCGGCAGGGGGAATGGGTGAGGGTGCTGTTGAATGCTGGGATTGTTGTGAAGCTACCGGAGAGGCCTGGGCATGGTGGATCACCACAGGGTTTGACGTCATAACCTCTGACCTCACTGTGGAGCTCTGAGGTGCAACTGAGGCAGTCTCGAGGGATTCAATCATGGCTGATTCTGGTTTTTCAGAGGCAGGTGTTGAAGAAACAGGGTCAGAGGGCTTCAGCAGGCTATCTGTGGCAGACCTAAAGAATAAATGATAAATCAAATACAAATCAATGAGGATTTTTTTTTAAGGAGTAAAAGCTACAGTGTGTAATTTTTTAAAAGTATTAAAATACTTCTATCAAAGCTGAGTTCCTCTGGTGGTTCTGTGGGGCTTTTAGAACATTTGTCTGAACAAAAATACATTTCTCGTGTTTGAAATTAATAAATTATTATATACATATTATTTAAAACAAACGCTAACATTTAAAAATAAACACATATATAAAATTAGAAATACATTTCAAATAGAACAGAAATAAAATTAAATAAAAAAAGGGTAAAAGAAAACGAGAAAGAGAAAAAATGATGTAAATAAAAATTAATACAATTTAAAAAAGAAAAGAAAATCAGCAAGTAAAATATGATGTAAAATAAAATCTAAAATGCAATCTAATTAAATTTAATTACATTAAAGTAACAACACTAATTAAATTGAATTACATTATATAAAATATAATGTGATTAAATGTATGTAAAAAAATGAATAAATAATTAAAAAAAGAAAAACAAGTCAGTGTAATTTAATTTAAACTCAGGTTTTCACCTGATTGGCAGATAACAATCCTAGTGACTACCACAGAAGAAGAAACATGAGCCATATCTAGACTTGGAGGAGAAAACGTTTGACTTGGGGCCAATAAGTAACCAATTAGAAATCCCCTGAAACACACTAGCAACCACCTATTTCACACACATTTTCTTCAGAATGTGTAAAAATCTGTTTAGTTTTGCAATTACATTTGGTGCCGCTAGCGGAGCAGAAACACGCAGCAGCTTTAGAAACAAAACACTATTTTCCAGAGTGCTGGTAATATTCATTGCATTCGCACATTCACAGAGAACGGCAACCGGCTTGAGTCTGATCAGGTCTGACACGGAGGAGAAAGGAAGTGACTAGTAGCAGATGCTTCAGATCTCTCATCTGTCTAAACCTATACAGAGTCTCTGCTCACACATGATTACAATCAGAATGAAAGATGGAGAACAGAAACTGCATATTCATTTCCATAACGCTCTGGCTGCTCGGATACGTGGCTAGAATCAGAAGATGTACAGATCCATAAAGTTTGTCATAAAGTATTTTATTAACCACAATCTTATTATATTCGCAATTGAAACGTCTGTCTCAATCTCTTTCTCTCTCAGTCTGTACCTGCGAAGGTTGCTGAGTGTGTCCGTGAGGGTTCGGACTCTCTTCAGCATGCTGTCAAGCTTGTGCGGCTCTTCTTTGAGGAACTTCACAGCCTCCACCTCCACCCTGAGCACCGCCCGCATACGGGATTGAAGAGCTGGAAACTCCCCTGCAGAAAAAAAATTATGTTTTGCTACTAAATTGAGTGTCATTATCAGGTGGAAAACCATCTGACATTTAACCTGTTTACATACGACTGAGAGTTAAGTGGGAGGAGTTTCCTTGAAGGTGTGAAATTTGAGCTTATTCTATATAAAGATGCCATTATAGCACTGTAAGCAAGTGACAAGCAGCGTCACCATCCACAAGCCAAGTCATAACAAGCAGTGTTTTTGTAAATGTGACCAACAAAGTTGTGATAAAATCTTTACCGCAGTGGATCTATCGTAATTCACACCTCCAGGGACACAGCTGGCCCACAGTTTCTTTAAGTTACATAATATTAACATACTCAACTTCCTCTAACTAAGGAAGCCGCTGAAACATTTTGAATAACAAGAAAGGAAAGTCCAGTTGCTTACAATCAATTATTATATAAAATAGTTAGGATTTATGTTGTTGTACCTTTCAGTCCAGCCAGGTTCTCGCCCACCTTCCTCAGACTGACAGCTCCCTCCTCTACCTCCTTCAGCGTCACGGCTCTCTGAGACACGGCAGGGCTGGAGTCAGTCCTCAGTGTCTCCACATACTGCTCCAGATCCCTACACACAAACACACTTATGACACAAATAGCAATGCTAATATCTTATATTATAACTGACAAGCCAATCCATCCACATTAACCATCTGGTCAATATTGAAATTACACTGTTGTGGCACCAGAGGGCAGTGTAGATTTCACATTATGCTCTTGACATTTTTGCCTCCAAGTGTCTTATGTCGTCTTGGCTGCTAAAATTCTAGTTGAAGAAAACTATGCAATGCTTGCAGGATTTAGTGAGAGCTTAGAGAGAATCATTACATTATGGCCACGATGATTTGCTTATGTTACACCATGCTTGTTTATATCAGTGGTTCTCAGCCTCTTGTACAACACAATATTCACCTGTTTTTTTTTTTCACATTTAAAATAAGTTTGATTATTTTAAAATAAAAACAAATGTAATTTTAAACCATTTTATGTCATCCTGTGGCCACCTGTTTGAATGTTTTTTTATTTTTTTTATTTTTCCTTTTGGTAATTTGCCCCCTATTTTGCTATAAAATGCTCCCTTTCACAAAAATGGTTATTTTTTGTCATGTTTATATACACATATAGGTGGCTCAGTACCAGAAATGTGTTAGTTCTGGATACCAGCAGTTAATTTTGGACCCTGTTAGTGTATATATAAGTTAGTGTATATATAAGCACTAACATAAGAATAAATCTGAAGTGTCAAGTAAGCAGTTTTTACAGTTTAGCAGTTTAAATCGGTCTGCACTGACCTATCTATCTATCTATCTATCTATCTATCTATCTATCTATCTATCTATCTATCTATCTATCTATCTATCTATCTATCTATCTATCATTTTTAAACAACAGATTTTATGATGCATTCTTGTACACCCTTTTTTAGCTTCCAAAAATAAAAAAAAATACATTAAATACATTATTATATAAATTATGTGTAATTTGGTATATAAGATGAGGCACATCTCCTTTCACGAAGAGGCGAAAACTGCTGTTTTGATGCTACATTCCTAAGCTGCCACACATGTAAAAGTCAAACTGTCCTTGTTGGCTCAACGATTCACTGCTCACAGGCACCCAGAGACCTTTGCTGACTGGGCACTGGCATAAAACCAAAGAAAACAGAGTGTTAATGCTGCTCCTGAGCTCTGCCTAGTGTTTATTCCCACTGAGTTCAGTTGTGCATGTATAAAGCTGTCGGGAGATCACGCTTGTTAACCAGTTAAATTAAAGTGGGATTTAATTATGGTTTACACACAGCAGGGTGGACAGGGCTATGAGTTAAAAAAGGGGCTGTAATGGATCGTACGGGGAATGATTTACAGTTTTTCTCAGTCGCTTTGGTGCATTTCTCGATTCATCCTTAATATATGCAACGAAGTAAATCCACACAATGGATTTCCTGCAAAAGCCTGTAACTTACTCAAAATCTTTAGTTTATCTCTCAAAAGTAAGTATTTATGTCAATGAACATATCAGTGCCATCAGAATGAAAAGTCCTTGTGTCCTTATTCACAAACAAGATCGTCAAAATTCTTAGTCATGTTGTCAATATAACAGTGCACTCTCTTAGCATTACCTGATGTAAACTATGCCAACAGTTTGAATGACAGCCACTGTATTGAAATGCAGAAGGCTGTGCTTCTTATGTATGCCTTATATCAATTTCAAAAGTACAAATTTACACATTACTGTATATGTGGGATATATTGAAAGAGACTGTTTCGAAATGTTTGAATTATTGAGGATATGGTCGATCTCCCAATATTTAGCTGCACCCTTCAGCCATTGCAAGGCATAATAGTGGCCCTTATTTCATCTGATATGCACCTCTGAACCCTTTCACCATGCATCCTTACTCCTCTTCTTCCTCTCGGCTGTTGACCCTGAACGTTGAACAAGTAGTTTTGAAAATTTCATTTCTGATCTGAGAAATGCACCAAAGCGACTGAGAAAAACTGTCAAATAAAAGGCATTTGTTTGCCCACAGGAAAGTGAATTTCAGATTGCATTGAGTGTGTGTGTGAGTGTCGTACCCCAGCTGGGTGAGAACTCTTTCCTGCATGCTGAGATATCGGTGTCTCTCTTCCTCCACAAGTGTCCTCTGTTTCTGTGTCGGATCTTCCTGTCGTCTCAGCATTTCAGCCAGTGTCACACTGATCTCTTGCTCCGCACGCTTTATCTGAGCACGCACACACTCCTGATTCTGAAGCTGAAAACACACACATTTACTTCATTTTGTAACATTATGCATGTCTTTACTGTGACGTTTAATCAATTTAATGCGTCTTTGCTAAATAAAGGTAAAAACATTTCTTGCTGACTTATTTTACTGAATGTAAATCTGTCACGTTACTCTAGATAAATGAGTTATGAATGTTGTTTCATGTTGTCTTTAAAATAAGAATGAACATTAAGACACCTGTTGAACATGTATGGGGCAAAATGCATAATATAACAGCTGATTTCTCATGATATTACCTGTAGTTGTCTCATATGTTGCAGTTGGAGGCGGAGCTCAAATATATTCTTCCTGAACAGGTGTAGGTTCACATGCAAGGGGGTGGGGCCTAGTGGTGGTGTAGGGGCGGGGCTATGCTCAGGAGGTGCTGCAGCAACTTTTGGTGCTAATACAGGAGAACCTCCTAAACAAAATACAAAAACGCACAAAAAAAACATGACCTACAATAACAAACATAAGTATTTCATGACAAGACATCAGAGTGAGCTCTCAAATGTATGTGTGACATAGTTATTTGATATAGATGTAGACGGATTGCTAGCAATAATGTGATGATCCAAGTTTTATTTTTTTTTTTAAAGAGAAATTATAATCTTTTTATAGATCAAGAAATTATGCTGTTGATATAATCAATTTAAATGTCTTACAAATACATATTCACAGACAGTATATTGGCCCTAAGCTTAAGGATATGTGATTTTTTGTTGTTGTACCCATATTTGATCATGACATTTGGCAAGATTACATTTCAATCTCCACTGAGCATAACTGAAAATACAGCATTTCAGGTCAGTTCTTGCAAAAGCACATATTTATGTGAGTGCACAAGACAGTGTGTAGACATGTTTGTTCCTTCATGGCTTATACTGTTTGAGTGACTCACTCTCAGTGTTCGCGTCAGCGTGTATGTGTGGAAATAGTAGGAAACATGTGGCAGGCTGCAATTCTGAGTGACAGATGAGTGGGAGAGATCGGATTTTTGGGATGCACAACAGCCATTGCATTACAATCTGTTGCTGCAAGAGCCACCATACACACACACGCACACACACACACACACACACACACACACACACACACACACACACACACACACACACACACACAAATAGTGGTCGACCAATGTTGTTTTTTTATGGCCAATGCCAATATCTTAGAGAGCAGGCTGGCCGATATAAAGCCAATCACACTATTTAATTTAAATATAGTAAAAACACATGCAAAACAATTGCTTTATTTGAAATTACATGAAAATAACACAAACAAATAAACAGATTTATACTTTAGATGGCAACTTCTTGATTCTGTAATCCTATTAGTATTGCTTTACTCAAAAAAAAAAATAAAGCAAACAAACAATGTAAACACTAAGTCTGTGTGCACTAGGAATCATATTTTTTTTTAATAATGTGCCAATTTTGCATACATTACACAGTGAATCTGACATGAATATGACAGCGGCCATCTGAATAGAATGCACACTTCAGAAGATCGCACAGCTGCATTGCCCAAAGTTTGGGAAATACAATTTTTATGAAATATTCAAAGACTTGTTTAAATGATATAAATGTGTATTTGCTGAATGTTGATGGCAGATGAGAGAGTATTACAGAATTTGCCTTATATTAGATAATAATAGATAAGAATATATGTTGACAGGAAGCAATGGTAAGAAGGAATTTACCTGTGCTAGATGTGCTGTGAGCCGGTGATCCAGATTTGACTGGTTTCTCACTGGAAAAATGTAAGAGATATAAAATGACTGAATGTACATATGCACATGTATACACACACACACAGACAAAATCACTCTACAAACACTTGCAGTTAGTCTGTCGTAAAGGCACAAGTTACAGTGAGAATGAGTTAATTTAGTTCATGCACAGTTAGTAGTCATATAGCCCACCGAGTCTTTTTCAAACACCCAGAGTATGATTACCACCACCTTTAATCCACCATATTCCTCCTTTTTCTTTTCTTATTTGATTTGGGAAACGATGTGATATTCTGGGAACCTGCCCTGCTTACCTGGGGTGTTCCTTGTTGCTGTTAGTGCTGTGGCTCTTTAAGAGAGCATGCTGCACAAGACCAGTCAGACTGGCTATTTGCTCCTCCATGGCCTTCATTCTCTCTCTGCAGAGAGATAGAGCATATCGCATGCTTACTACTGATGGGGCATGTGTGCAGACGGGCGAGGGGGAAAAAATTGAAATAACAGTAGGACTGTGTACCTCCTGAGATGGCTCAGTGATCTAAGGCCATTTTACTCATTCATCATTAATAAAAAGACAGATATACTAACTGGTTAATATAGCATTTGGGCTAAAATATCAGTTTTTCATACTGTACATTAAAATGTTGTAATGTCTAAATTCACTTGTAGCCTTTAACAATGTATTTACACAAAAAATGGCCATTTATTGGTTATTGACTATAACATGAAAATAATTGTACTATCAGTGCATATTTACAATAAAGCACAGTCTCTTGTACTTTAATGCTCAAATAAAATTTAAAAAATTTTAGCAAGTGCAATAATTGCTTTATCACTTACACAGTGTTGTTTTTAAACACACTCCCATTTAAAAGTTTAGGGTCGGTAAAAATATTTACTTATTTATGAATAAGTGAGAAATTAATATGTTCATTCAGCAAGATTGTGTTAAACTGATTAAAAGTGACAGTAAATGCATTTATAATATTATAAGATTTCTATTTATAATAAAGTCTGTTCTTTTCTGTGCTTTCCATTCATCAAAAACAACAACATAAAAGTTTCCACAAAAGTATTCAATGGTTTTCAGCATTGATAATATTAAGTATAATATTATATTAAGTATATTATTCTGAAAAATCATGTGACACTGAAGACTGCCGTAATGATGACTGCTAAAAAATTCAGCTTCATCATTAAAGAAATAAATTACATTTTAAAATGTACACAAATAGAAATCAGTATTTTTAAATTGTAATAATATTTTACAATGTTACTGTGTTTACTGTATATTTGTTGAGCATAAGGCTTTTCAAAAACATAAAAAAAATCTTACCAACCCCAAATTTTTAAACGTATGCTGCCATTCATAAACTGGGAATTTTATGTGAAACAGCACAGAAAAAAAAATGAAGTAAAAAAAAAAAAAAAATCTCTTGGCAACATATTAACCACATTTAAATTATAAAAGACTTCCTTGATTTACAGTCAATCCTATCTACAAAAAGCATTAAGTGAAAGGGAGTATGATCTGGACTCCTGCCTATGATCTTTGTAGCACATACAAAAAAACACAATAAATCAAAAACATTAACTTTTCAAATGATGATTAACTAAAGTTTTTTTTTTTTTTAAAAGCTAAACTGCCCGTTTGCCCTTTCTGTGCCAACACACACACCGAACCACTATTTCTTTGCTCTACAGGATAATGTTAGAAACGTCTGCCCTTTAAAAACAGTTTAGCATGTTGACTCTGTGTATTGACTGTTCTCAGCCAGCGAGTACATCGCCAAGCACAATAAATCTGACTTACAAGGCACAGACAAACATAAAGGGTACGATTAAGTCCACTTAACCAACACAGTAAAACAAAGCTGACTGAATTACAGTTCAAAGTCTTTTTCTGAGTTACGTAAAGCTGTATTCTTGAAAACAAACACAGCTAAACAAATAATCAACCCTAAAAAAAATTTCCGTGAACATAACTAGGGATATAATCGACTAATTGATAATGCTGCTACTTGACATTGCAAATAAGCTATATGGATATGTTCCACATTACTGTCATTCTAATCTTACATTTTAAAATGAATATATTATTGTTAAAAGTATCGGGAGTGGAAAACAAAATCATTTAATTTTACCTCAGACCTTACAAGTGTTTGTTTTCTCTATGTCACTCTCCGAGAAATGTCCACTTAGAAAGTGAGGAAGTCTTTTGACTTCAAATTGGCATATACCAATATATTGCTTGCTTATAGGTTTTTATACTACCAGTTATGAGCGACAATACCGGTACAAAATTTGATACCAGTTTAAAGGGTAAACATTATAAATGAAACATACTTAATATACAGTATATGTCTATATTTGCTAAAAAGTGAACACTTACGTTTATTTACAATGATCATAATGCAAGACAAGCACATTGCATATACAGTATATGACCTACTTCTCAGCAGCATTCAGTATGAAGTTTGACTGTTGGATAGAATAAATAGGCTGTTTCAGATGGGTCATTTACTATATGCAAACTGTTTTTTGACTCTCTTTTGGATGTTTGTTAGAGTAATCGACAAGTTGGTTACAAATTTCTATTTAAACGTTAACACGCACATCCAATAATAGTTGCTAGTACTTAGACAAGACATTGTTGATGTGTTTTGGATGCAGTTAGGGAATGCCATGATGCAGTGGAAGACAATAAACTGATGCAGAGTTAGAATACGAACATACCATGGATGCTGATGTATACTGGGATGTTGTAGATGGAACGTTAGTTTTTATCATGCTTCAATATTCTCGTTTATTTTTAATGATGACTTACCGTGTCTGAGGGTCTGTTGGGGGGGCAAGAGGATTGTGAACCTGAAGATCAGGGGTGGCCGGGGACCCCATGCCACCCCTTGCTTTTACCATGGTATCCATAGCAAGAGGAGCCTCCTTCCTAAATGATTGTCTGATAGGTGATGCCCTTTCGAGAGTCATGGAACTCTGCGGTTGGATTGTGTGAATGTCCATTACTCGCATCTCAGCCATCCGGTGTGGGGAAGGGGGCGGGGTTTTGGAGCCTAGCATGGGTAGCTGGCTATCTGTATACTTCCTGCTTTTCTGTCGGAAGAGCGAAGGATGGTCCGTGGGCTCTATAGGAACGCCAGGGTTACTGTAAGAGCGCATGGTGGTACGGTGGTAGGCGTGTTCTACTGTGTCAGGGGGCAGGGCATGGTGATGTAACATATAGGGGTCAGCATAATGACTTTCGGCTCGGGCGGGCAGCGACATGCTCTTTGCAGCTACGTCCTCGTCAGGTTTGACGTCACGCCGCTCGAGGATGGCGCTCGGGCAGGGGGAGGAAGCGCGAGCGGGGGAGGGGAGTGTGTGTCCTGCTCGTTCACGTGGCATCGTGGCAACCCCACCGCCTGAGGTGCGTGGGCCGAAGGGGATACGGGATGGGGAGGGGGGCATCGCATGAGGTGTGGTAGGGGACATGGAGCCCTGCATATGGGGTGGAGGAGGACCCATCGGGGGCTGCCGGAGAGGATGACCACTCGGTCCAGCATACATCATCTCCCTGTGAACCTGAATGAGAGAGAAAAAGACATAAGATTTCACATTAAAAGAGAGAAAACATTTCAAACATAAGAAATCCAGCTGAATTAAAACAGCTTATAAACCAGCCTAAACTGGTTTGCTGGTCATAGGTGGTCTTTTAGCCAGCTTAAGCCTGGTTTAAGATATTAAAAGATATTTTTGAATTACACATAATGTATTCAAATATGTGATGTGAACAGAAAAAGACAATTGTATTTGGTAACATGGCCTGTAATTGGTAAGTGGCTAGTGAGAGGAAAAAATAAATAAATAAATAAATAAATAATAAAAAAACAGATCCATTGTGAAATCTCAAAAAAATACTTGCTGATATCACATTAAAATAATATTTCTTAATATATTTCTACATTTTCAGAACCATAATGTAAACTCAAAAAAAAAAAAAAAAAGATATTTAGAGAATAAAACTCACTAAAATTACTTAAATTCTCCAAAATTACACTTTGCATGTTAAACATAAATGCCATTGTTATTTTAGTATTATTTATAAGCTATTATAGTATTTTTAGTTAATAAGATTTGTTAATAAGATTTTGAGTGATTTTATTTTAAAAAGTTCAGTTTTCATTTTAATTTTAGCAATTTTGTTATGTGCTTTTGTCTTTTTTAGCTTTTGTTTTTTTAATATTTCAATTTAGCTTACATTTATTTTATTTCAGTTGTAATTTTGGTAATTTCATTACTTCAACTTTTCTAATTTCAGAAAGCTGACAGGGCAACATTTCTCATTTCCATTTAAGTTGTTCTGTTTTTCATCTAATATTTACATTTTATTTCAGCTTTATTTCAAGAAGCAAAATATATTTCCCAACAGTTTTAGTTTTTCAATTAACAATAACAACACTGATGAATACACACAAAAATAAGGTCTATGTGATCTTCAATGCTCTAGTTTAGTCTAGAAAGGCTATTCTGTTCATTCATCACAGTGAGAAAGAAGTGTTACATTTCCATCTCACATGTGAAATGAAAGGGCTGAAAGAAGTCAAAGAAAGAAACACCGAGTGATCATGGTATTCATGGTTAAAAAAAAACCTTCTGCTTGGATCAAATAATGTGTCATTGTGCTCCATCTAAATTCAGATCATCTGTAATCTATGCTGGTTTTTAAACAGGCAGCACACATGGGCAGCCTGATCTGACCTGACCACCCAAGAAGGTCTCCCAGAGTAGACTAATCACACTAATAAGCTTCAGATGGAAGCTCATATTTTGGAAAAACTGTGCAAGTATGTGCATGTGTGCACTGAGACATAGGTGGTCATGGTTCATATGCATCCCACAATGTAATTAAAAAGCATAAGTGGATATAGTATTGCTTTAAACAGAGTCTGCATACATAAAGCGATGCTACTGGTTTACCACAATCTACTAAAAACAAAAGATGAATAGATAAGCTGCTGATAAACTGCAATTTCATTCAAAAATAACAAGCAGTAAACACAACAGAGGGAGTAAACATCAACATACAACCATTGAGTATCTGTGAATAAAATGTTGTATCTGCATCTGATAAGTACATCCATGCAACAAAAAAAAAAAGAATAAGCCACTGAGATTTCAGATATGACCTGAGCGGATGAAAGATTTCCGATCAGTGCACTTCAGAATGCAGAACTTCATGCCTGAGGATACTAGACAAACTCAGATGTATCCGGCTCCAAACGCAGCAATGAGGAGCAACAGGAAAAACCATATGACTTGACAGATGAACAGAATTCAGAGATAAACTGGTTTAGAGTGAAACTAAACGTGTTCTTTTTTCGGTACGTAAAAATGACAGAGAAACAAAACAGTCATTCAGACTTTTCCATCACCTCCGGCCCACTTTTATTTAGCACAAAGCCTTTTTTAAACCAGTAACGCATTTAAAGCAATAGTACCAAATCAAATCAGGTTCCATTTTAATTAGAATACACCTTAGAAGGCACAGCAAAGAATTTATTTTCTGAATACGTCTGCATCATCCAAAATTAGTAAACAGACAAAGCAGAGACATAGAGAAGAAACAGACAAGAACGCGCCTTTAAGCCAAAGAGCTTTGTAAAATAATAGAAAGACGACAGAATGATGTTCCTTGGTTCGAAACATTGCCCTGCTTCTCTGAATCTCAAACAATGAGAGCATTGTGCTGGGGTGAGTCAGCGTTCAGGCTACACCCAGAACAGGTGAGACTTCCAAGTCTTTATGTGCCTCAGGACACCAGCATGCTATTTTGCAACATCATATCACCATGGTGGTGAATCCTATGAATAAAAATGTAATTCACTTCCCACTTTACCACTTCAAACATGTAAAAACAGAAAAATATTAAATCTCACTTTCCGCCAGAACTTGTGCACATGTCCAACATTTCCTGCCACCTCTCTAGTATTATGTTCATCAACACTGCCAATATCTGAGCAAAAATACATTATAAACATTAATATTATGAAATACAACAGTTTAAAATGACCGTTTTCTATTTAAATGTCATGTATTAAATGTAATTTTCTCTGCCGCTATACGTCTCTCCAGTCTTAAGTGTCATATGAGCCTTCAGAAACCAGTCCGATGCTGATTTTGGTGGTCAATGTTGGAAACAGTTGTGCTGCTTTATATTTTTGTCAAAAATGTATATATGCAGAGTACTGTGCAAAAGTCTTAGGCCATTAGCATTTTCAAAAAAAGTTTTTTTTTAAGCCAGTTATTTGATATATATATATATATATATATATATATATATATATATATATATATATAGTGGAGCACACACTTATTACAATTAACGGCAGTAATGTTAAAAGTAATGTTAAAACTGATATTTCCTACTGATACAGTACAGCAAACAAAAAAAAAAAGAAAGAAAATAAATATATATACAGTATATATCTCTCTCTGTGTGTGTGTGTGTGTGTGTGTGTGTGTGTGTGTGTGTGTGTGTGTTAGACAGAGAGCAGATTTGTTTGATACAGTTGAAGGCATAAAAATCACCTCCAAATGTTACCTGAGCAACACTCTCTGAATAACATGAAAGCTCTTGCCTGTCTCAACCTCTCCAGGTTCTCATCTCTTAGTTTTCTTTGTGCATTACCTTAAAAGGTAGAGAATTTGCTGGAGGAAGGCTGACATGAAACATTAAACCTGTGATAAATAAAGAAATCAAAAGATGACGGAATGAGCACATTTGGTTTGAATTTGGCCCAAGAGGGATTAAAGACAAATTCTGATGCCCCCTTTTTCCACTTATTTTCTGCTCCTCTTGCTTTCTCTTTCTTAGATAAATGGCCACAAGGCCTTGTTAAAACCTACAACCAGAAAGTGTAGGAAAAAGATGCCATTATTCTTAACACACACCGGTGAGATGATCGATTTTCGATTTGCCCAAAAACATCTTGGATACCGAAATTCAAAACTTCAGGCACTTTTTGGTCAAAATGTTCTGCAAATTGGACCAAACTTCACGCAGACAGTCAAAAGAGGCTAGTCTGACCATACATTCATGCAGAATTTAGCAGACTGCATTGGTTTTTATGGGTCTGTTTCAAATTAACAGTCGTCTGTAAACTGTGGTCAGTCACGCTGCACAATAATCTGCTTGCTGTTTTAACAGACTGGCACTGAGACACACACAGCTGCATACATATGAGCTTAGACGTGTGTGTGTGTGTGTGTGTGTGTGTGTGTGTGTGTGTGTGTGTGTGTGTGTGTGTAGGTACGGATACAGAGATTCAGATCTGGATATGTGCACTACTGTTAAAACAATCTCATTAAATCACTTTAATTAAATTAACGGCTGGATGTTCAACACACAGACACTTGTGTTACACATTCAAATGATCTTTGCATTTTAATGGTAAAAGACTATAAAACTGTTGCGGTAAGAAATTGGTTAACGGTAAGTTTCCTTACTATACGGTGAAAAGCTATAATATATCTAATGTGACATTTCATTTAGTTCTACAGTAAAATATTGTTAAATTTACCATGTCATCTTATCATTAACAGTGGAAAACCATAAAATAACAAATTTTGAATTTTGTGAAACTTATAAGATTTATACATCATTTGAAAGTTGAATAAATAAGCTTTTCGTTGACGTGTGGTTTGTTAGGATCGGACAATATTTGGCCGAGATACAACTATTTGAAAATCTGAGGGTGCAAAAAAATCGAAATATTGAGAAAATTGCCATTAAAGTTGTCCAAATGAAGTTCTTAGCCATGCACATTACTAATCAAATGAAGTTTTGCTTCATGTAAATTGGAAAATGATCTTTACTTAATATCCTATTGATTTTTGGCACAAAAGAAAAATCGATAATTTTGACCCATACAATGTATTGTTAGCTATTGCTATAAATATACCGTGCTGCTTATGACTGGTTTTGTGGTACAGGGTCACATTTGATGACCACTTATGTACATTAGGGTTTTACGTTACATCTAATATTGCTAAGTTAGTTTTTATTGCATTATCTTAGTGTCATTTGTGTTCCCATGATGCTGTTTTGTATTTATGTGAATGAAATTTTACACTATCCATATATTAGTATTTATCTCAACTTGTAGAGAAGATACCTGTGATGAACTTCGATTCATCATGTGACTTTTTCTTTTATTCAGTATATTACAAAGGTAAACAACAGATTTCAGTAATTTGATATTTTAACATTATTTCAGTGAATGAAACACATTTTTATTCTGCTGCAGTCCATTCACTGTATGTTTTTGGCCTAAAGTTTCCACAGGAAGTTACGACAAAGATCAAGACTCTTTCTTTCTCTCTCTCTCTCTGACACAGACACACACAGAAATAGTGTGTTTGAACAGGTGCGGGGCTTATTTCATTAGTCTGTTAAATCTGTCTGAGTATCTCCATGCCTGCTTGAACTGAGAAGGCCTGATCATGTGTTTCTGTGTACGTGTGTTTGCTCATTCACATGTGTGTGTAAGTGTACTTCAATATAAGCTCTCGATGAAAGCATAATGGATCTCTTGTCCCCTGAAAATTACAATAGCAACAACTGTGGTCAAAACATCAGCGTGTGTGTGTGCGTGTTTGAGCATGGTCTTCATCATATGTGTGTTTTGGCTTCAAATCAAGCTTGAATTATTTGAATATCTGAACCAAACACAATTAGACTAGGAGATTTGCAGGCAATCCTCCCTACTGAATTTATTTCCATATTTATACAGTATGTCATTTAGCCTGTCATGCCTGACAAAGACGAGTCAATAAACCATTAACCACGTGTCTTATTTTACATATCAACAAATAAATATGTCCTAAAGTTTTCATTGGCATATTGATTTACGCTCAGGTTTCATGCACACAAGGAACATTGTTTATGAACATCCACTGCTGTGTGTTGATATCCAATGTTTCTTTTTTCCATAGAGGGGGAAGATAGAAGGAGCGGGATGACTCTCATGTGACATGAAAAAGCTACGTTTAGGATTTCCTGCTTTGTAATTGGATGACGAGAGATTAAAGTCATATGCACTTCAAATAATTCCATAAATATAGTAAACTTTGAGGCACAAAATACAATACTTTATGCTAATGCTATTATTAGTGCATTGTCTGAAAAGTATAGCCTTTAATGCATTAATCACCTGCTTCAGTCTTGACCTTAATAATATAAAAGTGTCCTTTTTCTTCACGTACTCTACTGAAATAATATTCTGATGCATTTAGACATCTCAAATTTTGCAAAAACAGCAGTTTCCATAACGGTTAATTCTTTTCTGACAGTTAAACACCTTATTTCACTAATCATTTTTTGCAAATATACATATATTAAATTCTTCAGGTCTTATTTTACATCCTATTCGTGCAAAGTGCCTGCTGTGTTTTTACAGATACACAATATGAGCTGGGCGTCAAACCTACGATCCGTGTCGGTCACATGGTAGAGCATGTGAGAACTTGCACAAAACTCAAAGCCTTGATAGCTGTTATGCAATAACCTCTTGAAGGTGGAACAGGATTTTAAATATTGATCAAGAACCACTTCACAAAAACACAGCTCTGTTGTAAAGTCTGTTACAGTTTCTTTGCTGATTATACTTTTCTTGGCTTGTTAAATGTATTACTATTGATCTATTTTTTTACCTAAACTAGAGGACAACCCAACACCAAACACTTGCACAGTCACACATTTGTGTGACTAACATATAAACTTATAGTCATAATGCCATATAGAAGTGCTGTACTTTTAATGTATCTTGACTTCTCTTTAAACTGCCACAATGACAAACGCTGACACTGTTTCTGTGAACTTTGGCAATTGTCTGTACAACTTGTTCTCACTCTCTCTTGTCAGAGAACAGATAATAGTTTCTATCTTTCGTATTCCTTCTCTCTCTCTCTCTCTCTCTCTCTCTCTCTCTCTCTCTCTCTCGTGAGTACATATACAACTGTAAGTCATCACACAACATACTTTAATCCACTTAGACACAGACACATGACACAAACAATAAGCCTTTCAACTTCTAACTTTGCACACATACTCTTGAAAGCGACACACAATGTTAATAAGACCCTTAAAACAAAAATCAAACAAAATATAGTGAGTAAAGTCCTTTACTTCCTGGAACTTCTTCAACTTCCCTTAAGGGCTCTTATGGCAGCGTTTAAAGCTCTAATCAAATGCATATTAGCTGTGCGAGTTGGTCAAAGCCAGACCGGGGATTACCACAGACAAAAGTCTGGGGCTACCTTGTTAAATTTGGGGAAACACACAGAGAAAATGAAAGCCTTGCGATCTAATTTCCGTTACAACACTGCCAAACAAACACGGCCGGCATGGCAAGAGATTAGAGGGGATTATGGGAGGAAAAGGAACGAGGAAAAAGCCTTTGCTTTCTATTCAGTGCTTCCACCAATTCTGCTTCAATCCTGATCCAATCCCCCTGAAATTAGGCCTGGGGGACAAAGACAGACATGAAAGGATTGGAATGGGGTGACCGGGGTGGGGTTACTCTTAACTGTGAAGAGCAGAGGGGCCCCTAGAGACGGCCGAACAGAAGACTGGAGGCCGAGAAGGGACCTGTTATTTAAATAATGCCCTCAGTTCGTTCTTTCTTCTGAGCATGCCAAAAAATGAAAAGAGAATTTGCAAAAGAGCATATTTTCAAAATCAAGTAGTTAGTGGACTGTTTGAACAAGTAGGGAGGCACGCTATACTCATGCTCGTGTCTACCAGACACATGGTTGTTAAGGATGACATACATCGGAATCACATCGGTTATTGGCCGATATAAGAGATTTTTATTTATTGGTATGAATTGATATTGGACATTTATCAGTTGATATTGTACATATAATTGCTTAAGTTTAGGTTAATCTTTAAAACATCAATAATTTAACAACACTGCTAAATCTTTAGCAAATCTAAAAATGAATATCCAGATTTCAAATTAAATATTATAGGCACATGTTTGGTCCCTAAATTCTCTTATAGGACTAAAACTGAAAAATGTTTACATTAATAATAAATACATATATTTTTTACATAAATTAATACTTTTATTTAGCAAGTATGCATTAAATTGATCAAAAGTTACAGTAAGAACATTTACGTTACGAATGATTTATTTCAAATAAATGCTGTTCTTTTGAACTTTCTATTCATCCAAGAATCTTGAAAAAATGTATAATGGTTTCCAAAAAAATATTAAGCAGCACAACAGTTTCACAAATATTTCAGTAGCACCAAATCAGCATATTGGAATGATTTCTGAGGGATCATGTGGGATCATGTGTGATCATGCAAATTCAGGTTTGCTATCACAGGAAGAAATTACATTTTAAAATACATTTAAACAGAAAACAAAATTATTACTGTTTTATTGATCAAATAAACCCAGCCTTGGTGAGCCTAAAATACTTCTTTCAAAACATTTAAAAATTTTACTAACCTTTGAACAGTAGCATAGCTAAACTAGTGAACCTCACAAGTCAGTTTTTGTGTGACTTGTCAACCATCCAGACGCATCCTTAACAAAACCCAGCCAACCAGAGCTCTCAACTGCACCAAACTCCAAAAATTATAACACATTCTCTTTTATCTAATGCTCTGCTTGAGTAATATATATCTGTTCTGACATGCAACATGGAAGTCTGAAGTATTAAGATCACAATTATACATATCACAACATGAGGACAAAATACAAATCCTATTTGCACACTGTAAAAATTGATAAGTTGACTTAACTTAATAAAATTGAGGAAATCCGTTGCCTTAAAATTTTTAAGTAAATGGTAATTAAAAAAAATAAGTTAACTGAATTGTCAAGTTCACTTAACTTTTTTTGTTTAATTATTATGTTCTTAATAATTTTAAGGCAACGGGTTTACTCAATTTTTTTAAGTTAAGTCAACTTTCACTTTTTGCAGTGTAGCTAACTCATTTTTTTTGGAGAAGATTTCTCTATTAAGCCTTCTGTCTTAACAAAAATGTCCACGCTAGGTTGGTACTCACCCTTGTGTCTCCATTGCTTGGCCTGGCTCCATGACTGAAGGCATGTGCTGGATCTTTGTGGTACACTTTTAGGCAGGAGTGATCTGTGATGCTCCTGTGTTGGGAAAAATCCACATCGGTTACATATACAGACCAAATGTCACCATCCGAACGAGGTCGGCCATGGTGTCTTGAAGATCGGCCCCTCAGCTCTGCCACAACGGGGTGCACTAGGGCTGACGAGATGTCAACACGTGAGAGCGGAGAGTGACAGCGAGAAAGGTCAAAGGAATCGCGAGAATGAAGCGATTCACTGAGAGACACAGGCGAGCTGGAGCGAGAAACTGGAGATGAAGATGAGAAGTTACGACTCTCCGAGACAAGATCCATGCCTGAGATGTCCGTTAATGTCCAGACTTCAATTCTCTGTAGGTCCAAGAATGATTTACTAATACGGCATCGATCGAAAACATTAACTGTCTACTAAGTAACCAAGCTTGTCTATTTATGTTTTTAAGTCTCTGTCTACCAGGATCGCTCATAATGTGTTTGCGTATGAAACCTAGTTGTGTAAAGTGACGTGAGCATTTTTCATATGAAGTCTGATACATGGTCATGTGGCTGTAATTCAGATTTACAGCCTTGATAGAAAAGGAGTTGTATCAAAGTGCAAGTTACATCACCATGGAAATGTAAGGAGATGGACTTCTCCTCTGTCTACACAGGACAATATGAGTATGAGTCACTAATGATAATTTCATCAGATCTGAGGAAACATAGTCAATGATTAAATTGGGCTTTTATTGTTTGGTTCTTTAAAGACACCACAAAATCGTTTGAGGGTCACATGATTCTTTCCTATATTGACTTATTTTGCTCTGCCATCAAAGGAATAAACAGCTTTTTAAAATATATTTGAATGGAAAATTATTTTAAATTGTAATAATATTTCACAATATTACTATTTTTAATGCATTTTGATCAAATAAATGCAGCCTTGGTGAGAATAAAAGACTTATTTCAAAAACATTTTAAAAAAGGCGCCAACTTTTGAACAGTAGTGTATAATTTTGTCAATTTTTAGCAGTATACTAGCACATAGACATGGACTAAAAGTCAGAAAACTCCAGTTCTCATTACATGGGGCCTTTCAAATGTGAATGTGTTGAGGTTTACTCATAATTCTGTAAATAGGTAGAGAGATACGGTAAGAAAAGAAATGTACACATTAGTGTTTGTAGACTGAGGGTGGAGGGAAAGACGAAAGGCCAGAGAATGAAAGCCAAAGATATGTGGGAGTGTTTGTTTGAAGTGTGACATAAGTGTTATGTTAACATTAGCTGTGCTGGTGGGTAATGTATGATAGACAGTCAGGTTTATTGGTTTAAAGTCAGAGAAACAAATGCTGTGAGGTATTTTAAAGTATGAGACAGTAATTCGGTTCATATGAAATCTATGATATAATGTTCCGTTCTTGTGTATGTGAGCAAGGGTGGCTTATTTACAGTCTAGACTGTTTCAAAGAAATATTACTAAAGATTTTCACAGCTATAATTCCATATAAGATAATAACTCTCACACAAAATGAAAAGTCTGCCATCATATATTCACTATCATGCTGTTCAAACCCATATGAAGTCTTAGTATTACAAATAAGATTTGAGAGCCATGACAGACAGCATTTCAATGTGTCCCTCACAAAAAGCTATCATATCACAGAAGATTTGGAATATAATGCAGTCGTATGGACTACTTTCATGACACATTTAGGCTTCTTTTGTTGTTTTTTCTTTTAATTTGGAAAAAAGCAGCATGAACATTCTGCTAAACATCTTTTTTTATATTCCACAAGCAGAACATAAGGGTGTGTAAATGATGACAGAACATTCATTTTCATTCATTTTCAACACTTTATCAACTGCACATTTCCTGTAAAACTAATGCATGTGAGATTCAATTACCGAGTTGGTTCTCAAGGAAAAAGCAATAGAAAAGGAAACAGAGGTGAACTTGGACTTCGAAGAAGGTCACTTCCTATGTTAAGTGATGTCATAGAACTAGAGGAAGCGGGCCATGTGGAATGAGGAAGGAAGACTGTAAGCTGTTGAAACTTTAAGGAGGCTGAAGCTCATGCACACACACTCACCTGACATCAGTGAGCTCATAGTACACGTTCCTGGTCTCGTCTTTCACGTAGATGGCGGTGCTGGGTGACTCCAGCATCTTCATGTTGAGCTGATGAGGGAAGGCACTAACGAACAGAGCTCTGATTGTATCTACGCTTGTTATCTCATTAGGCATGCGTATCTGCTTAGTGTCATCTCCATACTGCAGATACAACACCCCTGAAACGAAAAAAAAAAAAAAAACAGAGAGAAGAAACAGGGTGAGAAAAGTTCAAGGCATTATTTGAGCCTTCGAGCAGATACTTGCAACTAAAATTCTGTAGTATTTTGTCCTAATAAATAAAAAACAACACTTAAAGTCACTTTGAGTTTAGGCGTAATGTACAGTAAGAACAATGCTAAACTGATATTTAACAGTCTTAAGATAATTAAACAACTGTAATATCAGATGATATCTGATATGGCACTGATGCATCATACCTTTGTACATATCGATTAGCCAGTTATCTCTTCCTGCATGATACTCT
>CM071961.1:11229554-11364554 GCA_036784905.1 Acrossocheilus fasciatus
CAGTTTTGTTCATTTTAGTAGTTCAGCTTCAACTTAAACTTTATTTCAATTAGTTACCAAAGCAACATTTCTCATTTCTATTTATGTTTCTAATCTAATATTTAGATATTTTTAGTTTCAGCTTTATTTCAAATACTAAAAAATGACTTTTAATAGTTTTATCTAACAATATAAAAGTATAAATGATAATGATTTTTAAAAATTCTGAAAAAAGAGATCTAAGCCATGAACTAAACCAAACAGCTTTGAAATGAATGACCAACTTTGATTTGAATCTAAAATGTATTTGAAAATGTAAAAAATAATTAATAATTACAAGATTGTATACTTCTTATACAAAGTCATGAACTTCACATCCGATGATGCACTGCAAATGACGTAAACAAATATAAATGGTACAATATTAAACTACTGGCTAAATGTCAACATACAACTGAATAAAATATGACATATTCGAAATTAATTACAAAATTAAAAAAGTGTTTTTTTGTTACAAATAAATTTCTGTAAAAGATTAAATTTTTACTTCCAGAATCTATACTTCAAAAGGTCTTAAACAAACATAAGACGACAGCGACTGAAACTAAATACCGCTGAACTAGATGAATGATGACTTACAGCAATCGGGTCAATGCTGAATCTCTTTAATAGATGCACGTCTCCTTGCCTTTGTGTTCCTTCCTGATTAAACAACATCTAATTTCTCTCTGCAGGTCTGTCTATATCTTCTTAGATGAATTTCGAGGGAATAGTTCGAGTGAACACACTTTTTCTCCCCATAACTGTCTTTCCATCTGGTCCTTATTTAAACCAACCAATCAGAATTGAGCAGCCAGAGAAGGCTCCCATTTCAAGGCCCGTGTGTGTTTGACCGTCATTCAATCTGGATGTAAGGGAGAATACAGAGTGTGCTAGTGAATATATATATGTGTGTGTGTGTGTGTGTGTGTGTGTGTGTGTGTGTGTGTGTGTGTGTGTGGGCGTGTTTTGCTATACTTGTGAGGACCAGATGTCCCCACAAGGATAGTAAAACTTGACATTTTTGACTTGTGAGGACATTTGGCCGGTCCTCACAAGGGAAATAAATTATTAAAAATTCTGAATGAAGTTTATCTCAAAATGTAAAAATGCAAAAAGGTTTCTGTAAGGGGTAGGTTTAGGGGTAGGGTTGGTGTAGGGCAATAGAAAATATTGTTAGGTCAGTATGAAAACAATAGAAGTCTATGAAAGTCCTCACAAGTATAGTAAAACCAACATGTGTGTGTGTGTGTGTGTGTGTGTGTGTGTGTGTGTGTGTGTATGAGTGTGTATGTTGGCAAAAGAGTTCTATTTCCGTGTTTCTGTGTGTGTCCACAAGCATGAGTCTGTGCTGTAATATACGCCTGTGCGTTGTTAAGTACAGGCTATGAATTTCAGCTGTGGAGCCTCGCATATTTCCATTACATGAAGCGGTAATGACAGAGCCGAATTCGCTGTTATGACATTGAACTTAAATACAAGAGACAGACAGACAAACTTAAGTAAACACACACTTCCATAGACGCTTTAACTCTGCAACTAAATCATTTAGCAGCAGATGGGAAATAAGTATAGCAGCAGTGCAAGATCACTCATTCACAGACCCACAGAACTCCACAGAAAGCTCAGCAGATTTCCACAGAAATCGAATCCCCATCATTAACAAAATTTGACATGCCCGCAACATTTGCAAGTTTGAATTAAATGGGGAAAAAATATTGTACGTGTATTGTATAGTTTCTATTTAGCTAGTTGTAGAGCTGCATGATTTACGTAAAAAAAATGTAATTGCGTTTTTTTTTCCCCAATAAAAAATTGCAAATGCAGTTTAAAATAAATGAATGAATGCAGATTTAATAGATCTAACAGGTCTGCATGGTTGCTATACAGGTGCTAGTCATATAATTAGAATTTGAATTCCATTCAAAAAGTGAAACTTGTATATTATATTCATTCATTACACACAGACTGATACATTTCAAATGTTTATTTCTTTTAATTTTGATGATTAGAACTTACAGCTCATGAAAGTCAAAAATCAGTATCTCAAAATATTAGAATATTTACATTTGAGTTTGAATAAATTACCATCCCTACAGTATAAATTCCGGTATCTCTTGTTCTTTGAAACCACAATAATGGGGAAGACTGCTGACTTGGCAATGATCCAGAAGACGAACATTGATGCCCTCCACAAATAGGGTAAGTCACAAGAGGGTCATTACTGAAAGATGTGGCTGTTTACAGAGTGCTGTATCAAAGCTTATTAAATGCAAAGTTGACTTGAAGGAAGAATTTGGGTAGGAAAAGGTGCACAAGCAACAGGGATGACCGCAAGCTTGAGAATACAGTCAATCAAAGCTGATTCAGACACTTGGGAGAGCTTCACAAGGAGAGAACTGAAGCTGGAGTCAGTGCATCAAGAGTCACCACGCTCAGATATCTTCAGGAAAAGGGCTACCAAGCCACTTCTGAACCAGAGACAACATCAGAAGCGTCTTACCTGGGCTGTGGAGAAAAAGAACTGGACTGTTGCTCAGTGGTCCAAAGTCCTCTTTTCAGATAAAAGTAAATTTTGCATTTCATTTGGAAATCAAGGTCCCAGAGTCTGAAGGAAGAGTGGAGAGGCACAGAATCCATGTTGCTTGAAGTCCAGTGTGAAGTTTCCACAGTCTGTGATGATTTGTGCTGCCATGTCATCTGCTGGTGTTGGTCCACTGTGTTTTCTGATGTCCACAGTCAACGCAGCCATCTACCAGGACATTTTAGAGCACTTCATGCTTCCTTCTGTTGACAAGCTTTATGGAGATGCTGATTTAATTTTCCAGCAGGACTTGGCACCTGCCCACACTGCCAAAGGTACCAAAGCTGGTTCAATGACCATAGTGTTACTGTGCTTGATTGGCCAGCAAACTTGCCTGACCTGAACCCCATAGAGAATCTCTGGGGTATTGTCAAGAGGAAGATGAGAGACACCAGACCCAACAATGCAGATGAGCTGAAGGCCACTATCAGAGCAACCTGGGCTCTCATAACACCTGAGCAGTGCCACAGACTGATCGACTCCATGCCACGCCGCACTGCTGCAGTAATTCAGACAAAAGGAGCCCCAACTAAGTATTGAGTGCTGTACGTGCTCATACTTTTCATGTTCATACTTTTCAGTTGGCCAAGATTTCTAAAAATCCTTTCTTTGTATTGGTCTTAAGTAATATTCTAATATTTTGAGATACTGATTTTTGACTTTCATGAGCTGTAAGCTCTAATCATCAAAATTAAAGGAAATAAACATTTGAAATATATCAGTCTGTGTGTAATGAATGAATATAATATACAAGTTTCACTTTTTGAATGGAATTAGTGAAATAAATCAACTTTTTAATTATAATTATATGACCAGCACCTGTATTTGTAACGTGTGTATGTACAGTACATATAATTTAGTATGTGCATATCAATCTGTATACCTAGTGAGCGATCCTTGGTCTGGTTGGTAGAGCGGACCACGGGCAGACTGGCTCGAGACCGGGAGCCTCGGGTGAAGGCGATGGGCATGTCACACTCAGACATGACCTCCAGAGCATCTAGAGAGACCAGTGAGCCGTGCTCCACCTGATCCACAAACACAGTTACTGGACTCGAACACGCAACACTCTGCTTAGAGCCTCGGTTCTGTAGAAAAAAACAAAATAAAAGTTTAGATAATATGCTGGATTTGATGACACATCATTAGTGCAATTCCTCAAAACCATCTTTGGCTTCTCTGGAAAACAGGTCATACCAACTTAAGATGTTACGGCTGTTTGTAGGACAGTGGTTGGTTCGAGGTGGTCTACTATAGCACAAACCAGCTTGATAAAGCCATTTTGACAGATCTTACCAGCTTAAGATGGTCAGGCTGTTTTTTTAGAACATGTAGCTGGTTTAAAATGGTCTACCAGCACTAACCAGCTTAATAAAGCCATTTTGTCTATTTAAGGACATGGTAGAGAGTTTTTGGGATGTGGTATGTGATCAAAGCCATTCTTGTCTTTTCTGCTTGAAAAACTACATAATACCGATGTTGTTTAAGAAATGGGAGGTGGTTTATAGCTGGTTTAATGGTCTACTATAGAAGGAACCAGTTTGATAAAGCTGTAAAACTAGATTCTGCCAGATTAAAATGACCAGATGATTTGATGATATGTATATCTGGTTTAAAGTGGTCTATCAGCACTAATCAGAATGATTAAGATGATCTACCAGGTCAATCTCTGCACCACCAACTAGTAGACCAACATCAAGGTTGTCCATCTTTTTGAAGCACCACCTAGCGTATGACCAACTAGACTAATCAATGGACACTCTTAAAAAATAAAGGTTTCTTATTGGCATTAATGGTTCCATGAAGAACCTTAACATCCATGGAAACTTACCACTGCACAAAAGGTTCTTCTATGGAATAACTGCTGAAAAACCTTTATTTTTAAGATTGTAGAACCTTGTAAGACCATCAGAAGCTGGTTTTAGCTAAATTTCCAGCAGGGTTTTCTTCATTACATGCATGAAACTTAAACCACTCATTGTGACCAAACCATAATTTGTCTGATTGCATTAACATTTTCTGAACCACACATTGCACATTTAAAGCGACAAGCACCGGTCAACTGTGAAGACTGCAATCAGTCATGCAGATCAGACTACCTACAGTACATACACCAAAAACTGGATTCAAAATGTATCCATCAAAGCCAGTATGGACATGACTGTATATATCGATACAGTCAGTACTGTACAGTCAGTACAGTCAGTTTCAGATGAATACGTTTTTCCATGTTAGGTGATTTTGTGGGATTGTTAAACACACACATGCAGAAAACACACACATTCATTCGTGTTTGTACTGACTCTGCATGAATGAACGCGCTGGATTTTCAGCAGATATCTTTGAATATCTATCTCAGAGTGCAGAGTGGACAACATCCCCTGAAATAACTATTAGGACAGAGAGAAAGAGATACAGAGTATGAAGGCAAAAAAAGAAAAAAAAAAACATTGAGGAAAGTATGCATAATAGAACAGAAAATGTGGAATTCAGTTTGAAAATCCCCACAAACCCACAGCAGATGATGAGCACCTTCACACTAAACATTTTATAACCTTCAAAAAGTGTTTCATAAGTACTTCCTCCAACACAAAGAGGTGCAGAGAAGTATGTGACAGTCCCAATCCCTACAAAAGAAACATTTTATAATTCATTTAAACAGCTTTTGATTTTGAATTTGTATTCAAACATGTCACATTTGTTTACCAGCCATCCTGGAACTACATCAAGGTGAGTAAATGTGATATACAATCATTAGCAAACTATTCCTTTAAACTCTAGTAAGAGGAATCAGTTTCAGTCAAATGCATTTTATAATAAGTCATTCATGACATCTGATACAAAGAGCTTTTGATATTTAAATTGGCTGATGCATCGTCAACAGTCAACTGATGTATGAAAGAGCAGATCTCCTGACACTGAAACACCCACACACCTGTGGTTTCTTGTAGTTTAGATGTTTATTCATCTCTTTGATATGAGGTAGCAAAAGAGAGAGTTTGAACTAAACCAGATGAAACCGGATCAGAACTTTCCAGACCACAGCAAAGTGTCCTGGGGTTCTTTTGAGGGCAGGAGGTGGAAAATTAGATCCCCAACCACCAACACGATGATAGTCAGTGCGGCACGCACAAAACAGGAGCTGTCAACCGACCAATGACAGACAATAAAAGCTCAAGGGTGTGTTTGTGCATGTGTATGAGTCACCACAGGTTAGCTTCTATTCTCGAACCTTTTCTATAATTAACTGAAGTTCATCACAAGTTCAAAATGTTTTTGAGAGTTTGAGATATTGCACTGTAAAACACGATAAGTTAAGAATACACAAAACATTTGAGTAAACAAACTCAATTTTGTTAAGTTAGCAGAGCTTAAAATTTTTATGACAAGTGGGGCGGGGCTGAGATCCATGGGAGCCAATCTAAGCCTCGCTTCCATTATCCCACCCCACTCATCACAATGATAATTATATACAACTTGCTTCCATAAACAGTACATTCATTCAGATCTTTATGGTTAAGTGCTAGTTGGCACGCTAATGTAGTTATCTAAAAGACTCCTGACACATTTGCATGTAAATAGTCAAAAAACATGGAGTATATATAGTCTTTAAGTTTTGCTGTCCATCCTCAACCTAACCACAGGCTTTACTCTTCACCACAATGGTAACACTACAAAACCAACATAACAGAAACCTATGTAAATCTTAACATAACACAACATTTAAGTAATAACTTGTGTCTATGTTAATCTTGTGCAAAAACACACAAAATAACACTTAATTTCTGCATTTATTTTCCTTGTTGTCTGATGCAAAGCATGCTGGGAACTAGAAAACGTGATCATTTTAAGTTCACCTTACTACAACAACATTTTGAGTTTACAGAACTTATTTCAATTAAGTCTAATGAACTTTCATTATTATTTGAGTGAAATTAACTCATTTCATTTCACTGTTCGGTTTTACAGTGTGAGAGAATTAAGAATTAAGAGTTAAACATCTCAATTCAAGTAGCAAAGCCAAGAAATATCAAATAAAAATGTTATAATGTTGCTTAAAATACAGGACTACGCTATCAATTTTAGTTCAACTTTGTAGAATAATAGAAAAACACATATAAATGATATTAAAAAAATATTAGGTTATTACTAGCCAAATTATAAAAATATAACAATTTATAATAATTTATTAATAATTTCAAAACAATTATTAAGAAATCATATTTACTGTACATATTTGTTAAAAATATAGTAAAGTATAAATAATGGTATGTTAAAAATGGCACAATGAAAAACAAAGTATGTTTAAAAAAATAGCACAATAAAAAGTTAAAATGGTATGATAATATAATCATACTACTTTAAACAAAAAAGTGTAACATAATATTTAAAAAAAAAATCACAGTACCTTAAAAATTGTTCAATAAAATAGTATAAATATAATAATCATAGTACGTTAAAAATAGTATAGCGGTAGTGTCTGGATGGTATATTAATGGCATTGCATTGTAAAAATATGCTGCATGCTTTTAAAGCTAATATTACCTATAACAAACGTTGAGGAAGTCTATTATATCTGGAGACAGCAGTTGCACAGCTGACGCATGTTTGTTAGAAGGTCTGTAATATCATATATGTGTTCTCAACCCTACAGATCTGATAAAAGTGTCTGCTCATCTGAATACAGTTATATCGCATATACAGATATTGCATGAACTACTGATCCGGAAATGCTTTGGTCAGGTTTGGTTTCTGTGTCTACAAAGGGACATTATCTTTAAACAGCATGATTGTGGTTATGATAACTCACTTATCTTTAATTCACTTATCTTCATCTTCATGTGGAAACTGTGGCTAAGAAAATTGCTAGAAACATTCATATCTGCAGCTGTAAGAATAAAACGTTTGTGTGTGTTGGCATGAATGATCAAGATACAAACAGAGATAAGGAGCATTGCACCTTGTGTGTACCTGCATATTGCTTTGGCAATACTGCAAAGCTTTTATAGTCAAGCCAATAAGGCTTGTTATGAGAGACGAGAAAGAAAGGCAGTAAAAAAGTGATAACTGCACCAGATACCATGATGAGTCTAAAAAAAATTTCAGACCAAAGTTAACCAGTCTATGTTTTTAGTAATGAATGAGAAGGGCTGGACAGAGAAGATTTTAAAGCTGAACCGAACTGACCCTGCCAGTTGTTTTACCCTTTTTTCTGTGCATGATACTTCAGTAAAACTGGGATTCCCCTTGCTAAAAGAGTAATGTGACATCAGCTATACTCATTATGAACAAAAAACACTCACACACAAGATGCCTTGGAGTCTATGATATCCTGTCCTTGTCTGCCCCCACGGACAACATTAAAAGAGACATATTTTACTTTTTCCTTGAAGTTTTTTTCCACTATAAGTCAGCTTATAATGGGTTCTTGCACCAACAACATTTTCACTCTCTCTTTGGCCCTTAGAATCATTTTTGCTACTGTAACTTTAAGAATCTACTGTAACCTTAAATACCTTCTATATGCAAACGATTTGCTAACCTTTTATATCTGAAATGAGTAACAATGGCAAGTTGTTGGGCACTTAAAAGGTGTTGTCATGTAAATATGCGCATTCAGTCATATGTTAATGCACTCAATGCTGTGCCTGAATAGCCCGTTTTTCTGCTTAGTCTCAAAAAAAAATAATTCTCAGTGGACCGGATATTTGTGAAAGTTAGAGAATAGCTACATGGCATACTTAAAGGGATACTTTAAGTGTAATTAAGTAAAATTTTGTCATTAAACACTTACCCCCAAGTCGTTCCAAACCCATAAAAGCTTTGTTCGTCTTCGGAACACAGATTAAGATATTTTAGATGAAAACCGGGAGGCTTGTGACTGTCCCATTGACTGCCAAGTAAATTACACTGTTAAGGTCCAGAAAAGTATGAAAAACATTGTCAGAATACTCCATCTGCCATCAGTGGTTCAACCGTAACGTTATGAAGCGGCGAAAATACTTTTTGTACGGAAATGAAACAATTCAGCACTGTAGCATCACCGTAGCGTCACTGTAGCGCCATTTCGGAGAGTATCGCTGCACACAAAATGCGTACTCTCTTCTGTGTCAGCCACGACACAAGTATACGGTTTCTATGTGGATTTACGCTTTGATTTGAACGCAAACAGTGCATCCCTATGTCATGGCTGACACAGAAGAGCGTACGCATTTTGTGTGCAGCGATACTCTCCAAAATGGCGCTATGGTGCCGAATTTTTGAAAAAGTCGTTATTTTTGTTTTTGTTACGGTTGAACCACTGATGGCAGATGGAGTATTCTGACGATGTTTTTCATACTTTTCTGGACCTTGAAAGTGTAATTTACTTGGCAGTCAATGGGACAGTCACAAGCCTACTTCATTTAAAATATCTTAACTTGTGTTCTGAAGACGAACAAAGCTTTTACGGGTTTGGAACTACATGGGTGTAAGTGATTAATGACAAAATTTTCATTTTGGGGTGGAGTATCCCTTTAACTTAACTTAAATCTTGTTTTATCTGATATGAACACCTAAAATGAGCCAGATACTGAATAAAAGCAGTGGATAGCAAGAGAGAAAAAGAACATTGTTTCACTTTTTTGTTTTGCTTTTAGTGTGAACAGGTCTAAACACACATATCCATGCATTACATACAATTAAACACATTAGTCAATGGTTCCAAGTGATGGCTACTTACTACTTTAGAAAGAGTAAGATGAACTGACAACAATGCTGACTTGGCCTCTAAAATATCCAATCATGGTGTGTTCATAACTATAGACGTGGTTGTACTAACAGTGATTAAATTGCTGGAGATAAGAAGTTTTAGTCTTGTTTCTTGTTAGTAGGTGTTTCTACTCAAAATGTAGTAAATGGCCTCCAAGATGCATCTGAGATGGACAGCAATCCAATCATTGATTCAAACCACCTCATTTAACAACCAAAATATTTTCTTTGCTAAACCAGACACATAATCTTATCAGTAATGCAATAACAGACCTACAGTTAGCTCTATATCGCCTGCACACACAGCAGGCCTGCAGATACTGTATCTAAATCCTGTTGAACCAAGAGCATCTGGAAAGTTGTCCATCTGGTCTTGTTTTGGTCTGGTGAAAGGTATAAAGGCCATTTTCCTCTTTTCCTTTTATGCCGGTTCTTTTCTCTCTCTCTTTCTGAGTGGATAGGGCAGTGCAGGAACATGTGAGGGTGAGGTTACAATCTGTCTGGGCCAAACAGAACCAGATGGCGGCTCTCTGTTTTTTCCGCTCACAAAGTCTTGTGACATGCTTTCACCATGCCGGTGCTTGAGGTCTGGTCCGCACGCAAAGGTGGGACACAGATGTTCGGCAGGGAGGTGTGTGTGTGTGTGTGTGTTGATAAACATCTGAGCGATCCATCACATCAACACTGACACCTTGGCAGGAAAACATCACACACACACAGATGGGTTTGGGCATGTTTGCTGACTTTGCAGGTTCATTCTTAATGTAATACAGAGGAATTTCTGCTGGTGGTGTCAGTGATATTGCAAAAATTTATTCTTTTTTTTTTTAGAACAATAACATAATTGTCAAATTGTATATAGTATAAATACAGGCATGTTGTGTCTTATTTTTCAGTAAAAATGTTACTAGAAAATATTTCAAGGTATATATTTTTAGAGAATTATTTTGAATTATTCTGAAATATTTAGAATTTTTCTTACCGCACTAACATTTTTTTTTTTTTGGTTCATGTTTAAAACACGAAAAACTATTTACTTGCTTGAAGAATGATTAGATATTTAGGTAACATTTACTATTTATTCAAATGTATTTACTATTGTAATAACAGTAAAATATGCATAAATACTAGTAACTAACCCTAAACCAAATTCTAACCGTAACCCTATAATAAGTACATGTAGTTAATTAATATTACTCAATATTACTTACTTGTGTAATTACAATGTAAGAATGTCACAAAATAAAGTGTAACTGATAATTTTATTGGAAAGCACGACAAAACTACTGATAAGAAAATCAAATTTGCAGGTCAGTATATTCTTATGCACAACTGATTTCTCACATATTGTTGGTTTAAATAAAATATAAAATTGTTGCTGCAAGTTAGATGCATAAAACCAAGAAAAATATATAATGCAGCAGTTACTAAGACTTTACTTTACAGAAAATACAGAAAATGCAAAAAGTCTCTTTGTCTGTGCCTAATAAAGGCTTTAATATAGTAACTTACTAATTGTATATGAATTGACCCTGCTTGATGATCCTAACCCTCATAACCCTGAACTGTCTCTAGACGTTAGATTGCCATCTGGAGGGTTAAATTTCCATTATCCTCCTTTGTCAATCAAAGAGCAAAGGTCACCACCCTGGGAAACTCTCCTTTTTAAAAACATTTAAACAGACATTAACAAATACACGCTCACTAATAATAATAGAATGTCACTAGCTATTTTAATAATACTGTTACTGTCTGTGTCAGCCTCATTCAAGAAGTATTAAATACTGTAATCATCAGCAATTTCATGGTCTAACTGGAAAATTGGCTGTTTTCCTACTATTTCTGCTAACCTTGGTGGTTTGAACTGTATCAGAAGAAGGAGAGAAAGTGTCTGAATTGAAAAGGAAGGAATGTGCTGACACATCAATAACCCTGAGTGGGGGTGTTGTAGCATAACTGTGAGAAATCCACATTCTGCAGAAAAGGTTATTTAGCATCTTAGCACTAAAACATGACAATATATACACACTACCATTCAAGGTTTGTAAGATTTGTAAATATTTTTGAAAGGAGATTCTTATGCTTGCCAACGCTGCATTTATTTGATCAAAATACAGTAGTTTTAAATCTTACTGACCCCAAACTCACGCTTCAATCACAGATCAAACTACAGCTTTAGCCAAACCTGGCTCCACTCAACAAAATGAAGCTCTAGTCCTCATTTTGATCTTTGGTCTGATACTGGCCCATGAAGAATGGGAGAGGTCAACCTCAACCTCAGTGAGGACAGTCACAGACTCTCCCCTCTCATTACAGGACACTGACCACTGCCACACACTCACATATACACACAATGACAAAAACACACAGGAAGAAAGAGGAAATGATATCTTTCAGATGACAGGATAAGAGAAGGTGCGGGTGAAAGAGTGGAACAACAGAGAGCAGAATAAAAGAAAAAGAGCCAACAAATAGTAACAGAATGAGTCACTACACTAATCTATATGCTGAAAGATCACTTTTCAAACCTGTCTAACACTGAGACAAAACACTCCTGAGAAAACTTAGCATCCCTCAAACCTTCTCTATGGAGTTACCTTTTCACACATTCTCAAAAACCTTGATGTAACTGAATCAAAAGTTTCACTTACATAAACTGAGATATGCAATCTTTGTAAACATACACAATCATTCAAAAATTCAACCAGGGTAAGGAAGATTTTGTTTGAAAGAGAGAGAAATTGACAATCAGCATATTATATTACTATATTACTGAAGGATCATGTCACACTGAAGACCGGATTAATGGCTGCTGAAAATAAAAAATAGCTTTGCTATCACAGAAATTATTACAGTTTAAAATGTATTAAAATTACAGTTGCTGTTGCATATTTTTTAATGGCACAATATGACGTTACTTATTTCAGATATAATTAAGAAAAGTCTTTAACTTCACTGAACAGCTCTGATTGGCCAGACGACATCAACACTTGTGATTGGGTCACCCAAGAAGTGTAAATAGGACCAAAAATTTTTTAATACAACAGTAATTTATTTACTTACTCTTATATATTACGTGCAAAGTGCCACCATGAAAAAAATGAAACACCGTTCAAGAAGATACATCCTTCTTTCAGTGATTTTTGCATGATAAAAAGCACCTCTCACACACCATAACAATGCATAGCTGGTTGGCTCCTCTGCACATCATGCTTAAATGAGCATCAAATCCCCATCAGAGCAGCTTGCCACAGTCTTTGCATGGCCCTGTGAAATTGGACCATTCATGGGAATGAAGCAGCCAAACATGCAAAACTGAAACTGCACTGACGCTTTGAACTGACAGCGTCTCCAGTGTGAGCTCATGACCCCGGAATGACCCACAACTGAACATTTTAATATATCAATTCACTCATGTCTGCTCTTGGCAGACAACGGCAATGATGGAGAACTGGAATGGTGCCAAGCGGTTGATCTGTGACCAGCCGGGGTTACTGCACTAAAATAAACTGCGCCAAAGATCATTACGAAGAAGATCAGCATTGTAGTGCATAGGATTGTGTCAACAAGAAAACTGCTAATATTGTGATTCATTTAAAGGTTTATGACACTCAACAATTTAATATTACAGTATAATTAGTGTAAATGATTATCGAGCTAGTTAGTGTTTCATGGCATAAACAATGGTGTCTTGCTCAGCTATTATTTGGAAGAACGTAAGTCTTTATAAAGAATGTAAAAATAAATCTGACACTTAAAATCAACTTCCTGTCTGACAGCGAGCTCAGTTTCCACCCAGAATGCTCATCCCTTTGTGAGCAATGCTCTTAAAGTCATTACATTAGCTGTCAAAGTCTGCAACCGGATGAATTCTTAGTGTGACTTTCCAAACAGGTCTAAACAGCTTTTTAATACACTATATCATGGCTCATTTAATTTGAAAGCAAACGCTGACAGCTTCTTTACAGCATTATTGATGGTCTATCAGTTTATTAGGCATACAGTATGTTTTGTCAAAAGTCAAAAAATTGGAAAACCATGCCCCCATCAACATTTTTGCAAAACTCCTAATGAACACTAGTGACAGTAAAACACTAAGAACTTTTATTCCTTTCCACACAAATTAATAATGGTGGCAGACAATCAAATGGTTCCTTCCACAACACAATGCTATAACCTCACAACAACTGTACTGTAGTGCATTATTTGTGAACTAAATAAACTGCATAACATTTCCAGCTCCATATATTTGGCTCTATTGACATAGTAAACTTACTTGGTAGCTCACCTGGTATAGAACTGCACTTGTGATGCAGAGCACTGAATTTAACAGGTTTTATTCAAACATATTACATTACGTGTGTGTGTGTGTGTGTGTGTGTGTGTGTGTGTGTGTGTGTGTGTGTGTGTGTGTGTGTGTGTCAACCATGGCACTATCATAATTATCCTTTATTTAAATAACCTCATATATCCCTATATTGTCTTAGGTTTGTCAGAAGAAATGATCAACCCTGTAGAATACTTTATCAATTACCACCAGCAAATTATCACAAAGTATTATTCTTCTAAGCTAAATACTTTGAAAATAAAAGTACAGTTGTTATGTTTTTATGATTCCTTAGTATCCTTTTTTTAATCCACTAATCCATGGTCAAGCTCCGCCCCCTTCCCATTATTCGCACCTTGGACCCAGCCAACTGAAGCTTCCCTACAAACTACTATATAAACTTAAAACGCCAAAAACAAACCCCAAAAGCCAGGTCTTCACATCTTATATCTTCCCACGCAAACGAGAGCAGGAAAAACGACAACAACAAAAAAAAACCCAAGAAGTCTATCGCTGTCTAAAATCAAAAACGGGCATGATGGAACAGACAGCAAGTTAACACAGCAAGTTAAAAATCCAAACGATGGCTAAAAAGTTACAAGCCTCCCAGCACTCCAAACGCCCCCTGAACACACCTGGTCAGGGACAGCAGACCCCTGCCATTGTTGTCCTTCTCATCCGCATCTATTCAGCCGTGTCACTCTCCAGAATGAATCGCATATCGGGTTACTTACTGCAACAGTAACGTGCAGAAACGCAAACATGCGCGCGCCTTCTCTAGTTACAGAACGCGCCGCTCAGAAGTTTGCGCGCAAGACTAGAGACAATCGCATGATCGAGTTTGCAGGCGAATGGATTAAGTTTATATAAATAGATTGCAAGTTAAAAAAAAAAAAAAAAAAAAAAAAAAAAGTATGAGGAACTGTTACCATACCTTATTTCACAGTATGCAGGCACCCTCAAAACAATCGTCCTCAGTTCCGACTCATTCTCAGTATTCCCATCATTTGGAGGAAGGCTGAATAGTATGCCATGTCCTTTCAGACACTATTCCCGGAGTAAGTACAGTTCGCTCAATGGGAGAGCACGAGTGTGTGAGAGAGTGTGTGCGAGTTGCGCGCCCCTCCTCTCCGCGCTTTGCCCTAGCAGCTCTGCGCGCTCACCTAGTTGTAAACTGAGCCAAGTCTGCGCTTACATCACACATTATTATGGTGACTTCAAATCCCTATAACTCTCCACCCAAAATACCTGGCGGATCATCATACAAATAGAAATACGTTTGTGACTTAAAAGTTGCAACGTCAAATGACTCCTAAATCGAATCTGAGCATGCAACATTTATTTATTAATTTATTTTTCACAGAGCTTTATTAATTTAAGTTTTCTTAATTCATTTCATTGTGTTTTGTTTATGTTTAAATAATAGAATAATACAACAATCATCATGGCCTATGTTTTATGCATTTGTTTTATATTTGCTGTCCCTAATTTTATTGGCTGTTTTCAAATAAAATATTTAATATTCTCCAAAAAAAATAAAAATAAATAAATATCTAAATGAAATTACAACAGGGCTGACAATAATTTTGAACAAATAAATCTTATTATCATAATCAATTAATGTGCAAAATTTAAAACATCCATGCTTTCCATTCAGTAGTGACAATTGCATTTTTTTTAACTTGATATTAATTTACACTTACAGTAGATTTCTTATACTTTCATTAATATTATATTAAAGTTTGAGACAAATAGTGCAAAAACCACTGAAATAAAGATATTTAGACAAAATGTGTTGCAACAGTCCCTGATCTCTCCTACTCTTGATTTAGTGTGAGCCGGTGAAGGGCAGGTGAAGGCTTACACAGCTAAACTAAATGCTAAACTGCTCGTGTTAAGTGCGATTCAGCGCTTTCCTGCTGATAGTGTTCAGTGGTCAGCAGTGTATCAGCTACAGAACACCAATACAAAATAAAGACACAGAAACCTTCAGAACAGCTCATATGACACACATTCAATGCCCTGATTAATGCAGAACTGACCTGTTCTAAGATAGTAACCACCAGCCTCACCTTTAAAACAAGATATGATTTTATATTGTTTGTGCAATTGTTTTATAATAATAGGTCTGTGTTAAGTATTGTAAAAGCAAATGACTGACCATACAAATAAGATACAGAGAAAAAAAGTTAGTCAAGTGTATGGATGACTGGGCACTAAACCAATCAAAATTCCTCTCTCTCTCTCTCTCTCTCTCTGTCTCTCTCTCTCTGTCTTTCTCCGTGTGTAAACCCGCCTACACTGTTACAAACTCTCACACACACACACACACACACACACACACACACACACACACTCGCATCCTGCAGCCAAGTACTCTCATTCTTGAGAAGCTGTCAATCACCTCTATTGTTCTGCTGTGTAGGTCTTTAAGAGCAGGTGAGAGGCCTTTTGTTTTCAATCGGAGTAAACACAGGCAACACTCCCTCACTCACTCGCCGTGGGGAGCCGTTTGGCCCCTGCCCCCACCTTTTCTCTTTAATGCCCCCTGGGGCAATCCAAATAACATTCCACAGGCCCACTGAGTGGATGAGTATGGGCAAAAACGAGTCAAAAGAGAACAACAGAGCAAAAGAGTGCATTTTACAGAAAGCATGTTGTTCTCACAATCTTAATATCACAAAATGATACATCTAAACGTGTTATGTACTGTATATAAATTATCCCGTGTTGTGCTATAAAGAAAACTTTTGTCACATTAAACCAGAAATGTACACACTACCGGTCAAGGGTTTGGGATAATTCTTTAAAAATGATTTTGAAAGACGTCTCTTATGTGTACCAAGACCACAACTCTACCATTCAAGAGCTTGGAGTAAGTAAATAAAAAAAAGGACATTATATTGATCGAAAATGAGAGTAAATGAGAGTAAAGTCATTAAGTAAGGTTTTAAATAAATAACTTTTTTTCATCAAAGAATCCTGAAAAAATTATAATGATTTCCAAAAAAATAATAAGCAGAAATATTAACACTGATAATAATAAGATCTAGTATTAATAATTGAGTAGGCGACCGATAAAAAATAAGCAGCAAATCAGCATATTGAATGATTTCTAAATATATTAAAATAGAAAACATTCATTTCAAATTGTAATAATATTTTACAATATTATAGTTGCTACAATATTTAATCAGCTCTGGTGAGCATAAGAGCCTTCCATTAAAAATCCTAACCATCCCAAACGTTTGAGCAGTAGTGTACTTTAAGATCTGGTCAGTGCTAAACTTTGTCATTTTTCTTAAACATTCTGACTTGAGTGTGACACCGAACAGAAAATGGAAATTTCAGGGCATGGCCTGACAACAAAAATGTGTCATTATGATATATGGCACAGACTTCAGTTCTCACCTCAGGCAACAATGGCTGGGTACAAGCACTGAAAATGGATTCTTTCGGCCAAAGGGGAAAAATATAAAACAAACCTCCACCTGTTCGGACTGAGAGGTCATTCTGTTTACAACCTTTTTAAGTACTCTGCAGCTCTAGAGTTTGGTTGGTTATGGGGTCGCAGTGAGAAAGAAAACTATCCAGCTTTTTAATATAAAAATAATTTAGCATATAATGAATGGAGCTAATATTATGAGTCAGCCGAGAGGTGATCCCTGTGGTCATATAACTGAAGAATGTGCAGCGTAAGGACAGCTGTGTCTCATATTCACACACTGAATATAGTTTCATATTGCGAGATCCGTCATTCACTGCAGAAACTGCTCATTGTTCACCGATGTTTTTTCAAGAAAGCAGACCAGATAAAAAGTTTCTTTTATTTTCACTATTTCTTTTCTTCACTGTATGGCCTCTATCTGATATTTACCGCCACCAGATAACACAGTCCTTAAGATTCGGAACAAAGAAAACCTGTGGACAACCTCTGGCTGACCCACTGAAGATCAATAGATAACAAATACACACAAGACACTGTTACAACAATGAGATAAGTTTAGTGGCTCTTACTATAATTTTTCATGGTTCAGTGCAATCATTGCATCCATTTAATGCCTGATAACTTGTTTTAATGTTTCTTCCAGCTACTACCTGCAGGCAATAAAACTGCTGCAGTCTCCTTAAACCATTCAGCCACTGGTTAATGATCATATAAACATTTTTACTTCTTTTTGCAACATGGCATATGTGACCATGGACTACAAAACCAGTCATAAGGGTCAATTTTTCGAAATTGAGATTTATTCATCACCTGAAAGTAAGCTTTCCTTTGATGTATGGTTTATTAGGATTGGACAATAGTTGACTGAGATACAACTATTTGAAAATCTGGAATCTGAGGGTGCAAAAAAATCTAAATATTTTGAAAATCGCCTTTAAAATTGTCCAAATGAAGTTCTTAGCAATGCATATTACTAATCAAAAATTAAGTTTTGATATATTTACGGTAAGAAATTTACAAAATATCTTCATGGAACATGATCTTTACTTAATATCCTAATGATTTTTGGCATAAAAGAAAAATCTAAAATTTTGACCCATACAATGTATTGTTGGATATTGCAACAAATATATCCCAGCGACTTAAGACCAGGGTCACATATTTGTATTGCATTTTTATAGTTTGCATATTTTACTATTCATCTATTTCAATCATGTGACTTTTATGCTATATTTATGACCATCAGTGAGACAAAGTAATGGCCGTGAATACAAAAACACATGCACACACACACCAAAAAAAAACAAAAAAAACCCTCTGATATTTGGATTTGATCCATACCAAATCTATCAAATCTGACATTAACAGATTAATCGCATCCAAAATAAAAGTTTTTGTTTACATAATATATGTATGTGTACTGTGTATATTTATTATGTATATATAAATACACACACATGCATGTATATATTTCAGAAAAATTGTATTTTTATATATTAAATATATTTATTTATATTATAATTTATATGGGTATATATATAGACATGTAACTACATGTAAATATTTTCAAAATATATACTGTATGTGTGTGTATTTATAAATACATAACAAATATACACAAAACACAAATATATTATGCAAACAAAAACTTTTATTTTGGATGCGATTAATCGCGATTAATCGTTTGACAGCACTATCTATCTGTCTATCTATCTATATTATGATATATTCATATATATTGAAGAAAAAAGCAGAAATGTCATTTGACTGCCAATAGTCACATCTTTTGTTGATTATAAATGCATGTTAGTGTGGGCGTTTTTATAAGTCTTCAAGTTTCTGAAGGAAGCATTGCATAAGTGACTATAATATGACATGTATGTGATACACCACTATTATAAAGAGATTTAGCTCAGGGCTGTCATTCACCTTTATTTATGATGCTAAATACACCTATTTCCACAAATCTGTTTCATATCCCTAGATCAAATACATTAGTGGACAGATTCTGGACTTCTGGAGCCGACATTGGCACAACAAGATAGTATTGACAGTGAGTGGTCTTCACCTGTTCTCGGAGTCTCTCCTGATGGCCCATGATGGCGGAGGCGTGGTGAGGGTACTTCTGCTTCAGATGTTCCAAAAAGGCCTCTCGTTTTTTATCCATATCTGAGGGCTGCATGGCCAGGATCTCCTGTGAGCTGCGCGCTCCGCCCACCGTGTGTCTTCGTGGAACCCCTGCGCGGCTGGATTTGGCCTCACAGCGGCTACCAGGGCTGTTAGTGGAAACAACCTGATGTTTACGGGCCAGGTGCTCAGCGTCTTCGCTGGATGTCACCTTTAGATTTCCCTTCAGAGGTTCTAGGGAAAAAAGACAGGGATGCAATGGAATGATTAGAGAAAAGTGGGAAAATATCAGAATGTTTCCTTGTGGACTGCAGTTGCACTGGGTATTAAAGAAATCAATACATGTACACACACACACACACACACACACACACACACGCTAAATAAACTTTTACAGATGTCAGACAGATGATTCTCAGATGGAGCTGTCGGGACAAGATCTATTAAATAAAGATGTCAGGTTGATCATCCTCAAGCTAAAGTTTCCAAAGCTGAAAGAAGCAAACATGTCCTAACAAAGCTAGCAGAGCGTTAGCGCTGAATGTTTACTTATATCAAATGTGACACGCACACCCACAAGACACGTACATCAAAATATCATTTGAAACGGTAGATGCACTTTCTTAGAAGTGAATAAACTTGAATGCTAAAGTAAGACAAAAACATTCAGTCATATTTAGTTAGTGTCATGAGCGCTAAAAGAATCGCAAACGTGCTGAGGAGAAAAGTACTCTGTCAGCAAAACTACTGTTGGGAATGACCTGCCTCTCTGATATATTGCCCTCCGGTGTGAAGCTGGCACACAGATGTTTGTACCTAACATGGGCATTTTTTCCTCAATAACAAGTTGAGATATGGCCCAAATGGGATTCATTGTTTACATCATATATAGGTGAAAAATAGTAGGCTAGCATTGACTTTCATACAGTGCTCTGTTGTTTACCATAAATGCTCATTAAAAGGTCAATAAATCTTCCAAAGTGTAAGAGTGTAAGGTTGAGAAATCCTGAAACCCATCCTCCTCCCCTGTACGCTTAGTGTCACAGGACAGCAATCTATCAGGTCTATTTATAACTGCTAAGCTATACACACATACACACTTGTACACACAATCTCAAAGTAAGTCAACAAGAAAATCAAGAAATCCATTCATTCAGCAAACATTCAACCCTGTCATCGCAACCTTGCTTTATCACGTCTACATCAGCGTCACGCAGCCCTTACCTTCCCCAGGCAGGTCTGTCCTATTCTCTTCCCCAAGTTCTGCCATGCTCTCCAATACAATGACCCTAGACACTGGATTTCAGAGTCTGCAGCTGTTGGCCAGATTCCACAGCCTCTCACATGAATGAAAGACGCTTTAGCAGTTTGCTTTAATGGAGTCTGGATTACTCTCAACTCTTGTGATCAACTCTAGAAACTTGCCAATTGAAAACACCCCGCTGCAGCGTGCGGGAGTCTGTGTGTGTGTGTCCTCATTCCCAGACCTAAAAAGGTGACGGTGACGTTAACGTTCCCATGTAAAGCTTAGCGAGGGGCCCTCGCCAACAGGTGCTAGATCCACACTTCCTCTCTCCTTCTCATTTTTATCGCAATTTTCTCACTATATGTTAAGCTCTTTTAAGGTCTTTATTTTTGCTTCATGTATTGGCACTCCACAAATGAGATATAAAATAATGTAAAATATATATATATATATATATATATATATATATATATATATATATATATATATTTTGTTCTTTTCCAACCAAAGGTCAGTGAAAGGATATGATATGTTATATGATGTTTTATGCATTTTAAATAGGGTATGAGGTTTTTTTAAAACTGTTTATAGAGATTTTTTTCTACTGAAGTTTTTTTTTCCTCCAGTAAAACAGTATAACAGTACAATCCACTGAATGTACTGTACTTTAATCCCACACAGCCTCATTTTCATCACTGTCAAAAAAATTAAATATGGCACTAAACTGACTAAGGTATGTAGACATTAAATAAACAATTAAATAAAATATATCAACAAAGCTGTGATTGTTGGTTAGTATTTATTAATACATTTTAATTGATAAAATATTTCTCATAAATCAAAGAAAAAAACATTTTTATCCTTTTTTCTTAAAAATAAACAGTGTGTTTGTCTGACATTTCTTATAATTATTTATGTAAAAAAAAAAAGGATTTACTTTAAAAACATAATGAGTTGTACTTATGCACCCTATTTGTGGTAAGTGTTTCCTGTTGCTGCCTATAAAAGTCAAATACTCCTGTTTGGTCGAACCTTTTTTCCTGATACAATGTGTCTAATGTGAAGTGAATGGGAGAGAACTGTAATCCTTCAGCAGCTGAATGTGGGCGGCTGCTCCACAGTTTCACGACAAGTAGATTGTTCAATGAAGGGTATTTTAAAATGTTTCAAATATCTTCTATAATCCTATTCAAGTCTGCCATTGCATCAAAGAGGCATAAGAATATTTATGTCTGTGTGTGGACACATGTAGTGTGCAATTCATAATAGTTCAGTCAGCTCAGACAGACAGATGAAAACTAATGCATAACACATGGAAAGGAAAGAACCTCTTGTACGCTCTTGTAAGTTTTATATTGTTGTTTTTGTTAACTAAACACTATTCCTCATGTCAGGGTATAGACGCCATGTTTTATTTGACATGCCTATGAGAAACAGTTGTACTTCTGTGTATTTTGCATCAATTTTTCACCCAACAAAATACTGAAAATGTATAGTTCTAAAATGTCCATTGCAAAGAAAACTCTGAAATGTTAGCCTTTATTATATGCTCAGATTACATGTGCAATTAAAAAGACTGGGAGATGTTTCTCCGGGTTATATCGGCTTGAGAAAAATCCTAGTTTTTTTGTTTTGTTTGTTTGTTTGTTTGCTTTAAATTCATTTTACCATGTTGCTAGCATGTGTTAGAATCTTGATAGGCTTTGTTAGCATGTTGCTAGCAAAGTATTGCTATATTACATTTTAACATGCTAAGATCTTGATAGGTGTAATTTAGAGCACATTTACATGAAAAATGTTTGGCACTTGGGAGTCCCATGTGTCAATGTAAGTCTATGGGAATTTTGGCCTATTTGGAAGTCCGCTACTGGAATTTCATGAGTTGGATCAGTTAGAAAAGATACAGCAACATGATACAGGCAAACCCAAAGGTTTGTGCCAAGTTTGGTTGATCTAGCTTGAAAGCTTTAAGAAGCATCAGAGTCAGAAATGATAGTGTCAGAAGAAAATGTATACGCCACAATGCATTTCTCTAAGACTTAACCATATTATTTGTCTAATTGCAATTTTTTAAATCAGACAAATGTTTTTTAAATACATCATTTCATAGAATGAAATTACAGTGCATTGAAAACATGCCATGGAGTCACTGAGGGCGTTAAACAAACGTTAAACAAACAAAGATCTTCCTCATCACACATATTCCCCATTGCTTACTTTCCCCCAAACCACAAGCCTAAACATCACAATTCTCATCTACCAAACCACACAATCCTCCTTTTCCGATTAAAAAAAAATAAAAAATCTCACACTGAACAATGCTAAGGAAGTATAACCACATCCCTCACTCTTTCCCCTGTAAAAACACTTTATTTCCATTCCAGTCTTCTTCACCTCCTTTAACTTGCAATTCCTGGTCACAGGACACAATGGCCTGACATTGAGCTGTAAACCGAACAGGGCATGTGTCTTTAGTAAAGAGATGTATGTGTGTGCGTGTGTGTGTGTGTGTGTGTGTGTTCCGGTTCGTTTGGGGTCAGTGGTGTAGGGTTGTGCTCAGTAATGGATTTATGGAGGAATGTGTATCTGTGTGCTACCGCTCATAAACTTTCATCTCCTCTCTCTAAAAACAATGTACATCTCTCTCTTTCTGGTTGGACAGAGCTCTTTTGTGTGGCTGGGGATATTGTGTTACTGCAGACAGTGACTGACTAAGGGATGATAGTCTCATTTAATAAGATAAGTGAATCTTACACACACCTCACAAAACTGAATTCTCCTACATATGATCATCCTACTATTCATTTGTGTTTAAAAAGTATGTTTAATAAGCTAAAACCAAGCTCATTTTGACTTGTAAAGTTGTCAAGTTTTTTTGGGGAGGAAACATGTTTGGAAACAATCATTATCTAATTGCAGTTCAATTTGGTGGTGCAAATTCCACACACACACACACACACACACACACACACACAATTCTCTACAGATTGTTTACTTTCTCTACACCTCTAATGAGCCCATTTAAAGATCCTCCAAACCCAGAGGCATTCTGGGTGATGGATTCCAACTGTCAATCACTGTCACTTTTAAGGATGAGCTTCAGGGTTTGGGCGGCAAGAAGAACTCCTCATCTTCATCATCATCTTTTACTTGAATAATTAACTTTAATCGGATTATGAAAGCATAAGAACATACAATAACATGATACGGGTGTGACACTATATGCGCCTTTTCCCCTGATCACAATGCTGGGTGGCACATTCAGCCAATGAGACTGATAAACCCTTAAGACAATACAAAGAATAGAAGGGGCCTTCAGGCAGAATCTGTTTTTATCTCCTTCATCAATTTGTAATCCAGATTAAATCTGACTTGGTCTGTTCCAACAAGTTCCCATAGATGATCTCGTTCTCTCAGCCAGCAGAAAGCCCAAGGCAGAAGACACTGACAAATTCCCAGAGGAACACAAGGCTTTCTCAACAGAAAACCCAAAAATGTTTCAGACAACGTACATTCACAAGCACAGTGTTTAAATATATAAGATTTATTTATGGAATGAACAATTGTATTATATATTGTAACCGTAATCAGTCATATCAGCTGACCACTAGAGACTACAGACTTTGCTGGAGTAGAAGAGAGCAGATGTTTTTCCGTCTTAAAGTTTACAACCTCCAGACCTTTACACATACCCACACATTTACAGGCGTCTGTAAAACAGGTGTGGAGTATAGAAAGCGTGTTCCTGTTTTAGTTCCCGCATATGTGCAGGTGAGTGATCTTATTTATTTAAAAAGAGCTTTCTACTGTAAATACAGGACTTTGTGGTGCCACAATGCAGCCTGGTAACATTTTTGCCTCTCTCACAGGAAGAGTTCAGCTTTCGGCCTCCAGTATCTGTTTACAGTGGATGTGATCTTTTGATCTGCAAGCAGAAGAGCAGAACCGGATAACAGTGTCAGAGTTCAGTCTGCTCAACGTCTTGCCTTTCATTATTAGATTATGGTCTTATTCATCCACTGTACTGCAGTGCTCTTATTTGTATAAGGCCTAGTGCGCTATCTATCTATCTATCTCTATCTCTGCATGGTTGTTTTGGAAGTGACCACAAGAGGGAACTCTATCAGAAAGTGAAGTGCACCAAACTTTGCACCAAAGTGAGAAAAGTCAAAGTCTTTTTTTTTTTTTTTTTTCAAATCTTTAAACACAAATGCAAGAATTGCACACACAAAATGCAAAATGCCTCACATCTCTTGCAAAATGAAGCACTGCATTCAAAATGCAACAAACACATCTCAAAAGCAAACATTTGTCTTGCGTTGCAAACACCTTTGCTATAATATTATATTTTTGCATATATCATATACACACAGTTATTCAAAACCTAAAGCTCTTCTTTCATGAGCAAGATTGAAAGTAATTGGCAGAGAGATGTTGAAAAGTTCACGGCAAACACGATAGCAAGATTGAAAGCAAACTTTTTTTATTGTAAGCATTTGTGGTTGTGAATAAAGTATTACACAGTTAGAAAAAAAAGAAATACATCAACCATGTGTATTTATTGGCCTATTCTAATGCCATGATTGGTTGGTGTTAAGTAAAGCAATGAGTGTTTGCACATGTGAGGAGTTAGTGTGAGGCACTGATGAATTAGTGTGGCATTTTGATGGGTTGTGTTTGAAAAAGGAAATCAAGATACTTCCTGTTAGATTTTTGTGCGTTACATAATTGTGTGTTGTGTTGTGCAAAAAATGTTTTATGAAACTGGAAACTGAGTAAAAGGCTGAGAATTATGGTTTTGCAGATTTGGTATGTGGTAAAAAAAAAAAAAAACTGTAATAGTTTTTGTTCTAAATGATCATTTCTATTTGTCACACTGTGTCGTTTTAGGGTTTTCTTTGCATATTACATGATAGTTTGAATATATGAGTTACCGCGCAGTTGGCCACGACTGACCCTTCCCCTTAATAAAGTGAATAAAGAAGCTCTCGGCTGTGTGTTTGTCTCTGTGTCAACGGTCGCCCTGCCAACAGAGGGGCTTGCGGCACCCTGAAGAGAGGAGATGAGGGAGCCGCCTGTGAACAGCTGCTCACACACACACATATACACACACCAGCCCTAGCTGTGAGAATTGCATCTTGATTATATTTGGCAGAATGAACTCATGGATCATTCCGCACACAGCTGGAGAAGAGACATCCAAAGGTGTGTGTGTGAGAGATAGAGAAAAACAGAAAAAGAGAAAGAGATGGGAGAAATGAAGAAGATAAAGCGGGAAGTGCTACACCATGGTTATATTGTACAGTACAGCAAGCATCCAAAGTCATGCTCTCTGTAGAGATTTAACAGGAGTCTGTCCTGGCTGGAGTACAGCTGTCTGTCTGACCAGAGATATAGACAATAAGGTGCTGAATACAGTCTGTTGAACACACACACACACACACACACACACACACACACACACACACACACACACACACACACACACACACACACACACACACACACACACACACACACACACACGCACCGTTCTTATCTCAGTCTAGATTCTTCATTCTGTTCATGGGCTTTGCCAAATTAGAATTTATGTTTTAATATAACACTGTTGAAATGGCTTTATTAAAATGTGATTAGAATCCATTCGCTGCTCTAAAGCGAGATAAGCACCTTCAAATGTCAGCGCTCTTATTCAGACATGACTGCACTCCACATCTCACTCCCTTCATTCTGTCTCTGTCCCATTAAAATTAAACTGGCACTGTCCCGCATGGTCACATATTGATGTTTAGGTAAATTCTGGGGGTTTCAGAAACTGCTTTATGCACTATAGACTATTCACTTTCACTATAGAATGACTTGAAGTAAAGCATTTGTGGGAACACTTTACAATAACACCACATAATTATTCATATAATTATTACTTTAATACAAGCTAATGATGAGTTAAGGCATGTACTAATCAAAAACTAACCTTATCTATGAGTCATATTAAGTCATATGACAAGAGTCACATGAATTATTGTGTAAAAACTCACATCAAAGTGTTAATTAATACATTATTAGAATAAGATTATTCACAAATGAATTAATTTCACTCATGTCTTATCTATGGTTAGGTCTTGATTAGTACATGCCTTAACTAATATTTAAGTATTAGTACACGATTATTCATGTACTGTTATTGTAAAGTGTTACAATGATAATAATAATAATAATAATAAAGGCATTGATTTTTAAGAAGTAAAAGGTAATTTATTTACAGTATTTAGCTGTTTGAACATTTTGGATATTTTTCATCCTTTCTGGAGCTTTACAACCCTTGGACCCTTGGTCCCTATATATAATTTAGTTGTATGTAAAAGAGCAGTGTGAACATTCTTCAGAACATCTACTTTTGTGATCCACAGAAGATAAAAAGTCATACAGGTCATAAATCATGGGGTGAGTAAATGATGACTGGACTGGCCCATGGCACTGCGCCCGCTGTCACACCTTCATCACACCCCTGGCTCTAAAGTGACCTCTAAAATATGTGCTCTTTCCTAGATAAACAGAAAGAAAAAAGCAAAAGGGGTACAAGATTGTAGAATCTAACAGCTATTGCACCATGACACAATATGGTACAGGGGTAAACCATCAGGGGACAGACTACAAAGTGCAGTGACACATTAAAAACCCACAGATACATACTGTTATTCATCTCATAAATCACAAATCAAGATTTTAATATCAATATGACATCGACATCTGGCCACGTGAAAACATCTCAAAGTCTCAATTTCAGTTCCTCACTGTGTATACAAAGTCTTTCCAGCTTTAATTACTGCAGCTTACAGAAACGGTTTCCCACACAGAACAGCACTACAGACCCCAACACACTGATATCGTCCAAGACAGCGGTTAGAAACACTAATACACACTCTTATAGAGAACATACCAGCTTTTGACTGAGTCACTATGAAAAAAGTAAACATGACTTTATGCAACCAAGGAAACACAAGCTTGTTTGCATAGTGGCCTCCTCAAGCATTTAAATAAATAAAAATTCATGGATGTCACGGCTAATCTTTTGTCTTATAATTTAACAAACCATTCGATGAGAAAGTGTAGCCTACTATTTTGCTTGAAAATGTGACTTGGTTTGGTATCTTGCTGTATAATGCAGTTTTTCCCCCAAAGTGTGCCCTAAAGGACTAAAAAGTAGATCCTGTCATCAAAAAACATCATGTTCCAGACCTTTATGACTTTCTTATGGAACACTGAAGAAGATATTTTAAAGAATGCGAGTACACCATCAGTTTCCGTTCCATTTATTGACTTCTATTACATATTTTTTGACCTTACAGCACTGGGAAAGAAACTGTTTGGTAACCAAAATATCCATCCCTTAAGTGCTCAAATACTTCAGAGGAGAGTCAGACTTGTAACCCGAAGTTTGCGGGTTTAAGTCTCAGGTCCGGCAGGGATTGTAGGTGGGGGGGAGTGAATGTCCAGCGCTCTCTCCACCCTCAATTCCACAACTGAGATGAGACCCTTGAGCAAGGCACTGAATCCCCGGGCTGCCCACTGCTCTGGGTGTGTGCTCACAGTATGTGTGTGTGTTTGTTCACTTCTCACTGCTGTGTGTGCGCGCACTTGGATGGGTTAAATGCAGAGCACAAATTCCAAGTATGGGACACCATACTTGGCCACACGTCATGTCATGTCCTTTCCTTTGCTTTACTTTGGGGGCCGCTGCACGTCTACATTAATGTTAATTTTATTGATACAACTCTGCTGCCCTCTAGTGTCTGGTTTACAACATGCACATTCATCTGGCAAAGTGATTTCTTTAGCTGTCACATCAGAATTTCTTCCAGCTATGCACAGACATCCATTAACTATTGAACTACTGCTGAATAACACAATGGATGAGCAGTTTAAAAACTAAAACGGCATCTGTTTCGCAGCATTAATCAGAGAAAAAAACAAAACAAACAAGTAAACTGATCATGGCAGAATTAGAGTTATGTTCCAGCCAGAGGCAGAGCAGACTGGGAAAAACTGGTTTAGGGTACAAAACATCACTTCACAGGAAAAGGAAGTGAAAACAGTGAGGTTAAAAAGATGGGACATAAGAAGGAAAGAGGGCAAAGAACGGAAGAACGATGAGGGTGAAGATATACAAAAAACTGTAATTTCTCTAATGGATGAAGGCTGCAGCAAATGATCTGATTCGCTGTCTATGACATCATCCCTGCTAGGCCGCCTCCCAGTTGGACGATGTCATCAGCACTGAGGCATGTCAGTGCTGTAATGCAGCAGGACCCCAGCTTCACACACTCATATACAAGAGCACAGGGATAAGACACTGTTTGTGTGACACAAAGGCATCCGAGGGCAGTCAAGGTTTGTACAAATGAAGTCAAATTAGTGTGAAAGAATGACCAAGAGCTACAGGCTCGAGATCACTGTCCCCAATCCAGATTCCTGTCCTCTTTAACCAAAAAAACCCTGATCATCCAGTTTCTCATAATCCAGATTAAGTGTCCCGAAAGTCACAGGCAGATGCACATCATCCCTTAATGCCCATGTGATGCAAATCTGATTAACACAAATGTCAACATCATCACAAGATTAGGAGTTACAAAACACACATTTACTACATTGCAAAGCGTGATTTTGTTTATGACATCAAACAGAAGCTTCGCAGAAAGAGATCAGATCAATTCCAAATACTAGCTGTTCTGAACGGTGATTGCAGTTCAAGCTTCAAAAATGACACAAATTGGAAATTAAAATATCATTAAAAGTAGTATATACAATTAGAAATATTTTCAGACAAACAGTTTTTGAGCACTGACAATCCTCTCCAGCCGGACTCGAGAATCAGTTTGACTCATGTATGAATCATTCACAAGAACAGTGTTGTGAACCAAATCTACCAACTGGATTTTCTTTTCTTTTTTTTTACACCATACCGTTCAGAAGTCTGGGGTTAGTATAATTTTTAGCAGTTATGAATTTGGTCCAAAAATAAATAAATAAACTAATATTGTACAATATTATAACTATTTAGAATCACTTTTCTATTTGAAAATGTATTAAAATGCTATTTATTCCTGTGAAGGCAAAGCTGTAACTCCATCTGATCCTTTAGAAATCTTTCTAATGATGATTTGCTGCTCAAGAAACATTTCTTATTATTATTATCAGTGTTGAAAACAGTTGTGCTGCTTGATATTTTTATGGAAACTGTTAGGATTCTTTGATGATTCTAAGTTCAATAGAACTAGGGTGACCATATTTTAGTTTTCTAAAAAGAGGACAGTAGGGGGCGGGGCTCATGGGCGGGGCTTCGCCTAACAGTAGGCTATATGTAGCAAGTTTGTTTGTTTGTTTGCTTATTTTATTTTTATAATAAATAAAAAGAAAACAAGTGGATAGAACGGAAAAAGAATAGATAATGCTAGTGTTAGAGGCTCTTTTTTCTTTATAAATAAAACAAGTAGAATAGAAATAGAATAGAGAGTGCAAATGTTAGGGGGTCAAGTTTTTTAATTAAAAAAAGCAGGTAAAATTATAATTAGCATTAGAATAGAGAGTGCTAGAGTTAGAGGGTCAAATGAAGATGAAAGAGATGTGTTTTCAGCGGTTTCTTGAAAATATTAAGGACTCAGCTGCTTGGATTGAGTTGGGCAGGTCATTCCACCAGGAGGGAACAGTTAATGTAAAAGTCCATTAAAGTTTTATCTTAGGTAGAATGCAAAATGTTTCAATACAAGCATTTCAGTCAAATGTAAATTATGCAATATTTCAAACCTTTAACCCACTTGAAAAAAAAAACAAAAAACAAAACAAAACAAAAAAAACCCATGGCAACAGTTTAAAAGTAGCCCAATTCTGTGGAAAAAAATGCGGACTTAGCAACCCTGCATCCAACAAGAGCTGCAGGAGTCAGATTTGTGATCACAGGTCGAGAATAAGGAGAGATAACTGACAAGACCATGCTTGAGTATTTGCTGCGCAACAGATCCTGAGCTCATTGACAAATATCTGATCTTTTAAGATGTGCTCCCTTTACACAGAGTGCGTCTGATAGCGAAATCGAAAGTGAAAGTAAACAGTGCAAACGCTCGTTCAAAAAATATTTAAATACACCGCTTACAGAAAGCGGCTCACTGATGCGCCAAAATTATATACCATATTAGAATGTTTAAAGGAGTGGACTTGAAAATCGCGGGAGCGAAACACAAGTTGCGGGAGCAGGCGGCAATGGTCAGAAATTCAGCTGGAGCGGGATTAAGAAAACAGCCAAATTTTGGGCGATTAAGGAATCCTGGCCAGACGCATTTTTGTAGGTCCAAAAAAGGACATGTCCGGGAAAAAGAGGACGTATGGTCACCCAAAATAGAACAGCATTTATTTAAAACAGAGATCTTTTGTAACATTTTATATTATTTTACTGTCAATTTTGATCAATTTAATGCATCCATTTCTTTCTAAAAGAAAAAACAAACAAAAAGAAACAAACTTTTGAATGGTAGTGTATATCTGAATGAATTATCATGAAATACATCTTCCAGAGCTTGTTTTTGTATATGCGTGTGTCTGTGTTCATAGGGTGTGTGCTCCCAAAATTCTGTGATCCAGTGGGTGTGTGTAAAGAATGCCATACGCCTGATGTCACTTCATAAAGAACCATCTCGGTCCTGCTAAGAAGAACAGTTTGAGTCTAAAGTCTGTAGTCAAAACACACATGCTTACAATCAAACACACAATGTGTCACCATTCTCTGATATGCAACAGTACAAAATATCCCACAATAAGTTTATAAGAAAACAACCCGGCTTCTATCAATCATTTTAAAACAATAGACATTTCATTACTGTACAACATGAGTGGTTTATGCACTGTGACAAGGTTATTATTGGAAAATCTGCCAAATTATTGTTTGTCCACAGCTGAGCTAAAAGGCTCAGCTGAATTCTGAATTTGGAAGAGGAAGACGGGAGGTAAACTTCCATTTGAGGAATGGGGACTATTAGTGGAACGCAGGAAAACATCGGAGGAACAGGCAGGGAACGGGGTGGACTCACTATGTGTCCCGTTGCTACTTCCATTGTTGATATTTTCCTGAGGCTTTCCCTTTTCCTTCCATTCAAACCACATTTGGAATATTGTGTGACCTTAAGATTGAAATGTCGGAGAACCTGGGGACTCACTCAGACCCTGAAGCAAATTTCACACTGAGCTTCAAATGGTTAATAAATACGCATGTGTGGAAGGTTTTTGTGAATGCATTAATGTGTCTATTTTCTACATAACAAAACAAACGCTGCAAGCACAGCTTTTTTCTCTTTAAAGCATCTGTTTGCTTCTGCTGATCTGCTCCTTTATGAATCTCTAAACCATTTGCTTCCATCCATTTCAAACCACTGAAGAAGAAGAATAACAGACAGGAAGGAGGAGATTTCCACTCAGTGCATGCAGCAGCTGCCAGGAAAAGCTCTCAGTGTGAAAAATGACAAGTGCAGCGTGTGTAAAAGAATGGGGTGGACAGGGGAGAGGTGTGGGAAAGATGTTCTGCCTTATACTGACACTTTTTCCCATCATCCTCCTGTCAGAGTCAAATCACAACACATTATAAAACTCTACCTGAAAATTTGAAGAACAACAGATGGAAAAAGTAAGTGCTTTTAGAGTTAAGACAGAAAATGTGTCTGCATTTTTTCCCCTCATACGTCATAACCATAAAACCTATTTTTAAATTGATGAGTACTGATTTTTGATTTCAACAATCATTTTTCTGCTTAGTTCTATCCTCCTACAGCCAACACTCTCTAAAATAAAAGGTTCCAATAACAAATGAAAAGGTTTTTAAAGTCTGAAACAATAGAATAATAGTTTTGGGTTCCACAAAGAACAAAAAACCTAGATGCTGCAAAGAACAATTGTAAAAGTTTTATTTTTAAGACAAAAGAATAATATACACACAAAACTTAGAACTTGAATCCTTTTTTTTTTTTTTTAGTGTTGCCCTGATATTATTATTTTTTTACGTTTATTTTTATGGTTGGGCCAATAACCAATAAATATTACTTATAAAATAAATATTATATTTAATATATATATAGTTTTATTATATAAAATTATTAAGCAGCCTTTATTAATTTCTGGTTTTAAAGTTGTGTACTATAATAAAGTTATATATTAATACATTAAAATAATTCAGTTCTACGAAATGTATTAAAATTTATTTAATTTTTTCAATTATATTACAATTCCATCAATCTTTAAATTTTATACTTTTTTGTGTAAATAAATTAGCATGAACTTACAATAATTAGACTAAATAAATAAAAATAATAATTAAACGAAAAATAGAAATTGAATATGAACCAATATAGTACAGAAATACCAAGCATCCCTATATTTTCTTGGACTGTCCATAACTCATATTTCCAGAGAAGGAAGTTTTATCACTGGATAAATAAACCCAAAGTGGCTTTCAGCTATTTCTTTTTTCCACTCCATCTAGCTAGACTCACTTATCAGAACATATCAGAGGATCTGGTACAGAAGGAGAGACCAGGGGTCACGAAGATAATAAAGATGTTACTTTAAAGTGAATTTGGGATCTTTCGCTTCAGCATCTGATAGCTGGCCAGATGCATTAATCTATTCCAGCATGTCGAGTTTCACCTAGTTCATTCAGCTGCCTGCAAACATATTTATGGCTCAGACGCATTCCAGTCGCATGAAAACGAATAATCATTTAACCACAGCCAAATAGGCCTTATGGAAAATCATATCCTTCCTAGCAGCCAGTAAGCCTTTTCCAGTGAAATTGCCCTCGATGCAGACATCAAAAATTCATCTGTTGAATTAAGACCAATCCATGCAGCGCAATTTTGTACATTCGTGCTAACAGCTGATTATAAAGCGGAAAAAGATAAGGCATCATTAGCATATGGTTAGCGCAGATAAATGAGGGAAAAAGAACGAGAGACAGAGACAAAGTGAGATGACATAAAAGCGTGAAAAAAGGTCCTGACTGTTAGCAGTTAGAGGGATTTCATCCATTTTTATTAAGATTAGCCAAGTTTAATACCCAAAGACTTACTAAAGACCAAACATAATTAACTACTCAACACTTACACTCTCTCTCTCATACACACACACACACACACACACACACACACTCGTGTCCAGCTGAGATGAAAAGAGCACATGGCTGATGAATCTGTAATTATAAGATGAAAGTAGGGACACTCTAAGGGATTATATGATGTACCATTATGGAATAACTGACTCTTTTTCACTCTTTTGTTTCCTTAGAGGAGACAAAGAATGATTTCAAGAACGTTTTGCTGGTATTTGTTATGTAGGTATTTAAATTACCAATATAATGTAATATAATAATACATATCATTCAAAGATTTGTGGTCTCAAGATTTCTTTTTTAAGCAACGTTGAAGAAATATTTCTTGAGCACCAAAGCATCATATTAAGAGTGATTTCTGAAGGATCATGTGACACTGAAGACTGGTGTAATGGATGCTGAAAATTCAGCTTTTTAAAATATATTAAAATAGAAAACACAATTTCACAATCTTAATTTTTTACTGTATTTTTTATTAGTTAAATGCAGCTTTGTTGTGCATACAAGACTTTAAATATTAAAGAATCCTACTGAAATGGTAGTTTACTGTATTTTTGGGCTCGATTTTACATTTAATGAAGAACATGAGCATTGATAGCTTACGGGGTTGCCAAGTCTGCGGTTTTCCCATGAAATTGGGCTACTTTTATACTGCTGCCACTGGTTATTTTTTACTCTGCATGTTGAAGCGAAATTCCCCGCTCTCCAGGAACGCGATTTTAACCAAAGTGGAACCCACTGGAAGGAGGTTTGGAGCCCCCGGAATGGTAATTTGGAACGATTTTAATTTCCATTTCCCTTCAGAATGTGATTGGGTTAGTTTTGATTACCAATTGGGCTGGTTTTGTTATGTAGACCTGGCAACCCTTGATGAGCCAAAATGTTAGTGTGTTGTGAGTGGCTTGCTAGGTGGTTGTCAAAAAGGCCCATCCAGGTATGATATACTAGCCCGTAGACATGGTTTGGGTCACTCCTTTAAAATAAATCTATAGGATTTCTCTGCAATTCCATCATTTGGCAGGCCAAATTCCAGTCCAATAGCATAAAAGTTATAGCACACCTCTAACTCAGCAAGACGCATGTTTTGAGGCATCATTCATGTCTGTAGCACAAACGGTGCAGGACGAGTTATGGGCCAAAGTTTTTGTCAAATCTGTCTTGGACTGCAGTGATATCAGCCTCCGGTCTGGCGTCAGTGAATTATCCGCTGCCTCTCTTTCAGGCTTAGTGCCATTTGTAGGTGATCTGCTGTTGATTGCCTCAGTGGTTCCCATGGCAATGGGGTGCCTGTGGGTTACAGGCTAATCTGAGGAAAATAGTACAAACTTCCCCATGCATTACTACCTGTGGGGATGTGATCGGTGCAGAGACGAGGGCACATGGCTGATTCTATGAGTCTCAGAAGACTATGCTTTGATGCTTTGAAGAAAATGCTGACTCTATATTTCAGTTTGTTAAGTCAGAGGGTTTCAAACTTTTTAATGCATGATATTATAAAGACAACTTGTTTTCAAAAGGTTATTTATTTGTCAGTGTACTAAAGCCAAAATAAATGAGTGAAATATTATCTGGAAAGTATTCTATCAAGTTAACTTTGTATTAGATTTGATAACTTTATATATAGCACTTATCGTAATAATTTTATCAATAACGCAACATCAGAAAATAATGCTAACTAGGGATCAAGCCAGTAAAAAGCCATAGAATATACCATAGAAATTCCATAAAAATTAAAACATTTTCAACATTTTCCCTCAGATATTCCACAACCTTATTATACTTATTATACAGCTTATACTTATTATACAGCTCCCTGGAACACTCGATTCTGATTGGTCAATCACAGTATTATGTAGTCAGTTATTTTTGTATAATGACTGCTAAACTATATCTGCTTGCCCATGACAACCATTTTCCAACATAGCTGTGCTAGTTTCATGTCTCTCGAATGACTCCATATTCTCTACTCACATAAAATAATAACTCAAATCAATATTTAATATCCATGTATTTATTTCACTGCATCATATCGGTATCCAGATCACCCTGTCACATTTATTTTTCCAATAACGACCAGCCATCTGTACATTATTCCCATATGTGTTTTGGATAGAGCAAACTAACGAGCAACCGCAGTAGTTTATATTTATGTAAGCTGTTACACAGAACAAATAAGCAGATACGTAACCACAGTCTCCCGGGATTTGCCTTTAAACTTTTGATATTCCATGTCGCAACAGAGAATTACATTTTACTTCACAGGATAATCAGTCTCACAGCAAGGCATAAACCATGGGTGGCTGATGTAAGATCACCAGTCTGGGCCCTGCATTCAGATCATAAAAGAGCAAAAACAAAGGCCATCCATTCATCCAACATTCCGTCTTTATATGGCAAACTATATTAACAAAAAGGCCTTAAGAACCTCTACACAGGCCAAGCAAGCCAGCAGGTCAGGCTTATGTAAGTTGTGGGAAGCCTCATTCCTCACCAAGCCGTGAGGTAATAGAAGTGGTGAGCTGTCATTTTCCCGCCTTCCTCAAGCAAGAGAAATAGTAAAAGAGAAGGCAGAATTTAAAGCTTAAGTATGATTTTTTTTAAACATAGGCTTATTGGGAAAAATGCCTCTACCTACATTTTTGCAAAAAATCCAAACACATAGCCTACCTAAACATACAGCTGACCGGAGTTTCCAGCTAAAATAACCACTAGTGAAAGTAAATCACAACTTTTATTCCTGTTCACATTACAGGGGCAGATTATTGATTAACATGACTTATTTTGTGCACTACCTTGTACAATACTGCTCTGTTCTTAACTTGTTCAATACTTTGATGTTAAACTGCCTACTTAATATGCAGAAACAACTGAAAGCTAGTCATTTGTAGGATGACTCTCCGGAAAAGTTTAAACAACATTGCTGTTTGTTTGAGAATTTTGACCTGCCCAGCATAGCAACAGTTCAACCAATAGTGTGAACTTTGGGTGGGGCTACTGTTTGTACAGCCAATGGGGAGTGTTTGGAAAACCTGTGTGAAAACAATTAGCATTTTAGCAATTTTGTTTTGAGGCAGTAGTGCCACAGAAAACCCTTAAGCTTCAAGATCAGAGAATAAAAAAAAATATGGTTTTCTGAAGCAAAAATGATTATAAGATTATAAGAGAATTATAAATGAGGGAAAGATGGCGTTATAGTTTCTAACCAAGTGAGTGTCTTATGTAAATAGTTTCCTTTTTCGAAGTGTACCTTGTGGATTTACTGATCACTATTATGAGGCCAGCCTCTTCTAAATGCTACAAATTCTGCAAATGCTTCTTTTACCCTTACATGCATTTGTTGAAGTCTAAACACTTGCAGGGTTTTGATCAAAGAGAAAAAGATTTGTCTTTTTACTGTGAGACTAGAAAGAAGTACTTTCCAATTTTGAAAGAGAGCAGGATTAGATAAGTGTCGAGGAACCTTTGAGGAAGTTTGTTAAATGAGGGCGATTCAATTAGCGATTAGTTCCTATCTCTCAGCCAGGCTTGTATAAAAGGGGCATGTGCTCTCAGACAGGATTAATATTTAATGGAGAACTGATGGATGAAGATTCCTCTGAGATGGTGCTACAGGTGTAGTTGTTCAGAGCTCAAGAACAGAGGAAACACGCTGATATCGTGTGCCGAATCAAAGAGCAAAGGCGTAAGGAAAATAAGCACTCTGCTGAGAGTAAAAGGTTAAGTCCATCTCAATTGAGGCAGCTGTTTCATCTGGCTCTCGCAGATGGTTCTGTGATTTTTGCTATGACATCATTGTCTTGCCTCTTATTTTCTTATTCTCAAAGACTGCTGAATGTTCTGCAGGAAAATTTGGGTGGGAGCACAGTGAGAGGCATTTCTGGAAAGGACTGGACAATGTAGGATAAAATGGCTCTGTCAAAAGCCGACACAACATTTAGTTATTGTGTTTAACTCCAACTAACAGCAGCTAACTACATATTGCAGGTCATATCAACCAATAGTGTTAGCATCACTGCAGCATGTTATCATGTCATTAGTTTCAGTTTCTGACAGCCTGCACAACACAAATTTTACACAAAAAGCAAGAGTTGGCAAAATCCACCAGTTCTAATCTGTCTGGTAGGCCACAAGGCAGCTTATTTGAGTCTGGATGCATAAGTTTTTATCAGTCCATAAAAGTTTACTGGGCTGCTACAATAGCTCCATTCACATCCAAGTTGTTAATATAATTTATGTGAAAAATTGGAAAACTGCAAAAATAAAGTTTCCATCCCATGTGTTCAAGACAACAAAACCAAAATATTTAGTCACACTGCTTTTTTAATGAGCATCAAGGAATTTATTAATGTTTTATATAAAACATTCATCCACTTCAAGTGAGCATATAGGTTTGTTACGCACATTTTAAATCACATGTTGGTGTTCTATTTTGTATTTTCTATGCAATATCCCAAAATTTACATAAAAGTATATGGATTTTAACACAGCTATTGAGTGCTTCCTTGCACAAAGACAGCTGCACCAGTGTTTGCACATTCAAATGAGCAGTTGCACATCAATCTATTATTGTGGTACTACTTTGATATCAGACCCATAGACATCACATTAAAAGCATTATTACATGTTGATCAGACAACTGGACATGTGCTGCAGTTCTTAGCCAGAATGCAGCATACTGATAGTCTGGCTTGTAAGACTCGCACGGCATGGCACACTCAATCTTCTGGGCCTCAGGCTCCAGACTCACAACACTATTGAAAACACCAGCTTTTAAAGTCAACTAGCTAGACTAGAATCATCCAAATATAAACCTGTGTGTCTAAAATGGTCTTTTGAGCAGGGAACTTCAAATAAAGGCTTCTGATAGGACAGCACAATATTCCCCTAGTTGACCTAATAAAACAACTCGATGACCCAGATAAATAAAAAAAATGAAAAGGTAGGAAATGTATCATTTTGGCACTAAGGGTAAAGAACGACTATACTGTAAGCTTAACCATAATGATAAGTTCTGTCATGACAACTCTTGGAGAGTTTAGCATGGTAACATCCATGACAACATTAATGTGTTTGGTCTTTGCGGAATACATCTAGCTACTGCCAATACATCCACAGACATGCTGTTGTAAGCATGTAATAAATACTTCTGCTGGACATATAACATGAAATAACCCCTGTGTATAACATACATGAAATTACCCCATAGCAGATCTACACAGGTGGAGCTGGGGAAGGTGGAGGGTTTCTGAAGTGTACTGCAACTGCTACAGCAAGCACTAGCCAAGTATTTGAATGCTGAGCAGAAAGCTCATTGGCAGCTGATACAAAAGGAACCAATCAGCTGCACCATGTGAATAATGATGTGATTATATCAGATTGAGTTAGAGCCTGCGCCTGCGCCATCTAGAGTTTCATGACTTTCATGACTTTGTATTTATACCACTTTAGAACAAGTTAGCTGGGGTGGAAAATACAAAATTAAATTACCTGCTAGTGAAATGAGCATAAGAACTTGAATATTTACTGGTTGAGCGCTTGCTTTTGTAGGCTGCCTGCAAGGACAGAAAAACTCAGAAGTGCAGAATAAGTAACATCCTCTGCCCAACAGTTAAGAGTCTATTACACTGGCCTCATTCCCTGGCTTCTGATTCCTGAGAAACACACACATGCTCAAACACAGGTCCAGAAGCTTCCTCATCATAAAATTGAGGTTCCATCTATCAGCACAACTGAATCCTACTCAAATTTATATCTAGCATCTCTGGACAAACAACCTTGAGAGAAAAGCCTTGATATTCCTTCCAGACACGCATGGGATGCAGCCCAAGACCTCCAGATGCAAATCTACTTAACCAGCGTGGAGGGAGAAACTCGGAAAAGTTGTCACTACCCAGAGGAATTCTGGCTGCCGACATAACTCTGAAACCAATGAGTTCAGATTTCACTTGATTATAAATAAAGTCAACGGCATCCAAGTAATTCGCAACTGACAAGCGTGGAATGGATCTCATGAGATGGTCGTTAAACATGTTTACAAATCTACGGAAAGAAGAGTAAATAATCAAGAAGGCCAACTGTGGGTTACAATGGAACACCAATAGGGTGATAAGAGGGAATTCTCAACGGGAATGCATTGTCACAAATAATATGTTTGTATATTTGTGAGCATGCTGTAAAACCACAGTTCTGTGGTTGCACAGTGATAGACAGAGTGCTCAATGACAGAGGAAGTAAACACGAAAACCACAATATTGCCGTGTTTGGTCAATACTAAACATTCCTTTCTGAAAGAGAAAGAATTAAATGCAAAATTTTATTAGGTACAAGAAGGTTTTACAATAAGATTTGACCATAATGACCAACAGACGTGATGCATGTCAAATATTTCCCAAAACATTTCAGAGACCCACACTGCTTCCATATCCTTCCCTTATATACAATAATAAAATATGAGAAGCATTGTAGACTATCAACCGGAATGAATAAACACAGGGGGAGGAAGGCTATAAACTTGCTGAATTGTAAAAGTAATGGATACGGCACTAAGGACACAGAGGTTTGGCTGTGGAGTCGGCATTTGTGTTTTAATTAGGCTCTAAACATGTCTCAATAAAAGTTTGGGGAAAAAAAGGTTTTTAATGTGCTACAGAGGAGAAGTGGAACTGAACGATGTTTCTAATATCCCTCTACAGCTCTTTAAGTATGAGGAAAGAGTAATAGAGAGCTTGTGTTACTCACCCTATTTGCCCTGTCCAGGATCATACATCCAAACAACAACCAAAGCGTGAACAAGGGAGCAAGAGAGACTGAGACCCACTCCGCCTGCTGCTGCGGCAGGGAAAGTTTTTTCCTCGCTGTAGGGCTGCTCCTGTTCTCCAAACCCTCCAACTCTCTCTCTCGCTGACACTTCCTGTGCTGTCCTTTTACACCAACTCAAATCACTCCCCCAGACTCAGCCAAGGAGCATTGTTTAGACAGGACGTGTTGTGTGAGCGTGTGTGTGTGTTTTCGATTGTGTGTCGCGATGAATGCGGTTTTTGTAACTCTCTTGGCACTCCCTTGAGCCTGGATCACCTCATTGCAAGAAGAAAAAGAGGGGAATGGAGAACTTAGAGAAGAAAAGAAAAGGAGATGTGTGACAGAGAGAAATAAAGAGCCACTGATGAAGAGTGAAGTTAGAGAGAGAGAATCCCTTAAGCTAAAGCAAAACATGTGGAGGACTTCCTGCTACGGAGCCCCCTGCGACACAAACTGGAGGGCCGCATGTGTGTGTGTCTGCGTCTGTGAATTTAGAGCTTCCTCTCAAAATCCCTCAGTTTGCTGTTAGAATCAGAGCCAGGTTTCAATCTTCAGTGAGATCTTAAGTGAGCGCAACAAAACATCTCCAAAACACACAACAGATCTGTGCCAGAACCAAGCGAGCTTTGCATACTGACTACATAGACAGCTGTCTTCTAAGACAGCATCATAATTGAGCAATTTGGATCGCTTTACATAGTGCCCATGTGCTGCATAAACAGGAGGAGACTCAAGCTGAAATTGATTTCATTGTTAGCATGTTGCTGAAATACAAGCACAATACTAGTGATGCAACTTAAAAGAATGCAGAAAACAAAAAATGACATTTCTGCTAAAATAGTCATGGAAAGAAACAGTTACATTTTGACTGTGTCAGCATCTTTTTTATGCACACAACATGGAAAAGATAAAACAGGTAAACATGTCAGCAGTCTGGATGCACTTCACCATCACCAAAAAGATTCTAAAGTAGCAATATATATAAAATTTGTTCAGCTGTAGTATCGAGAGGCGGGTCATTGTCAAAGAACTTTACAATGAGTGGTTTATCACCTATAAAAATGATACATTTAATGATTTCTATCAGTAGTTTTCACCACTGAATGAATCTGAGTTTGTTTCAATGTTTTCTTGGGATTGCTGATGCTAAGCTAATTGCATGATACTTGAGGCATATAACACCTAGAACAAATATAGGATAAAACAATACATTTCTAATGACACCAAACTATTTCTATCAAAGTTGTTTGGTTCTTTATGAATTTGAGCTTGTTGCAATGCATTGTGGGATTGTAATGGTGCTTTAGGGTTTTGCCTAAAACAAGGTAGCTTGGATGCAGCATAATAAAGATAACAAGCCTTCATGTTGAGAGCTCCTTAAAATGCTGCCTACATAGGCAGCTCACGAAGTTTTGGAACGGAGCACATATCTGGAGTGTATATGTAGGTATGTGCGAGTATGAGAGTGTGTGTGTGTTCAGCTGACACTGGCAGACAAACTAAAAGAGGGGAGGAGTGAAGAGGGAATGAAAGGCGGGTGGTAGCCTAAATAGCGGAAAAGACATAACTGTCCTTGGTTATCTGCAAAACTTAAAACACTCAGCAGACACTGAAACACTCAGCCCTGCCCCCAAACACTCATGCACATACTAAAACAAACACACACACACACACACACTCAGGCCCGGATACAAAGTCATGTGGATGTCAAGAGACGCTAGTATATGGTACGCTCGTGTGCTTCTGCAGACACAACACACACAATGAGAAGAGTGTGCTTTCAGATACAGTAAAGAATAAAATAAAACAGAAATAAATATTAAAATGTTCATACTTTTAGTGTATAGTATAAATATGCACACTGGGTTGTGCTAAATTCTGTTCTTTAAACCAAATCAGTTCTTCCCTAACAAAATGTAACCCACCTGAACACAAACACACATACACACACACTTTATACTTTCCTACAGGTCCTCTCTTTCCAGTAATACAGAACATGCCCGCTAAAACAGACTATCCAATTTATTTTCACTATATAAGATAAATCATGGGGTGTCATGAAAAATTAATATGCTAGGGGGTTTAGAAGTGCAAACTGACAGCAAGAGGGCTTAGATGAATCAGTATCTGCTGACAAAAACAAACCATTAAACACACAGATGACAACAAATATTTTACCTTTCACTCTCTCACACACTTTCCTTCACATCATCATTCAAAAAAAAAAAAAAAAAACACACCACACACTACAGAGAACTCACCTATAAACACTATAGACCCAGCGAACATGGAAAAATATTTGCTTTGTAGCTGGAGGGTGTCGCTGTGGTAGTCAAGAACAAGCACAAGAAAAGCTGAGAGCAAACAGACAGAGGTCTGTCTATTGCACACAATATGTTTCATTCTTTGCATTCTGTTGGAGATCTGACAGCCCTGTGGGTCTGTCTGTTTAGGAACACAATATGTATGCAGATGAATTCTTCTTAACTTACAGTCAATACTTGTATTGTAGTCTATATAAAGTGTTAAAAATATAAAGTCTATAAAGTCTATAAAAGTGTTAGTATCATTTTTTTATTATTATATCTTTAATATTTAGTATTAACATTTGAAACGTAATTGAGTAAATTTAAAGCCTGGTTTTTAATTAAAGGTGTACAATAACATATTAAAGTATTTACATACTTTGTGATAATTATTCTATTCAAATAATCATTATTAATCTATTAAATCATAAACACTGCTGTTCAAAAGTTTGGGGTCAATAATAAAAAAAACTGTAAAAATAATAATAATAATAAAAAAGTTTTTTGTTTTTTTCTTTTCTATTTTTATAGTTTCAAATGTAATGTATACCTGTGATGGCAAAGTTGAATTTTCAGCAGCCATGACTCCAGTCTTCAGTTTCACTCGATCCTCCAGAAATCATTTTAAGAGAAAGGAACAGCATTTTCTAAAACATAAATCTTTTGTAATATTATCAATGTACTTATGGTCACTTTTGATTAATGTGTCCTTGCTGAATAAGATTATTAACTTCTTTACTAAAATCTTACTGACCTCAAAATTTTTAACAGTATGTAGATTACTTTTTTTGCTTGTTTGTTTGTTCGCTTAATGCATTTTATGCATGGGAAAAAAAGAAAGAAAAATCACTGCATACTGTATCTTATTAGCACACATTTCTGTAATAATGACTAAGATAGTTTATTTAGCCTTCTGACCCCAACAGAACAGCCAAAGTTAATTAGAGGTGCATATCTGTGTGTATGCAAATGAGTCGGAACACAACATTGTAAAACATGATGAAAGAGAGAGTGATAAAGAAAAAGTGGTGAAGAGAATTAAGTTTCTTTAATATACAGCCATACTTTAAATCAATGAAACTATCCAGACACCCAAGGAAATGGAGGAGAACCAGCCTGTGATGTCAGGAAATGAGGGCTGTTCAAACTTGCTCTAAACGCCATGTTAAAACACTTGCGTCTAATTCACACGGACACAAATTCAGATGAACTGCAGTGATTATTTCCAGCATTCCCAGCCACTGAGCATGCTCTATAATATCACTTTACTACAGGCTACAAAAGTTCAGGAGCTGACAGGAAAAGAGAAACAAAAAACACGGACAATGACAGCTTTTCATATGAGATCTGATCGGCGGTCCAGGAAGGCCCTCAGATTAACTATAACTCTGCAATTTTGAGTTGTTCCTTTAATTATGCTCAACATTCTATGATCCTCTGTCCCTCCGTGAGCCTGAAGGAATTCAGAGTCAGATGAGACGAGATGATTGGTCTGGCTGTCTGACTGATGATATCATAATGGCTGAACTCATTCTATTTCCTGAGTCTGATTATGGGGACGTTTATCAAATTCTAATATGCAGAGAGGCAGTTACTGACTAGTGAACCTAAAATGAGAAACTAACCCCCATCCCCTCTGCACACACACTAGACAATAGTAGGCATGAAGGAGCTATAATTATAATTTACACTGTAAAAAAAAATGCTGTAAAATTTACAGTAAAAAAACGGCAGCTGTGGTTGCCAGAATTTTACTGTAAAAAATATGGTAGCAACATTTTAGATATTAAATTTAGAGATTATTTAAATATTAACATATAGAAGGTGCACAGTGTCATTCACACAAACATTAAACGCCATCATGGTAACACACATGAAACTGAAATAATGCAATAAACATTAATTTAACAACATTAGGTGTAACATACAACCCTAATGTGCAAAACCGATAACAAAAAACATCAAATTTGAAATGTAACACAGGGAATTCTGGGAATGTCAATTTACGGTTATTCACTGTAAATTATATGTTCTTTTTCCACTTCCAAAAACGATATACTACCGTAAAATAACGTTATGGCCAATACAGTTTTTCACCGCATATAGTAGGGGAACTTACCGTTAACCATTTAATAAGTTTGTACTGTAACATTTTTACAGTCTTCTACCATTAAATTCACAGTCTTTTTTTTTTTTACAGTGTACTTATAATCAGTTCCTTTTACACAAAATAGCATTTTTTGTGGATGTTGTGTATGATTTTTTAATGTATTTATACATGTACATAACATAATAACCGTGCTATTTTTCTTTTTCTTTTCATTTATTCTGTGTGTGTGTGTGTGTGTGTGTGTGTGTGTGTGTGTGTGTGACAAATGAGGACATAAATTTGTATAATGACAAGGGTATGACACAGGTATTACAAGGAGAAGGTGACTTTTCAGGACATTACCCCATGTCCCCACTTTTCAAAAGGCTTATAAATCACACAGAATGGAGTGTATTGAAAATCTGAAATAGCAGAAAGTTTCCTGTAAGGGGTAGGGTTGGGTATAAGGTTGGTGTAGGGCAATAGCATCATACAGCTTGTACAGTATAAAACCATAACGCCTATGGAATGTCCTCACTTTCCACAAAAACAAACGTGTGTGTGTGTGTGTGTGTGTGTGTGTGTGTGTAAGAGGAAAGGAGAGATAAAAAGATGCTTTGTCATGGCTACATAAATGGAATAACGCTTTGGATAACTCTCTCTGCACATAAGATTCCCACAATTATTCTTACACTGAAATAGGAGTGAAGATGAAGATGGTGGGAAAAAATTAAATAAAATATGAGAAGTAGTGAAGAATGATAGAGATGACACTACCATTCAAAGATTTTATGTTTTCAAAACTAGCTTGCTATATAGCTTCTCCGAAGTGTATTCTAAAGCTATAATTTAGAAAAGGTATAATAAGGAGAAGAATAGATTTGAAGTGACTTTAGTATCTGCTATTAGATGGTCTGCAAAGCGGCAGCTGTGTGTATGGTTTCAGTCAAACCTAAAGAGTCTAAAATGCAGTGTTTAATATATAATATTTTGTGTGATCTAAAGGTAACACCAAATGGAACTACCAAAATAATAATTATTTTCAGATTTCCCAAACACACTCATGCTTGCCAAAATTTTTTTTTTTTTCTGAGAAGCACAAATCAACAGGCAAACAGACAAAAAATAATAATGCATATTAAAGCATAGTGAGATGATTTTTAAAAACGGAAGAAACACTGACCAGACAAATGACTGACTCATAGTTTAATAAACACACAAGCCTCTGCCAAGTGCAGAAATCTGCCCTGTAGACTAAGTACCCCTAATTACCTAATGGCATGAGCAAAATACACTCACACACACACACACAACTCAAACTCGGTCAGCAAAACAATATCTGTCTCAACAAGTAAAGATTCCTCATCTGATCACCCAAACACACATCTTTCAGTACCTTTTATGGAGACAGTTGTTGATGATTCAGTCTGGCTCAAGCTTTAGATGAGCACATGCTGATCTATAACAGCATGAATCTACACGCTGTCTTACGTCGTATATCAGCTCTGCTTCGTTCTTCAGTAAATCAAAGCGCTGAGCAACTGCGGCCAGACAAATCACCCTCAGGCCAGCCATGAAACTCGCCAATCAACATCAGGTACCATCTTAAAACCACTAATCATCATTATACGGATTGCACTGACGCCGCATCATCTTTCAGCCCAGCCAAATCCAACAGGTGTTTGTCAGCACATCCCTTATGAAAATGAAGTGCACTTAATTTTACTGAATGTGCACTTGCAGTGTACTTTAAATCTTAAAAGTATATTTTTAAGTTAAGTTGTTACAAACCTCTATATGTTTTTATAAGATATTACCTATATAAGATATTTTAAATAATGTTGGTAACTTTTTTTCTCAAAAGGTATGCTGCGGGGTATTGAATGTCCATCACTGTTGTTTTATGATAATGGATACTGGTACCGTTTTTGGAAGAAAACTTTACTGTTGCAGCCATTCTAGTCTGTAGCAAGAAACATTTCATATTTCAGCAATAAAGTCTGTGATAATGTGAATTTAGCCACGGAAATAAGAAATTAAGTGCACCTAGGACTACAGGAGGTAGGGAAAAAATATCATGTAGTATGTATAAAAATATACATTTAAACCATTGCATAGGCCAGAATCTCCAACCATGTTTCTGGAGAGCTACCGTCCTGCAGACTTCAGTTCCAACACTGTTTTAACACACCTGCCTGTAATTATGAAGTATCCCTAAACACCTTTATTAGCTGGTTCAAATATGTTTGATTGGGGTTGGACCTAAAATCTACAGGACGGTAGCTCTCCAGGAGCAGGGTTGGAGACCCCTAGCATAGGGTAGGCCAAGCAACCAGGTTAAGTGGCTAAAAGCATGCTAAACCAGCAAACTGAGTGGTTAGCTTGCAAAATGTAAGCTAGCTTAAAAAAGCAAAGAATGAAAATTAATTTCAATATTTCACAATCAAGCACTGTTTAAAGTTTGGAATGGTTTTGGAATCGAGTCCTAATAAACTCATTGGATGGATTACCCCTTCAGCTGTGACTAAATTAAACTGAAATTGACTGCGGTATTAACCAATCAGCATCCAGAAAGTGAAATATAGGGCTTAGGGTGTATTTGGTGTAACAGAACATGTTGACATGCTTTAATGTTCAAAAAACACATTATTTCTCAAATACTGTACATTATTGTAGGTCCTCTATGCCCCGCCTCTCTAAAACTCGTCACATACACACACACACGACGCGTTTGAACAGTCAATAGCAAATACTTGAACTAATAACAAAACATACTGACAAGTCGCTGATTCAGAAGCGTCAGATTGTCATAGCAAAGTTGGAACTGACGCTTTTTTTTATTTTTAGAAATAGCCTTCGTGCATAGCCAGCCTACTCTTCTAGGTTCACAAAACTGTAGACCATAAAATGTGTTGCACAAATTCGAACATTTGGGTTGTGCTGTTGTGTTGTGTTGTAAACAAATCTTAACCAATGATTCCTAATTGCATCTACTTTTGGAAGGACAAATAAAGTGCTTTTGTTTTCACTTAGAAACACACAGTGTCTCCCTGACATGGCTGCATCAACACTACTGCGGTTACTGAAACCACACCTTCTTTCTTTGCGTGCACATTTGGGTGGCGTTACGCAAATATTTCCACATCGTGATGTAGACATGTGGGGGCGTGTTTTAGGGGGGCGTGGACGAGTCTTAACATTTATAAAGAATATCTCTTTGGGTTTGAGACTTTAGTCTTTGCAACTTTAGGGATTTCATCTATGCACGAACAGCTTGTAACACTTCAAAGAGAAAGGAAAACTTGAAATTGCATCATATTAACCCCTTTAACTCTTTCCCCGCCACTGACAGAATTTTCCATCTTTCTGTGTTTACACTCTTATAGGGTATGGGGTGCTGTTACACATCTTCTGAAAGAGTACTGATTGTCTGGATCAAAACACAGTGAAGAAGCAGCTGAAACAAGTGATCGCATATGCAAAATAACACAATCATCAAACAAGCATAAATCAAAACCCGACAAAAACTGTGCAAACTTTGGAGTATTGATAGAAGCAATCTACTATTTTAATATTTTTTATTTTGCTAATTTTTTTAACTTACCCACATTTAAGTGTTGATAAATGCATTTTGCTGGTGGTGGGAAAAGAGTTAAAGAGAATTTTATTAGGAAGGGAAAGGGACTGGGACACAACAGAGGCCAGATTCAAACCTCAATCTCCCAAATGAGCACCAGGGCTCAATGTATATGGTGTGAAACAGCTACATCTCCAACACAAACTGCTTTGTTTCAGGTTAGATTAGCTGCAGTCCAATTCAACAGATATGTTTTGTTAAACTCAAATGAAATTCTAAAACTTTTCCATGGCTGTTGAAATTCACTGCATGTATACAGTGCTTTGCCTCTCACCTTTAAAACCTTCCCTTTTTCTCGCTCCATTTCCTTTTGTTTCTATTTCACCGGTCTCTCTGTACCAGGTGCTTGTCTAGCCATTAAATGGTGTGTCAGAATGGAGCGAAGAGAGAAGAAGAAAGAGGAAAAGAAAGAGTGTGTGCACACAACCCACACTCAGTGCCAACATTTCAGGAAATCCCTTCATCTTTTCATCCTTGCTTAACCACTCTTTTCTTGAAACAAGGAGTCTCTTTAGGAGACAGCGTTCATTAGGTGGGTGGGTGTGTGTGTGTGTGTGTGTGTGTGTGTGTGTGTGTGTCTCTAACCCTCTTGGCTGACCCTAATAAGCAACCACACACAGCTTGCTGAATAGACTTCAAACAGAGACGCTACTTTTAATCAGCACTGAGAAAACCAGCTCACAACCTGTTCAGAAAGAAGAGGGCAAGAAAAAGCGAGGGATAGAAGGAAAGAAAGAGATAAAAGGAGGTGGAGATAACTAGAGAGACAGACAAACAAGAAAAATGGCAACCTCAAGCAAAACAGAGTGAGTGAAAAGGCGAAAGAAAAGGCAAAGACAGAAGAAACAGCAACAGAACAAAAAGAAGACGACAAGCACTGGAGGAATTGGAGAAACAGTCCATCCACTGCACCAGATTACGATTAAAAGTTACAATTTTCTGTCAGTACTGCATGTGTGGGCCTCAAACCTGTCAGAGCTCATAGTCTCATAAGGGCTCTGTGGAAACTAGGGCAGAGAACACCAGATCTCCAATTAAACTGCTGCAAACTCAAGGAGAAGTGACTTTATAACAGATTATTTGATTATTCATAAGAACTTGCTTGGTGACTTGGCTCTAATGCATTAGAAGGGAGTGAGCCCATTAAATATTTGGAAAATTAAGCTACATTTAAATGAATGTCATTGCATTAGATGCAAATTATCAAACCAAATGACATTTATTATTTTCAAACAAATCATTTATGCATTTTCAGTGTGGCTTATGTTTCCAAAAACTATTTTTAACAACCAGGCAAAAACATTATATTTATTTTGGCAAAATAGAATAGAATATCTGGCATTTATCAGTTATCAGCCATAACATGAAAAGAATCTTGTTCAATTTAACTTGCATTGTAAATAATGATGCAACAGATGAACTTTCACAGGAATTCCACCATTATGTTACTTTAAATAACACGCTCTAGAGTCACAGCTGGGAGCTAAAGACTGGATTCCCATCCAGGAATAGTCACAATGGAAGGAAGGAACAATTTTACCCTGCTCCTGCTACTGCAGATCCAGTGAAAACAAAGATAAAATAACTTTTTAGTTATTTTAACTTCTGACAAGATGGTCCAGTGCGTCTCTTGCATGGTCTGGAAATTAACATCTGTTTCATTCTGCAAAGTGCAACTGTTCTTAATCTCTTTGTTGTGGTGAGATTAGAATATTATATAAAGAACAAGAAAATACTAAAATATTACAAAAATAATAGTGAATTATAGTGTTTGAAGTAATTAGCCTCCATTAAAAACAGAGAAACCAGCCCAATCTCAAGGCAATTCGTACATATTTTACGAGCTGACCTCACTCGTACAAATGCATACGATTTTTGCGAAATCGTACGTATTTTACGAGTTGCACAATTTGTATGAATTTGTACGAATGACCTACACCTAACCCTGCCCATAAACCTACCCCTCACTGGCGTTTAGACAAATCACACAAAATCGTATGAGTGAGGTCGTACGAATTCGTACGAATTAGCCACCTCATAAAATACGTACGAATTGGTCGTGAGATAGCATTGGAGAAACACATAGTGATGTGTGTCTGAACTGAAAAGAGGTTAAACCACACAATGTGTTTATCCAAACTAATTGCTTTTTAAGAAACATGGAAAATGGGTAGAGAGGTTAGTAGTTCATCCAAAATTGAAAATTTTGTCATTTACTCACTCAAATTGTCATTCCAAACCTGTATTACTTTCTTGCTTCTGTGGAACACAAAAGCAGTTTCATGAATATCCTGTACTTTTTTGCACAACTTTTTTTGTAGATGGGGACTGGAGCTGTCAAAGTCCAAAAAGGACAAAAAAAGCAGCATAAAAAATTATATATGAGGAACAGACTTAAATTGTATTACTCTTTGTTCCACAGAAGAAAGAATGACATGAGGGTGAATATATTTGAGGGCGAATGACATGAGGGTAAACTATCCCTTCAACACAACTTTCTTCCTTCTACAGTGCAGTCAAGAGCACTTTTCCCCTGCTGGAATCAACATCTTCAAAAGCTTTATCAACCACTCAGACAAACTCCCAGAGGTCTCTATCTAATGAATGAGAATTTAAACACAGTTGCCCACGTTTTTATTGATTTCTGCTTAGGAAAGTTATCTCTGATGGACACCTTAGGGACACTTGGACATACTCATGAAGAGGCACTTAACAGAATCTGTGACCACACATCTGTTAGTGTGTATTTCAGCCACGAAGTGCAAAGTTCTGCAGCAAAAACAACCCTCAGCGCATAAAGTCTGCAGTCTTCACGCGTGACAAGCCTCAGGGCATGAATTCAGCTCAGAGGGAGATTAACAACAACAAAACCAGGTGTGTTAAATGGAGGTCTTCTCCTCCCCTTCTGTTTTTAGCTCTGTTTCTGACTCGTATCACCCGGGACACTTTGTGGCATCTAAACCATGTAGAGCAACACCATGAATCAACACAAACTAACTCAAATGTCAATATACTTGTGCAAACACACTCAACTTGTTGGTTCTTGCCTAGTTAGTGACCTAATTCAAAGTTTGCCTAAGGTGGGTGTCGCTGAAAGGGTCTCTCATCCTTTTTTTCTCAAGATTTTATTGCTCTCAAGTTCTTAGATTAAAGCAAAGCGTAATAATTCAAATTTTTAGAATACAAGCTTCTTGCTTGATTGCTAGACAAATTCGGGCCAATTCACAAAAAAAAAATGACAATGTTTATATCATATATTCATCATTCTAAACTTTTTTTTCTTTTATGGAACACAAAACAACATGTTTTGAAGAATGTTCATGCTGCTTTTTTCCATGCAAAGCATAAGCAGACATTCTGCAAAACATCTCCTTTTATGTTCCACAGAATAAAGAAAGTCATAAGTTAATGACCTAATTCAAAGTTTGTCTGAGGTGAGCATTGTTGAAAGGGTTCTCCCTTCCTTTTAATTCCAGATTTCAAAGATATCAGGTTCTAGTTACTGGCGACTTTGTCCTGTAAGCCATTTTTTGCAGCCACAGTGGCGATTAAGCAGCCTATGAGCTCAGCAGAAAGGATTCTGGAAAATTCCTGAAGTAAGGAAAAGTATCTAAGTGCTACTCCCTCTCCCGACATTAACTCTCCCTGAATGCTTTAAGAGACTAGAATATCTCACAACGCAGAATGATAAACCTTTCCTTTCATTCTCTCCCTCCCCTTTTCGATCCTTCCTGCCAAACGGTGAACAATTACCAGATTCCATTTGCCATTAAGTTAAAGCACTCAGGCACTTTTCATTAGCTGAGCTGGTCGGTGACCTGTGGATCAACTTCTGCCCACATGAATTTGGTTTTTCACAAACAGAGTACTCCATCTGTCTGAAGGAATAATGGTCTGCTGGTCCGAGATTAATGGAGTGGCTTCCAAGCACAAAATACCTCATTTAAAAGAGTAATTTGGTTACAATAAATCTGGGATGAGCAAATAGTGTCCCTTTGTGTCTGTTTACTGTCTTTTGGAGAAAAAAAAAAAAAAAGAAATCCTATTTTTAAAAAATGTAGGGCCAGCCCACCCAAAAATATATTATTATTTTTAAATAATAAGCAGTATTAATAAGCAGTGTTGCCAAGTCCGCTTTTTACATTAGCACTCTTCCCACGGGATGTTTTTCACGTTTGCAGGTTGAAGTGACCCCAATAACGTGATATTTATCCCCTGGAATGCGGCTTTTATCAGTGGAACCCTGCCAAAAAATGTGCATTTTACCCCCTGGAACACAATTTTTACCGGGGATCCCCCCTGAAAAGCGATTGGTCTAGTTTTGGGCTAGTTTTAAGAAGCAATTGGGCAGGTTTTGCTGTGAAAACCTGGCAACCCTGCTAATAAGGTTTCAAACTTTTATGACTTTTTTTCTTCTATGGATCACAAAACAAGACATTTTGAAGAAAGTTCATGCTGCTCTTTTCCGTGCATAATAATATAGAAAGAAAGTATATTTTTCATACAGGTTTGAAACAACGTGAAGACCATGAGCAGAATTGAAATTTCTAGGTGAATTATCCCTTGTAAAAAATGCTAAACTGTTATTGATCTGAATGGCTCTTCAGGAACTTGCTGATACAGTGAGTTCTGCTAGAGTGTCCTGTCTTCAGTTTGGGCAGTTCTGGATTAAGAGTGTCTCACTTTTTAATCAGAGAGGATTAAGGGTTAATGAGCAGTGCTCATTAATCTAATCCCACTCGTAATTCTCTTCAAAGTGCTTCCACTGGCTTCAGTCTCCATTGCAACGTATTAGATCCTGCTCTTGATAGCAAAAAACTCGTCCCTGTCTGACACTTTCACCAAAAATCATGGGATTATTTGCTGACGAAAGGAAGTTCATCCCAAAATCAAAATTCTGTTATTATTTACTCACTCTCATGTCTTTTCCAACCCGCATGACTGACTCTCTTCCGTAGAGCACAAAAGATTTTTTATGTTTTTGAAAGAAGCCACCAATGCTCACCAAGGTTGCATTTTCAGTGTCACATGATCCTTCAGAAATAACTTTAATATTCTGCTTGAGAAACATTTCTTATCAACAATGCTGAAAACAATTGTGCTGCTTAATATTTTTGTGGAAACTGTAATCCATTTCTTTTTTTTTTTCAGGATTATTTTACACAAAAGAACAGCATTTATTTGAAATGAATTATTTTGTAACATTTTAAACATCTTTACTGGTCACATTTTGGAATGAGTAACTTCTATACAGTCTTTAGAAATCATAAGATAGACTGAATTATAAGTCAATCAATCAGCTGAAAAAAAAACCCAGTGAGCGTTATGTCTCATTTTGTGTTCCAAAGAATACATGAAACAACATGAGCCATAAATGATGACAGAAAAGGACTAAACATCTTAGTGAACACTTTCACTTTCTCTTGATTTGAGTCCTGCAATGCAAATAAAAAAAAAGCCAAATTAAATGTCAAACTGCATTATTTTGGTTTACTACACTAGCTATCCCATAAGCCCCCAGTGAAATGTTTCTCATATCAGCAAATCGCAGACTGATATGTTAAACACATAAATCCGGGTGACCACTCATAGTCTAAGCATGGAAAATCCAAACAGCAGAAGCTTGAGTACAGATCCAACCAGCTTAAGATAAACTTAGTTGAGATGAGGGGACTGTGTCTCCCTCCCTCTCCGTCCTCTTTCTTTCCCATAACCTCTGTCTGGCTGAACCATGAGTAAGCAAGACCACCCAGCCATGAAATTTACCGACTGTGATACAGTTCTTTGTCCTGCTACACCTGCTTGTGATAAACTTTCAAAGAGTGCTAACAGTAGATTAAACAAAAGACTGAACCATTTTACCTGCAGATAAACAGAAAACCTTTTTAAGAAAGCCGACTGCTGATAAACAAAACTCCCCCTTATCGCTCTATCTGCCAGACATAAAACGGGCAAAGAAAAAAAGAGAATGTATTTGTTTTCCTTCCAGATGTTTCTGTGAGGGCACGTTTAGGTAAAAAACATTAGTATCAAATCACAGGTGATTATATTAGACTTTTGTGCTTGGATCTGTGTGGTTCTTCAAAACATAAGTATAAAGTGTTGTATTTATGTTTCAGTATAACTTACATATCACGTCATCACAAACAGGCAGGTATACTTCTGCCCTTTAGGGCATTTAACTCTTCATTGGCAGCCAGATTTATCAGTTTATTTAGAAAAAGAAATGTTAATTAGAGAAAATACACTCATCATCTCTCCAGTTGGGAATTTTATCAATCTATCTGTCTTTCATTCCTTTTTCAAGAACCATTCATCCAATATGTTATGACCTGTGCTTGAACTCTAAGTCTAGAAAATATTAACTCTTTAAATGGTCCATTTAAAGTAAAAATTTAAAGGAAAAAACTTTTTAAAGAGCTTATTGGTGCAAACGTCTACAATGTCTATAGTTGGGCAGAACTAAGAGACAGTTTGCTCCAAAAATACATTTCTGGTATTATTAACTTTCTCTCATTCACTCTAAATCTTAAACAAGGTTAGCTACTAAGAATAATGTCCAAGTTATTATTTTTGTTATAATAAAAGTGAACGGCTGTATGGCTGTTATGCTTTAACAAAGGCCAAAAAAGTCCACTGGTGCTAAAGGAAAAATATTAAATTATTTAGTCTATTGGTAGCTTTATAGAGCCATTTTTTTCATTATATTTATCAACCACGTGTCATAAAAATAAGTGTTTTAAATTAACATTTTATATAAGCATTGATATCACCTGTATAAGGTTTGGTATACATGTAGTCCAGAGTCCATAATCATCAAAAAAAAAAAATAAAATTCAGTGTTAACTCAAGTGTTAGATATGCTGCCTTGGAACTAAAATGAAATAAATTAAATAAGCTATATAAAAATGACAAAACCACAAAATAAAAATGACTAACACCTAAACTAAAATTAAAATGAAAACTAAAATATATAATAATAGATAAATATTAATAATACCATAATACAATATAAATAACACTGGCTCAACTTTGAATGCAACATGCCCACCTGAGGCTTATACTAAATGTACGACATGGAAAATGAACCCAAACAATATGTCTACTCTTTTCACAAACTACTGCATGGCTTCAGAAGACTGTTTATTTTTTAAAGCTTATTAAAATCATAGAAATAAATCACATGGGCTTGGGCTATAGAGAGAAGAGTGCATGAATCATAATTTTTGTCCTTTTTGTAGCCTTTTGGAGAGCTGTATTCATCGTTCGTCCATCCATCCATGAAAAAGAGCCGCTGTTAAACTGTGAAAAGTTTCTGTGTCAAGTGTTAATGATTCACCTCTAAAATGTTTCAAACATATGCCTGAGACTATATGCCTTTTCTATGCCTTTAAATCTATGGAGGACCAATTTTCATGGTAACATCTGGATCTTAGTCCCTTTTACTGCCGTAGAAGTTGGAAAGAATAGAGGCAAACAGATACACTACTCAAAAATGACAGAAACCAGGTTTTACCGAGGCTTATCACATATTACTGAACAAATGAATGACAAATAAGAGTGACACACTCATTTCTGTGCGAGCATGTGTGTGCTCGTCAGAATGAATAACTAAAGGAGGGCTGTTAACCTCAAGAACTTCCTGTCCTTAATATCATCACAGTCTAAATCCCCACCTAGGGGTGTCCCGTTCCTGCAATTTCACTGAGCAGACATTTAATCATTTACCATTGACAGGCATCAGAAGGCAACTGAGGTGACAGGATTTGGGTCTTCATCACCACTTTAGAGCAACTTTGAGTTGACACGGTGCTCTTCAACCAAAACCAGCAGGATTAAAACCCACTGGGGCGGAATGTGATAAAGAGGTGCCTAATCACACACACAAAAACATGCACACACACAAACTGGCATTAATCTGCACCCTGCTGTGCTGGAATGGGGAGGCAATGTGATGGTGAGCCCATGTGTGTGTGTATTTTTGTTTGAGGAATGCAGCAAAAATCAACCCAGCTGCCGATCTAATCCCACAAAACCCATTGTCATATATGAATAAATATAAAACCTGCAGCAAACATTTTTAGGGTAATATCATATGCAGTTCATTTACATTCAGACACTCCAAACCAAACATGGTAATCTACTTAATACCCTAAATGCACATAAAACCTATGCAAACAAAACAGCCCATACTCAACATGAATATTTCAACATCTCACAAAATACAATCAAAATGACAAATATGCATATTGGTAACACTTTATTTTAGGGTCTCTTAACTACTTGCTCATTAGGATGCATATTACTAGAATATCAGCAGTAATTAAGCACATATCAATGCCTTATTCTACATGACCCTATTCTACATCCCTAATTCTACCCAATACCTAAACTTAACAACAACCTTACTAACTATTAATAAGCAGCAAATTAGGAATTTATTGAGGGAAAAGTTGTAGTTATTAGTGAATAAGTGGTCTCTATTCTAAAGTGTTACCCAATGTTTATATTTAAAACTAAATATTAAGACTTTTCAACTTATGGCTAAAATCACAAAGAAGACAAACAATGCATCACTTGTAACGTGTCACACCTCTAGGGCAGAAAAATAACATTTCTTCAGCAATAAGAATAAAAGGAGCGCAAATAGAGAAGTATTTACTGATTATGTCTTAGATTAACTAATTAATCCAATTTTAAAAGCCAACTTTTAATTTCAGTATTTTATTTAAAGTTATTATTAATCAATTATTAATGATTTAATCGATTAGTTCACTGAAAAAAAAAAATTATGGTAAGTGATCGCAAACAATTTATTTTAGCTACATTTAATTTTAAAGAAAATATGTTGAAAGTTAGTCAACTAAATTTGTTTATTTAAATGTAGCTAAAAAAAATTGATTGCAACCACTTACCTTAAAAAAATTGAGCAAATTCAATTAATCATTTTTTTCAGTGTTATAGCGGGCCTACTCAGATTTTTCATTTTTTTTTTCAAAGAAAAATCAAAGATTTTTTTTTTTTTGAAATCTCCTGAGCCAAAGAAAGAGCAAGTTCTCAGCAATAACACTTTCCTCCTAGAATTTATTCATTCGAATAATGAAAAAATGAGATGTTTGATAAACAAAGATCAAAAGTATCCAAACATCAGAAGTCTAATATGAAAAGCGCAGTTTTTGGGTATCCTCCTTTGATTATTGATTACTTACTGGGTTGTGTGACTTGTTGCTGGGTTATGGATGCGGTGGACCCTTTAGGTGGACTGATTCTTCTCCTTGGTTGTCCCATCTCGTCCTCTTCCTTTATCTTAGTGTTTTGCTGGATCTGTGAATGTGTTGTTCCATTGACTGGAGGCCTCTGGCCAGGTATATTGCCCTCACTTCCTGTCCGTATCACCTTCTCCCCCATTCCGTGCATTCTGGGTCGGCCGGCAGGTGCATCCCGACGAGGTGAGGGGAGCTTGGAGCCAGGACCCGCCGAGGATGGACGAGCAAGTCGTGAAGGTTTAGACATAGTGTAGAAATGCTGGTTAAACTCGAGTGAATCCAATCAAGTCAGTTCATGGTATTCAGTCACTCACTTGGTATTCCATTTGAGTTGTCCAACCAAATCACACCAGTAGAATATCCAAAACTGTGTTCCACAGGTGTCCAAATACCGTCTGGATTTCCACCGTATTCCGCAGAGAACGAATTGCACCGTCTTGGTCTTACTCTCCCTCCTTCTATCTCATCTCTCTTCCTTCCTGTCCCTCTGTGTCTTTACTCACCGAACGAGTCCAGACGAGTGCAGGTAGAAGAACCAGACACGGAGGAGGAGGAGGAGGTACGAGGGGGAAGGGGTTAATCACCACCTTTCCAAACGGAGCCTCCAGCGTTCCGAAGTGAATGCGTGTGCGCCTCGGGATGACTGACAGGAGGACAAACGGAGATAAGCAGGCTGTTCCCATGTATCAGCGCATTCCAATCCACAGTCTCAATCTATCTCTCGTTCTGCCCTCCAAAACTCCAACTCTCCTTCTCTCGCTCTCCCTACCGTCTTTTTCATCTAGTCTAGATGCTCTCAGCTTGGAAAGGCAGAAAAAGTCTCAATGTTTGGGAGTAAAAAAGGAAAAGAATGAAAAGGGAGGAGAAAAGGTCTTCTGTTGCTGTCACAGCTGTGTATACTGAGCCACATGTGACTCTCTCTCTCTCTCTCTCTCTCTCTCTCTCTCTCTCTCTCTCTCTATCCACTGTTCTTTCATTCTCCAATTTACCAGGCTAGAAGACCATCGCTGCGGTGCGTGCTGTAGAAAATTACACACATATACACACGCACGTGCCTGGATATTTCTGGAGAATTACAAAGCGGCAGAAAGGAAAGCGGGATTACACTAGCATAGCTGGTACTTGAGCTCAGCAGTTGGTGTGTGTGTGTGTGTGTGTGTTTGTGTGTATCAAAGCAAGGCATGTTGGAAGCTTTACTTTGGGCTCAAAAGAGTTGGAAATGGAGGAAAAATCCTGTTTGCTGTTGTCAAAACAAGCCCGAACACACTTGAAGAAAGTTTGCACAACTAAATAGCAAAAAAGAGAGTGACAGAATAATTTGCATTTCATTATGACAGTAAAATATGTAAGGGATTTCATTTTTTTGTTTTGTTTTTGTTTTATTGCCCTTTCAGCATTATCACAGCATTATTGCCATTTCAGCACTATTTGGCATTTTGGAAACAACTGCCATTAAAAACGATTAATTATTTTTCTTTTACAGCAATGCATCAGTATTAAATGGACAGACAATTTAAAATATGCACATATATAAGCATATAATATTGATTACTTTTAAAATAATAAAATTATGTATTTCATATGTATACATATTATTTATATCATTATGACTTTTTTTTTTTTTACAAGCTCAGCATATGTTGTGAGATTTAATTAGATGAGACTAAATAATGAGATTAAAACACTATCAGGGACTTTAAATTCATTAAAACCTAAAAATAATCATTTAAAAAAAAAAAAAGATCCTAAAAATTTATTTTTTTAAAATGATTATTTTTAGGTTTTAATGAATTTAAAGTCCCTGATAGTGTTTTATTCTCATTATTTAGTCTCATCTAATCAAATCTCACAACATATGCTGAGCTCGTAAAAAAAAAAAAGTCTTATCATCCATCTCTCTTCACGGATTTTCTTTCCATAGTTTGGCATATAACACTGTCTTACAGAATGACTGTCAGAGTAGTTTTTACCGAGGGTGTTACCCAGAGTAAATAAAAATCTGATGCATCTCAATTTATCATAAACAATAAATGTAACAATTTACTATAAAAACACAGAAAGGTTTTGAATGGATAACCTACTAACCCATTGGGTTTTGGCTAAAGCCTGTGCCTCTCTCTGCTGCTCCCATGATTCCATTTCACAGAAAAGCCCAGATCAACCCATCCAGCGGCGGGATATTTACCTTTGGATTTCATACCCAGGGAGTTTGGAGGGGAAAAAAAAAAGTCCCATAGGAGCAGATTTGGCTGCCACACAATCCATAAAATCATACATACACATCTAGACAAGAGATTTAAATGTAGAATATTTCACCACTGGATTAAACCCCCGCTGACACGGCTTCAAACCTTTCGGCCATCTGGACAAACCATACATCAATCATTTCAACATGAGGAAGTGATCATATTCGACCGTATCTATGTAGAGGGTGTGTTGGGGGAGTGAGAACTGACCTATTTCAGAAGCAACAAACAGATGAAAAATTATTTTGTTCAAAATTCATCTAATTTCACCAAAATGGACATTCCTTGCAGTTTTCCCAATACATATGCATATCCACGCAGGGAAACCATACTAGCGTATCATGGCAGACTTTTGACCTACATTTTTTCTCTGCTAAAACCTAATGACCTTTGACCATGCTATACACAAAACAGATGGGCCCATTTTACAGATTCAAACCTGCAAAATGCAGATGTTGCGAGCATACATATGTGTGGTATGCATGCGTGCATCAGTCAGTGAGTGTGCATATGTACTGCGTGTGTTTTGGGGTAATTTAAAAGCCCTCTAATAATACGCTATATATTTAGCAGCCTCATGGCTCCACCCTGTAAGAACCCCATTCACTGTTGTAGCTCAATGTAAGCTATATTTAACCCTCTAAATAACCTATGAGACTGCTATGAGATTTCTCATTCATCTTACCCTGGCACTTTAAATTAGAATAATCTCTGCTAATAAGTTCTTAACAATGAGTCTCAATCATGAAACAAGCAAACTGTGTATAAATTGTATTTAATTTATTATTATTTAGATTACACTTTATTTTAAGGTGTCCTTATTACAATGTAGTTATACATTTAAGTACTGAGTAATATTAATTAACTAAATATATGGATAGGGTTTGGCTTAGGGTTATTTTCATGCAATTATGCATAATTAATTATTTTTAGATGACAGGGACATTGCACATTAATAAAACATTCCTGTAAATGTACCAGAATTAGCCAAAGGCTATTTTTCATCCGTAGTATAATTGTTATTATAATAGTCAGTCGGTGTAACAAGGACACCTTAAAATAAAGTGTTACCATTATTTATTACATATATTTTAATTACATTATATGCTTTATTTTATGTTCATTTATTTATTTTAATATTTTAATATTATTCTAAGTTGCATTTAAAAACATAAATTAATTAATTTTGTGTAAATCATTCAGTAAATTAATTTGCGAGTACATTGTCCCACTTAACCAAATGAAAGGTTTTGCATTCAGTTTTGGTAAGTGGGTCTGAGTCAGTCTAAAAAAAGTGGATTCTTAGAAATCGGTGACCCCCATTCAATCTCCTTGTTCTCAGTTACTAAATAATCCAGAGCAAACAAAGAGTGTGCATCAAGTAAAACATCTCAAGAGTTTCCCAGAAGCAAACAGATACATCATTATATCTTGAGTGTCTCATACCTGACTATCAGCAGAGTGAATCATTACTGTCGCGACATGAAAAGGGTTGGTGTGTGCGTGTGTTTTCATGCCCCCAGGCGCCAGTTTCTTCAAGTACATTGAGATTTTCATGAGCCAGAACTGATTTCACCACAAGACGTGCACAGCTCCTCAAGTTTTTCCTGTTGATGTAATCACAAACTATCATGGGAGTCTCACTGTCGGCTGGGTAATAGCACACATTACTGTACCAATAATAATTTTACTTGTAACAATTTTATGGATATTTAAATATAATTACCGGAGTTCACTAAGGCAAACAACACTATTTCTGTCTATTTCTATCATTTAACCTGAATAAGTCCATTGTTGTTTTACTATTCAGTAACAGTAATTCCAGTCAACTTATGTTTGTTTACATTAATGCTTGCATCATTTACAACTTGTGACCCTAAAATAGACCATTTAACCTTTTTACACTTCCCACCTCCTCAACTCATCACCTCACCTCCTCAGAGACACATACTACGTTGTTCTTTCTCCAGATGTCTATAATGACAATTCCTGACTCGCAGCTCTTTCATTAACACCATCTCGGTTTTTGCGACGGGAGGCAAGCTCACCTGGGGTAAAAATGACTCTTCAAGATTTATGAAGGCTGAAGTGATTCTGGACTATTACTGTACATTTCCCTTGCCACCAGGAATAAAGTTCAGACTTGTTTCACTCCTACGATCACCATCACACAGTTCTGCTAAGCAGCTTAAGTGAATAAATGTCTGAGATCCTCTGAGATAACTTTCAGGTAGTCAAAAGGCTCATAAAGAGTTTAACCAGCAGACATATAATTATACCTGACATTCCTCAGTAATGAACTGGAGAGCGCACGTCAGACCTCTATAAAGATATACAGGACTGAAATTCCAGATAATACGGAGGAGGAAGTGAACAATTAACTGCCTAGAAGCCATATCAAAATGTTAAGTTGAAAATAGTGAACCGCTTGGCCAAAAACAACTATGATGACTGTCTTCAATAAAGTCATAAAGACTTAAAATATTTTAAACTGCTGCTGCTGCAAAAAACAAACAAACAAACAAAAAACACTCAAATTAATTTGTTTAAGAGACAGATGGAAGAATGTACTTGACTGAAAGTCTAATAAATTGACATATACATGTACGAAAAAAGGCTGAAAATACAGCCAACCCTCTGTGCTCTAAACTGTACTCTAAACCATACAAAATGTCTTTTTAGGTAACACTTTAGTACACTGTAAAAAAAAAAAAAAAAAAAAGTTGAGCCAACTTAAAATTTTAAGGCAACCAGCTTCAGCAGATTTTTGAGTTTTCTCAACTTGTCGTTTTAAGTTTATACAACAAAAATATGAGAATCTCCCACAAAAATAAGTTGAGCAAACTCAAAAATCTGCTGAAGCAGGTAAAAATAATTTTTTAAAGTTCGCTCAACTTTTTTTCTTTTTTTTTTTACAGTGTATAGAGACCAATTCTCATTATTAACTACATTCTTAAAAATAAAGGTGCTTAAAATGCCATAGAAGAACCATTTTTGGTTCTACAAACAAAGAAACATTCAAGGTTCTTTAAAAAAAACATATCTTTCTTATCTTTTTATAATCTGAAGAACCTTCTTTTTCCACAAAGAACCTTTTGTGAAACAGAAAGGTTCTTCAGATGTTAACGGTTCTTTATGGAAGCATTTAGACAAAAAGGTTCTTCTATGGCATCGTGAAGCACCTTTATTTTTAAGAGCGTAGATGCTTATTAGCATGCATATTATTAACATATTGACTGTTTATTAGTACTTATAAAGCACATACATGACCATATTCAACATTCCTAATCCTACCCAATACCTAAACTTAACAAATACCATACTAACTAAAAATAAGCAGCAAATTAGGAGTTTACTAAGGTCAAAAGTCATTGTTAATGGCTTGTTAAAAGAGAGAATTGGACCTTAAAATAAAGTGTGACAATTTTATTTTCAATAGATGGAAGATCAGAAAACTTTATACAGACATGTAATTAAAAGTAGCATCATATCTAAACTTACAGAGGACATTCAAAGAGGGTATTGTAGTGTTGTAATTAATTAAAAATAAATCAAATTAAATAAAATACCATAAAAATGCTTACAGAAAAGAACAACACAAAAGCCCGTGACAGCGTGTGACAGCAAAATGATTTGCTGAGTTTCCTGACCTCTGTGTCTCTGGGGCCCCCATGTGGCCTGACCATTAAACTCCATCTCCATCTGGTACACTGGAGTGAATTGAAGCTAATGAACGTTTGCTCTGGATTTTATCAGCATTTTGAGTCATTTTTTGGGAGTTCAGAATTCTCTTGTCATTATCAATAAGTATTTCTTTCCGCAGGTGTAGGTGAAAAACCTCCCTCGCTGTGCTATGCAAAAAACAAGAAATATCTCACTGTTTTGACATCCGTCCAAGACCTAGTTTTACAAGCAGGAGAGCCAACACACTCCACTGAGCAAATGTGCAATATCTATCTTTCGTGATTACACTGAGCAGTCCACATTCATTGATTGCATTTTTTAATACTGCTGGGAGAATTACAATTACAAAAGACCCCAATTTGTACATCCAAATGCCTATTCCTTCTGTTCTCCAATAAACCTCTTTGCCATTTGTTAACTCCTTCCTTTATTAAGACCAATGCACCATAAGTTAGCAAAGCTAGAAGAGTAATGGCGGAGGAACTCTTGAAGGGGATGTAAATAAGAGACAGTGACAGCAGCCTTATGGGCTTATTGATTTTAGCTCAGTGCTCTGTGCCAGGCTAATACAGGTCTGAGAGATGAGCACAGAACCGTTACAGAGCTGCCAAACAAACCAAGAGAAGCATTCCAGATGGAAGAAAAATCTAAATCTAAATCAATTGTGCCATTTTTATATTCAAATCAAAATCAATGCTTTTGAAACGAATGCTACAGTCGCTTAGACACATTTAAGATTTTGTACCTTTGTGTACATTAAACACAATGAAACTGGTATTGCATGCAACATTGAGAAAAGGGATAGGAGATTACGTTCTATGTTAGAACCTTCAATAGAAGCGGATTCATTTAAAATGTTGAATGTGATTTTTGAGCATGAAATCAAGCGCTCTTGTGTAAGACTAATTATGCTGCTTTTCTAAAGGAGAGACGTAGAGAATATGTACAGAAATGACGTTTGAGAAGTAAATGCTGTATTTGCAATAGCTGAAATGTGTATTCAGCCTTTCAGTGGGCTTCTGTTCACGAGGTGATTGTCATTTAGACTTATTAATATATGCATTCTGTCCAATATCTGCTCATATATGCAGTGAGAGACGTCTGACATCTATTTACTGCCATTCAAAAGTTTGACGTCGGTAAGATTTTTAAATGTTTTTAAAAAGAAGTGACAATTATTTGAATTTACAGTAAAAAGAGTAATATTGTAAAATTTCTATTTCTGTTTTCTATTTTAATGTTTTAAAATGTAATTTATTCCTGTGATGGCGAAGCTGAATTTCCAGTCTTCAGTGTCACATGATCCTTCAGAAATCATTCCAATATGCTGATTTGCTGCTCAAAAAAATTATCAATGTTGAATTATCAAAATTATCAAGCATTATCAATGTTGAAAACTGCTGTGTAATATTTTTGTGGAAACATTTTTCAAGACTCTTTGATGACTAAAATATTTAAAACGGCAGAATTTATTTGGAATAGAAATCTTTTGTAAAATTATAAAATGTCTTCACTATCCCTATTGATCAATATAATGCATCCTTGCTGTGTAAAAGTATTCATTTCTTTTGAAAAAAATCTTACTGACCCCAAATGGCATATCTAATTTTTTTCTTCTTCTTCTTTTCATAAATTAACTAAATATATCAATTGAAAGGTAGTCATGTGACAATTTTTATAATAAATAAATAAATAAGTGAAAGTGACGTGGCCAAGTATGGTAACCTATACTCAGAATTGCACACACACAGCAGTGAACACACACACTGTGAACACACACCCGGAGCAGTGGGCAGCCATTTATGCTGTGGCACCCGGGGAGCAGCTGGGGGTTCGGTGCCTTGCTCAAGGGCACCTCAGTCGTGGTATTGAAGGTGGAGAGAGCGAACCTGGCGGTCAATTCCAGCTGGACCCGAGACTCGAACTCGCAACCTTTAGGTTACGAGTCCGACTCTCTAACCATTAGGCCAAAACTTCCCCATAAAGAAATAAAAACTATATACATAACTATACAAAACAGACATTCTATTTGCTCAAAAATATTTCAAATCACATACTTCTGGATAGTCATGTGCCTGCCAAGCAACTGCCATTGAGATTAATGGCAATCATAAAAGATGGTTGCAAAGCCAGCCAAATTGCATCTTGCAATTTGGAGAAAGTTCCAGCCATGTTTGTCAGTTATATCAATCAAACGGTCCCTGAATGACCCACAGCCATGCCCTCTGGACACCCGGACACTCACTTGAATGCCTCTGTTGTAAGTTCTACACTACACTTAGTTCATGTTCATCTTCTCTGTCTCTTTGTCTTTCTCTCTTCTCTTTCCTCTGAAGGAACACGGGCTATTTTTCTTGGCCCTTTCTGCACACAGCTGGGTTATGTTAATATGTAATTATTTCACCATCCAAACCGTCAGAATGGATTTTAAAAGGTCACTGCAGTGAGTGTGCGAGTTGCTGTAAAAGTCAGGGTCAGTGCTCAGTCTGAGGGTGACTAGCATAACCATCAGCAGGAACACTAAGACAGTGTGCCTAGAGTCAAATAATGGGACACACAGAGTCATCGTTTTCTACTTTGTCTTCCTTTTTACTGGATGTTAATAATCTGAATTAATACATTTCGGGGGATACGGTGAGTGAGCATGCTATATCTGATATGTGCTTATTCAGGTCTAACCTGGTCTTAGAACCTAAAGCTGCAAACAATAATGGTTGCAAAATTAAATCTTGGAACAAATGAGTGCAGAATGGGAATTAGTAGACCCTGTCTCATTTGAACACTTAATTGCATGTTAATTATGATTAAGTGAAAATTAGTTATGGTTTTTATATTAAATCAGGGGTCACCAAGTTCAGTCCTGGAGGGCTGGTGTCCCTACAGAGTTTAGCTCCAACCCTAATTAAACACACCTGAAGCAGCTAATCAAGGTCTTACTAGGTACAGTTCTAGAAACTTCCAGGCAGGTGTGTTGAGGCAAGTTGGAGCTAAACTCTGCAGGACACCGGCCCTCCAGGATCAAGTTTGATGACCCCTGTATTAAATCCAGATAGCTGAAGATCAGAGTGACCCATTTAATAGGACTCAAAAATCTGTATATGTAATTACATAATTACTTCTACTTCCCCCCTTCTGTGTTAAGCGCTTTGAGTACCCAGAAAAGCGCTATATAAATGTAACAAATTATTACTGTCTCTGAAATATGATTATAGGATAAGTGTACTGCTGAATGTATTGACAAGCATTTCTATTGAACTTGTATGTCATGTATTTAAATGCATTTGTAATTACACACTTGAAATGAAGTTGCAATTTAGTAGGCTACATTTTAACCTCTTCCACTCTAAGGCATATTTTGGAATTCCGCCTGAATTTAACACACCCAAGTTTAAATATTCACCCTAGACACATACAGTGTAGGGAATTTAAAAAGCTAGTGTCATTGTACAGGAAACCCTTCAAATTTACTAAATCAGATTGCAAAACATCATAAATAGCATTGTGTGCTTTTAAAATATTACGATAAACATAAAAAAATAGGCCTTTTTGTTTATTTTATTTTTAGAATCCTGTCTTTGAAAATCTGTGATTCAGGTTCTGTTTGCTCTGGGGACCTGCTGATTATATTGTTTGACTACACTATGTGCCAGTATCCACCAGAAAAAAAGATTTTTTCTCTATCACATTCTGAACAAGAGTTATTCAAATATAACCGAAGGGAGGCAAAGTGTCATTTTTAGTGCATATATGTGTCCTTTGGATTTTTCTAATGCTCAAATACAATTTTTTTTTTTTTTTTTAATACTAATATTACCCCAAAAATCCTACTTTTAATACATACTAAAGCACTTTACTTAAATACAAATATATCTACAAATTTTCTGTCAGTCGTCTCAGTCACTTGTCATTCACTTGTTACTAGCTACTCGCCTATCATCAACAACAAACCGGTCGTGATCCCGCCCACCTGCTCCACTGATTCATTCATGGATTCATTGGCTGATTCAGCATGTGATTGGACTACTAGATAAATGATTGACATGTGATTGGAGAGCGGACAACCTCAGCTTTGAACACGTGCCTGATTATGTATATAATCGTCATGATTAGAGGACCCTTGCACGCTTTGATGATGATGTGTAGATCGCGTGTAGATCGCGTGTTTCTCCCGTCGAGCGCATTTTGTGTTCTGGACATCCGCGACATAACAGTGGATTATTTACCAAGAGGAGCTCACAGAAAAGTACAAATGGGCTCATTTGAAAGAAAACATCCTAGGGTAAAGATGATATAGTGTTTGTGGCTGATTTTAGCTTAGAGCACCTGTAATCGAAGCAGAAATGAGACGTTTGTCTTTGTTTTTTCACAGAAATCATATTTTACGGCCCGATTCTTATGGAGATAATGTGAATTATGATGTTAAAACAATAAAACAAACGACACAGTCACATTTCTGAGAATGAGAGCTTTCTTTTGATGTATGATTTTTCTGTTTTGTGAGGTACATAAAATATATATATTCATATTTACATTTCTGCATCGCCATTTTGGGGGAGGAGCTATTTTGTGACGATTGTTTTTTAAAGCTTTATATTCATTATTTGTGTTCCATATACACAAATATCATTATATTCTGTGTAAAGATGAGGTTTTAAGATTTTAAATGATACTATATATGGGGTGATAGTATCTCCAGAAACATAAAAAAATAGGTTTAAATGTAATGACGTAGCTCTTTTGCCCGCCCACGGGCAATCAGAGTGGAAGAGGTTAAAATACATGAAGCATACAACATTTAAATGTAATATCGAATAACACATTACAGTTAAAATTATAATCAGGTACTTTAAATGTGCTTTAGTAAGTTGTGATGATACTGTACTTCTTTAAAGCATGAGAAAAGATTATTAGAATGTAATGATTTAAAAGTATTTTAAGGTCCAACTCTCGCTATTAACAAACTATTAACTATGATTTTTGCCTCAATAAACTCTTAATTTGCTGCTTATTAATAGTAAGGTACACTGTAAAAAAAAAAAAAAAAAGTTGAGTGAGCTTAAAAAAAATCTTTTTACCAGCTTCAGCAGATTTTTGAGTTTGCTCAACTTATTTTTGTGGGAGATTCTCAAATTTTTGTTGTATAAAGTTAAAACGACAAGGTGAGAAAACTCAAAAATCTGCTGAAGCTGGTTGCCTTAAAATTTTAAGTTGGCTCAACTTTTTTTTTTTTTTTACAGTGTAGTTTTTAAGCTTAGGTATTGGGTAGGAATGCAGAATATGTGCTTTATAAGTACTAATAATCAGCCAGTATAGGCATGTTAATAAGCAACTAGTTAATAATGAGAAATTAAATTGTCATTATTACAAAACTGTACTTAAAACAGTCATAAAAGTGTAATCTTTAAGCACGCTTAAGTGGCCTTTTATTTAATTATGTGCAAATACATTTTTTTTTTAAATTTACTTTTAAGATTTGAAGTTCAGTACAATTAAGCACACTTCACAAGGATATAATATTTAATATTTTAAATTAAACAAACAGTTAAATGATATGGCATGTTGTCATGCTGTTTTTCAATCTTTTATCCTATGAGGTTATTCTCCAAAAAGGCAGGGTAATTTGTGTTAAACATGCTCAAACTACCCTTACAGCCACACGTCTACTGCTGTATTACTAAAAGGAAGAACAAAAAAACATCCTGAGGCCACGGCATTAATAGCAGATACAGACAGGTACACTGGTGACGCCCATACCTCAGCTGACAGAGCAAAGCAACATTCACTCCACACTCTCACTTAGCAAATGTAGTTATTTAACTATAACATAAGGTGAAGAATCCAAGTGAAACTGACTTTGCTTAAAATTCATGTAGTTTCATGCTGAAATTGAACACATTATCTAGTTCAACAGCTGTGGACTGTTAGAGCAAAACCTGACACAAAACAAACTAAAATAGCTTATAATGACATTGCCATGATCCTCTGCTTTAGCATATTCTCACTGAAAAACAGGAAGGGGTGACGTTTCACACCGTGGTGCTAATGGAATACCAAATTAATTAATGATCGCTAGAGCGTTCACCGTCTTACTCTCAGTCAGCCCGGCTCTCAAAATAGCTTCATTAGTCACTGGTAATTAGGCGAGCATATTGAATGTCTCGCTGTGTTATAATACAGAAGGGATGAAGCAGCTATATCCTCATTATATAACAACCAGTCAGGCAGTGGTGATGAGCCTCCATCCAATCTGCATGGCCAGAGCTTGAATATGCATGAGTATGCAAATGTCTATATTAGGGATTTGTGATAATGGAGAGGAAGGAGCAGGCAGACAGACAGAACTAAAGACAGACAGGCTGATACAATTATTCTAGTTACTGTCATCAGTGAAGAGACTATCAGATGCTACAAATGTTGTTTATTGTTACAACCCAAAGATATGTCAATCTGAAGACATCATAAAAGATAAAGAAACAAAAATTAATTTTAAAGGAAAATTGGACCTCATGGAAATCATGTACATACAAGAAAGGTGCATACTGCATGATGTTATTTTTAATTTAAATGAAAGTTAAAACTATTAAAAATACTAATTGTTAATTGAAATAATATATAAATGTTCAATGAAACCAAACTTAAAAGAAATAAAAATGAGAAATGTTGCTTTGGAAACTAACCATAATATAAAATTTTAAGTTGAAAAATGACAAATAAAATAACAATAAAATAAAATGAAATAAAAATAAATTAAAGCTTAATAAAACTATAAAACTAATAAAAAATGACAAAATTAAAAATGTAAAACTAAATTTAGTAATTCAACTCAAAAACATATAAAACATAAAAGTCTAAATATTAATAAATACTAGAAAAATACATAAATTAGGGTGACCATATTTTAGTTTTTCAAAAAGAGGACAGTAGGGGGCGGGGACATGGGCGGGGCTTCGCCTATAACAGGGTTTTTTGTTTGTTTGTTTTCTTTTTATAATAAAGAAAAAGAAAACAAGTAGATAGAATAGAAAAAGAATAGGGAATGCTAGTGTTAGAGGGTTATTTTTAAATAAAAAGAAAACAAGTCAATAGAACAGAAAATGAACAGACAATGCTAGTGTTAGAAGGTCATTAATTATAATAAATAAAAAGAAAATAAGTAGAAAGAATAGGGAAAGAATAGAGAATGCTAGTGTTAGAGGCTCTTTTTTCTTTATAAATAAAACAAGTAGTTAGAATAGAAATAGAATAGATAGTGCAAATGTTAGAGGGTCAAGTTTTTTAATTAAAAAAAAGCAGATAATATTAGAATTAGCATTAGAATAGAGAGTGCTAGAGTTAGAGGGTCAAATGAAGAGGACATGTCCAGGGAAAAGAGGACGTATGGTCACCCTAATACAAATAATATTAAAATAAAGGCATGATGGTATATAACAGGGATTGTCAAACCCTTTAAGGCCAAAGTCTATTATATTATATTATATTATATTATATTATATTATATTATATTATATTATATTATATTACATTACATTATATTATATCATATTATATTATATTATATTATATTATATTATATTATATTATATTATATTATATTATATTATATTATATTATATTATAAAAATATAATCTGAAGAATATTTACTTTCTGCAGAAAAACTTTTTTTTTCCAATTTAGATTTACTTGTAAATCTCTTCTTACAATAGATATCGTTCCAAAGCAGCATGTTAAACAATGTTGTTCTAAATTTTGTAAAGTATAATTAAATAGAATACACTAATACACTAATAAATATCATTAATAACGATAGTTCTTTAAAAATGTATTTTTATTAATAACTATAACACATTAATTCTGAAAGCCTTATAATGCGTTTTGTAAAATTGTTTTCTTATTGCTAAAATTATCCATGGACATGGGTGCTGACCAGAGTTTGAAAAGCCCTGTCACATCCATCATGTTTGGACTCAACTATCAGATAACCAGTTTATCATCATGAATCATCTCTAATCTTAAGCATTCTTTGTCCATTATAAAAGAAATCACACATGTTTCTGATTGGACATGTGCTTTAGTTTGGGGTTAAAGGGTCACAAAGCTCAGCCCACTTGTCTCTCAACCCAAGACTGGATGGCATGTCATGTATGTGTGTACACATGTGTTTCTGCCTTCGCTCTGACATAAACACAGCCAGCCTGACCTCTGTGGGACATGTGTGTCAGCCGCACTCTGCTAGAGACGTTCCTGTGCCATATTCACACAAAAAACTTCCTTGTGGAACCCATGAAAAACCACTAGGAACGATTATATATAACTGCTGAAATCTCACAGAAGGGAATAGTGAGAGAGGGAGGGAGGGAGAGAGAGAAAGTGTGTTAAAGAAAATAAAGAGATGGAGGACAGGGTGAAAAGAAAGAGAGAGTGAAGGAGGCAGCAGGTGAAAGACGTTGTTGGCCTCTTTCCCGAACTGAAGCACTGAATTAACCAGCACTTCATTAGATCCTCATCAAATTCCTCATTTCGACATCAAAGACTTCCTTCGTTCTCCACCACATCACATCACATCCACAATCCTCAGGACAATGAACTGCCCAAATCTGAGCAAAGAGGTCCTGAGAAATAGTCATAAAAATCAATGGAGGGTCTTGGAATGCATTAGAATGTCTCTCAAAGTCATGAAGAAGTTCTGGAAAGAAACTTTCTGCCAATGGGGAGATTAAAGTGGCCACCATCATTTTTACAGATTTTAAAAGGGTTATAGACTGCTACATGTCTTCCTCAAGTATGTGACAAACCATAAGGATGTCCTTCCTCCCAAAAATAAACACATCTCTATTAATTTACACTATTTCAAAAAATAAATGAATAAATAAAAACTGTACGACCTTCTTTCTTATAGCCTATAAAAGAATATATTTTGAGAGATATTAATATTTTTTTGCGCTGAGCGCGAGTGAGCGTGATCACCCCTTCCTCTTTATTACTTAGTTTTAACGTGAAATAAAGATGAATGAACATCTCATGTAATCAGTTACGATTGCGGAAAGACATCAATAAAACAGCTCATTGTAAAGTAGCATTTCATTTACCTCAGGCAAGTCAACGTCTACAGCTCGATATTTGCTAGAGAAACAAAGTGTAGAGAAGAGCATTCTGAGAAATATTAGACTATATACTTCATATTTACGTTTAGAGCAAAAGCTGAGGTAGATTTTTATCCCTAAGAAAATTTTAATTGTAATTTAATTTATTTAAAGAAAAAGCAATTTGTTCAGTAAACCATTGTTTAATTAAAAAAAAAAAAAAAAAAAGTTTTTCCTCCTGCTGTACTGAAACCAAACCGAACCATGACGTCAAAACCGAGGTACGTACCGAACCATAACGGTTGTGTACGTTACACACAGTCGCGTAGCTACGGGTGGGCCTGGGTGGTTCCGGGCCCACCCACTTTCATCTGTGGCCCACCCAATGAGAAGTTTGTAATTTTCCAAATGGATGCAATTTACTAAAGAATACGTCTTTTCACTGTAACTTTATTTATTAACAATATTAAACGCTTGTTTTCACGGTCAATTACAGATCATTTCTTAGTTTTCCCTCTTCCTATAGGTGCATATCATCATACGCTTGTCAAAATGATGATTCGTCCATTTCTGTTAGTCCCACCCACAATGTTATGTTTACGACCTATGTTTACGACGTAAGGATATAATAGTAAAATTCGCGCGTTTGTGAAGCTAAATTTGAAAATAGCCTAGTGAAGCAAACATAAATTAGATAAATTCTTTTAAAAAGTAAAAGTCTTAGCAATAAATCCGGACCATCTACAAATGAAACCCGACAGACCACCTGAGGGCGCTGGATTTATCGATCGGAACCAAGCGTGTTTGAAACATCATATTAGCATAGGTACAGTGTTTGATCCACTAAACAGATGCGTCCTTTGTGGAAATAAACACAAATTTGAACAGATACAACTTTTAATTTTAATAATGTCCTATTAGTCCTATTTTGAAATGAACATTAACATAACAAATTACTAATGTAAGCATTACTACTGTAATGCAAGCTTTAGAAATACTGTGTAATGAACCTTGGTGCTGTATTTTTTGTTGGCAATTTGACATGCAGTTTTCATACGCTAACACACCTGGACCACCCAGTTTTATGTAGGCCCACCCACTTAAACATTTCTGGCTACGCTAGTGGTTACACCCCTACTAATGTAATTTTTTTATATCATGTCATTAAAGTAAACTACATTGACACTGAGCTGAAATTAAAAAAAAGTTACCAAACACACTAAGGGCCAGATTTACTAAACAGAACAAATTTGTGTGAAAGCGCAATCCCATAAAAACACCAATCGGAGTGGAAAGTTCTGTTGGTGATCTACTGTCAATGTGCAAATTACAAAAAAACACAGATTCAGCCAGAAAATTTCCATGAGCAACGCAATCCACCAAGAGCAGCGCAAATTAGCATAGGATTGCAAACAAGCAGAGCTGATGATATCAGGTGTGTGTTCAAAGTGGGTTAAGACATGCTTTTTTGGGGCGTTAAATATATCAAATACCAGTAAACTGACTACCGCGAACTTTAGTAAATTACCTTGCTCATTTAAATACTCTCCTCACATAAACTTGCCATCTGAAACTCTTATAATGCACATGCAATAAGATCAGCTGCAAAAATAACTGTACATGCCTTTTCATCGTTCATGTTTCACTGCATGTCTTTAGTAAATCCTGACAGTAGTGTTTTAACGCCAAAAGAGGGTTTGCGCTGGCACAAGCTTTTTGTAAATATGGCCAAAAAAAGACATCTAAAAGAGTTAAAGCCAGATTCACCCAAGCAGACTGACACAATTTGGTGTATGTTTTGTTAAAAGAAATGTTATGCATATATTGCACTTTATAAATGATAGTTTTGGCGTAAACTGCAGATGGGACAAACACCCCATAGAATCCCATGAATATCTGGACCATTAAAAAAAAAAAAAAAAGCCAATGCACATTTTTTTTGGGGGGGGGGAGTAGGCCCTAAATAGAAAGTAGAAAATATCTCTTCATCATATTTTATTTTGTATGACTTGTTGTTTCTATCATTGCTGACACTTTGATTTTCATTTCTTTATTTTAATGCTTTGGCAATATTGTGTGTAAAATAAGCATGCCAATACAAATCCAATTGAATAAGAGAGAACTGAATAAGAGAGGGAGGATGAGAAGGTGAAAAGAGGCTTCCCATGTGAAATAGAGTCAAAAAGAGAAACAGATACTGTACAGCAAGAGACAGTCAATAAGAGTGATGGATGAAGAATAAACATACTAATGCTGATCTATAGAGAAGGTCAAGAGACACGCTGAGTGCGAGAGGCACAGAGAAAAGAGCAACAGAAGAATAGCAGTCATAAATTAAAAAGAGAGACAGAAAGAAAGAGTAACACCAGTGTAATGGCTTCACAGCTGGACGGGGCACTTTGAGGCCATGCCTTCCTGTTCAGACGAGACCTTATAACAGGACCCAGAAGAACTTAACACTAAACACCATCTGTTTCTCCTGAGCCCAGCTTTCTGGCAACTGTTTAGAATTACTTTGCTCTCCTTCATGTCCCTAGAAAAGATTAAACACACACAACACTCCGAACTGTGGCAAGAGTTTCTGTTAAATTAATTACCGCATTCATAATCATGTTATTAGAAAGTGTATTAATTGTTTTCTTTTTGCAATTAGACAAAGCAATGAGATGATTTTGTCAACATCACATCACATTTAGCTTAATCAAATTCATTCTATTCATAGTAAAAACAATTAATGAGAGTCAACTTATATTGGAAAGGGTCTTATGTGAGGGAAGCTCTACCAAATATTTCCTTCCTATAAGTTTGATCACAACTGTTAATCGCTGTTAATCGTGTTAACTGCATGATTTTTCCTATCCAAGAATTGTACATTTCTGCCATATGGACATCATCTTGACATGTCACCACTGATAAACTACTTCTAAATGTAATGTAGAAACTTTCATTTTCTGTGAAGCTGCTTTGCAATGATGTGCATCATGAAAAGCGCAATTCAAAATAAAAGTGAATTGAATTGAATTAAAGAACCGTTTTGGGCTCCCAAAAGAACCTTTCAGTGAATAGTCCTTAAAATTTTTCTTATTGTAAAGAACATTTTAACAATCTAAAGAACCTTTATAAAGACCGGCTCCATGGATGTTAAAGGTTCTTCATGGAACCATCAATGCCAATGAAGGACTTTTATTTTGAAGTCAGATGGACAGACGGATAGATGGATGGATTGACAGACAGATAGACAGATAGACAGATAGACAGACAGACAGACAGACAGATAGACAGATAGATAGATAGATAGATAGATAGATAGATAGATAGATAGATAGATAGATAGATAGATAGATAGATAGATAGATATCCAATCCAGTTGTTTTTATTGAATGAAATAAATTGAATCTGGAAATCTGATCAGATGTATTGTACTAGAGGTCAAACTAAATGCTTTCTTTTTCAATTTAAAAGAAGAATGAGGGAATAAGATCGGGAAATGACAGAAGCAGGATTCCTCAGGTAAGCATCACTGCGCAGCATGTCCAAACAAGTGCCCTAACCACCAGGCCACATCTCTGAAAGAACAAAATGTATTCATAGATCACTTCTGTAACACAAATTCAATTTCATTTCCATGTCATTTATTCTACATTTCTAAATCACCATTTCAAAGTGTCTGTGTTGAATGTGTTTGTTTTAAAAAGCAGCATTTTCTGACACACAACTGCACTGCATGGTTTGAAATGGAGCATTCACACTGACATCAGTCTTGCTCTCACATCACTGACACCCTCTTCTGCCCTCCTCCAAACACCCCGCAGGGCTGACTGTCCTTACATTCACACGGGTGTAAGTGCAGACAAATATTAGAACCAAAACAAGCCCCTCTTTTGATGCCTCGTGAAATAACACTGAACCCTGCGCCAAGACACTCAGAGTCTTGAGGGTCCTGAGAAATGGTTTTAATAAACCTCCTCATTGACTTGCTGAATTTGTTTTGGTCTGTTTGTGTGAGTGTACATGCATGCACTTGATTGTGTTGTGCAGAAGGCATCAAAGCAATACTCTCATTAATGTCTTATGGATACAGTTTAGTGTTTACTCATCAAGAATGCTGACACCCTCTAATTTAATGTCTTATTGTGGGCAAAATGGAATTAGAATGGCTGACAATGCTGCCACACAAACACACACACACACATAAATAAAAGCTCTAAATCTCAAGGATTTGCATATCTTAATGCAAGGTTCAGCTCACCTTCCTGTGTGCTGCCATCATGGTGAAATGTGGTTTATTATCTGAGCTTCTCCGCTTTAAAAGGAATAGTTCAGTCCAAAAACGAAAGTCTGTCATTATTTACTCACCCTCATGTATTTCCAAACCCATGCCTTGAATTGTTGAAGGATATTCTGCCTCTCTTTTCAATATAATGAAAATAAAAGAAGACGGGATGTCAAGCTTCAAAAGGACACAAAAGCACCAATAAAGTATCATAAAAGTAGCTCATATGACTCTACATGTCAAATCAGGTGTTATAATTATTGAGTGCCAACTTAGAGCAAATTAAGTCATCACTTTTTGAAGTGATTGAAGTTTATTGATGATCTTTCTCCTTCAGCAAGCTGTTAACTACAGTGGCCCAGTAGTGCTCAACAAAACGAAATCTCCACAACACAACAAAAAAATGCCACAATACAATGAAATTAGCACAACACAACAGAAACAAGTCGCAACACAATGAAAACAAGCCACAAAAACAAAATTAGCACAACACAATGTTAACAAGCCACAACACAATGTAAAAAAGTTGCAACGCAATGGAAACAAGCCACAACACAATGAAATCAGCACAACACAATTGAAACAAGCCACAACAGAGTGAAATTAGCACAACACAACAGAAACAAGTCACAACGCAATGGAAACAAGCCACAACACAACAGAAACAAGCCACAACACAATGAAATCAGCACAACACAATTGAAACAAGCCACAACACAACAGAAACAAGCCACAACACAATGAAATCAGCACAACACAATTGAAACAAGCCACAACACAATGAAATCAGCACAACACAATTGAAACAAGCCACAACAGAGTGAAATTAGCACAACACAACAGAAACAAGTCACAACGCAATGGAAACAAGCCACAACACAACAGAAACAAGCCACAACACAACAGAAACAAGCCACAACACAATGAAATCAGCACAACACAATTGAAACAAGCCACAACACAACAGAAACAAGCCACAACACAATGAAATCAGCACAACACAATTGAAACAAGCCACAACAGAGTGAAATTAGCACAACACAATGGAAACAAGCCACAACACAGCGAAATCAGCACAACACAACGAAATTAGAAATGAAATGAATCATTTAGGCTAGTTTTGTGAATCAGATCAATTAAAAAAATTCTGTGAAATGATCAGAATGCATTCCATACTTTGGAATGACATGAGGGTGGGTTGGTGGGTGAGCTACCCCTTTAAATCATGACAGATATTAAGTGTTTATAATTATTAAGTATAATAAGTATTCAGATCCGATCACAAGTGGTCAAGCAAGATCATCGTTTACCCATAACATACATCTCCTTAGCACTTATGATTGGATTTCAAGGGGCGGGTCATGATTGTATACATCCGTCACTGTTACTGGTGTTGATGAAGTACACAAATAATTACAAAAAGAAATAGAAAACATAAACAATAAAAACAATCTGAATATCTGCAAAACATTTGGGTGAATTTAATAAAAATTTAAAATATATTTTAAAACATGGGTGAATAGATAGATAAATAATTTCAAATGTAGTCCAAACGATAGAAAAAAAATGCATTATTTTTAATATATCACTATCTAGAGTCGGGAGGTTGTCTATGCACTAGCCTGAGTAGTGGAGTTTGGAGATTTGTAGGATAGAAAAGAGAATAAGACATTCAGGAAAAACAATACAAAAGTTAAATAGTTACAGTTGAATGAATATAACCCTTAAATAATTTGTGAGCATGAGTGTTTTAGCTGAGTTGGGATTGTGTAGATGAAATCAATCATATAAGGTCATTCAGAAAGAGAAAAGACATTGCCTCAATAATAAACTACATACTCAAGCAGAAAAAGATGCTTGTCTGTCGTTGAAACATTACAAATTGACAAATTAGACTTTCCAAAAAGCTGACTGACCATTTATTTATACTAATTCATTTCCTCTCAGTGTGAGAAAGATGTGCTTGCACTGGTCAAACACAAGCTGCCATGTGGTCTGAAACTCTGTGTCAATATCAATGGAAAAACTGGGCATGGAACAGGGTTTACAGATTTTTGTGAAGACTTTTCTCATGCCATTTTCTGAATAAAATTCAGACTGACTGAGTGTAACTCCCTTGTAAAGTGGATTTGGGGTATAGAATTGTGCTGAATGAAACTAATAAATCTAGCGGTTAGGCCTCTGCAGCTAGTTTTGGTTCCCCAGAGAAATGTGTAAAAATCCGACCCACCCTGCTGGCTGCCTTCCTCCATATTTATTTAACAGCTGAGTGTCTGTGCATCTACATGTCTGCAAGACAGAAACAACAAGAGCTTTCTATCAGTCTGAGAAGCCCAAAGTGTTCTCTAAGAGCTACTGATAAACCTGAGAGTGGGTTTTTTTTATTTAATTTTTTATCAAATCCTCCCCCACACTTTGCGTGTGTGTTCACAGGGCCCTTATGTAGTGTTCACTGCTTCCTGAGCATGGGTTATCTGTAGAATTGTGTGCACTTCAAAAAGTCATCAGACACAGATAAAATATACTGTATACATAATATACTTAAATAATTACAATACAGTTTGGGTTTGGAGTCTGTAAGAATATTTGAAAGGAGTCTCTTATGCTACATTAAGGTTGCATTTATCTGATAATATATATAAAATATAATACAATTATTATTACAATTAAAAAAAATTTAATATAAAATGTAATTTATTCCTGTGATGGCAAACCTGAATTTTCAAGAGCCATTACTTCAGTCTTCAGTGTCACGTGATCTTTCAAATAACCTTCTAATATCATTTGGTGCTCAGAAGACATTTCTTATTATAATCGGTATTGAAAACTGTCACATATCACAGGGAGGCAAGGAGACGAGGAGTTCACACAACGAAAGTCTTTCATTTCCAAAAGGTAGACAGGAATCACAGGCAGGGAAGACATACAACAGCAGACAAAGGACCGGGGAAGAACGCAGGACTTATAAAGACAAGGAAATCAATGAGCAAACAAGATGAATAAATACAAAACAGGTGATAAGAATAAATGATGATTAACTAATGACAGGAAAAACGGAACTAAACGAGAACGCACACGTGACAAAAACAGTTTAATATTTTTGTGGAAACCATGTCTGTGATACATTTTTCAATTCACCCTTCCACAATTTAAAGGGATAGTTCACCCAAAAATTTTGATCACTAATTATTCCGTTCCAATGTTATTCCAAACTCATAAGACCTTTGTTAATGTTCAGAACACAAATTAAAATATTTTTGATGAAATCCGAGAACTTTCTGACCTTGCATAGACAGCAACGCAACTATCACATTCAAGGCCCAGAAAGGTAGTAAGGACATTGTTAAAATAATCCATGTGACATCAGTGGTTCAACTGTAATTTTATGAAACTACAAGAATATTATTTGTGGGCAAAGAAAACAAATATAACAACTTCATTTAACAATTTCTTCGGTTCCGTGTCAGTCTTCGACACATGTTTCCCGCATGCGTGTGATCTGCATATGTTGATGCAGGAGTCGGTGTTCTGATGTGGAATCCGGATGCGCTGTGCCTTGAAAAATATAGATATTAAAAATATCTTAGGCCGCTTCCATATGGGGATGGTAAAAAAAAAATGTTTGTATCGTATTGCCCTTTCGTCTAGACAGATCCGGCGTTTTGGGAGCATGAAAACGCTATTTTTTGAAACCGGGTCCCGGAGTGGATAAATCTGAAAATGATACCTTTGTGTTTTCATGTGTACAGCCAATCCGTATATTTACATCACATAACAGCAACAACAACATGAACAAACACTGAACGATTGTCTTTTTATTAACTAACATTAACACAGATTAATAAATTGTTCCATGTTAGTTTTTGCGTATAGTCCAAGTCTTCTTCTCCGATTTAGTGTATTTCTGTGGCAGAATTACAGCGCCACATACTAGTCTGTCATGCATGTACTACATCGTTTTGTGTCGGTTTTGTGGTTTTGTGACAAGGAAAAAAAAAAGATTGGATAGGGAAAGCTCTGGCTTCGTGTGGATATGGCCTTAATTTATCAGTGCCAATAGCCTCGTGGTTAGTGCGCTGACATACAGTGCAACTGCGCTCACAGCGACCTGAGTTCGAATCCCGTCTCATGGTCCTTTGCTGATCCCACTTCCCTCTTTCTCCACCCAATGCTTTCCTGTCAACTCTATACTGTCCTGTCCAAATAAAGGCATAAAAAGCCCATAAGTATATCTTTAAAAAAATATCTTAATTTGTGTTCCAAAGATTAACGAAAGTCTTACGGGTTTGGAACGACATGAGGGTGAGTAATTAATGACAGAATTTTCATTTTTGGCGAGCTATCCCTTTAGACCAAAATCTCTGAGGAATGTTTCCAGCACCTTGATGAATTTATGTCATGAATAATTAAGGCAGCTCTGAAGCCAAAAGGGGGTCCAAGCCAGCACTAGCAAGGTTTACCTAATAAAATGGCCGGTGAATGTCAATTTCTGTCAGTACATCAAACCCATGACCCTTGCATTGCTAGCATCCTGCTCTGCTGTCTGAGCTTCAGGACTGATGTGATTTTGTTTATATAATTAATGTGTAAATAGTAAATAACAAAATTTAGGTCAAAGAATTATATCTGCATCAGAGATTTACATTCTGCAAAAAAAAAAAAAAAAAAAAAAAAAAAACATATCGTTCTCTTCCCATGCCATTATTTTAACCTGTCATTTCATGTTCTCAGCTGTCAGAACAGTCAGGGCGGCTGCAGCGACCTGACATCTTACAAAGAAGAGAAATACTGATGGGTACAGAGTGACATATTCATGCAAGCTTGAAAACGTGATGTGTATGATTGTGTGTGCGCCTGCTTTCATCTCACAAGTGGCTTGTGTTGAGAGAAATAGGTGCCATCTGCTACACTAAGCAGTCGGCAGTCTTGTCTCTCAGGTCCTGTTACAGGTACCCTCTGAATAATACATGCCACACTGGTACATGGGAACCTTTCTGCCCCATTCTTGTATGCCACACACAGTTTGTGGGTATAAATGTGTGTGGGATTAAACCCTTGTTCAGTTAGATCATAGAAGATTAAGACTAGATTAAAACTACAGCTAATGCAAATCGTACTACGGCCCAGTGCGTGTTTAGACCATTAGCGGCTGCTAAAGATTTATTTATTAATGGTGCTCGCTAAACCAACTTATCACTGTTACTATTGCTCAAACTCAGGGTTACAGGTTAAACCCTAAGTATTAAACAATTTTCCCATGGCAAATGATAAAATGAAGAAAAAAAGGGAAGGAGGAAACTATGCTGTGTCTCACCAGCAAAGTCACGATACGATACGTATCACGATACAGGACTGCACTGAATTTCACCTCAGAAGAATTTAATAAAACTGCTGTTTATTAAACACTGCATACTATAGGTCCATTGCTAACTATTGGCAGAGCAGGCAGTTGACCTCTGCATTATGTAGGGCTTCCATAACTGTACAACAGTACAATATAGGTAATAACATATGTTTAATGATTACATTGTGCACTCCGCACCAGGTACAATATTCTGATAGCTTGCATCTTGTTTTTAAGCCCATAAATAATAATGTACTCACTCTAATACATTTATATTGTAATGTACTCATATTATTACATTTTTAAAAATCATCTTAACATTGCTGGTAGGTTATCATTGCACAAATTAACGCACTCTCTACATTTAAAAAATAAAAATAAAAATTTGAAGTGTTCTAATCTAATGCGATGTCTTCACTGTATCTAACATTATCTTTATAATCTATATAACATTAAGAGCTACATTATCTTTCTCAACAAGGAGCTGGTATCATTGTTTCAGAAGGAATTAAAGCCAAAGCTTCACTGTTAATACTGTAATAATTCATACATACACAGCTCCTCTCTCCCTCTCTCTCTCATAAATGAACACTTGATAAATTACACTTTTCTGCTAATAGAATATCTAAGTGGAGATCGCTAAACTGCAAGCTAACCGGTGTTTTCAAAAAGCAAGTGCGTTTATCCACATTGGAGAGAGAGAGCGCGTGCACATGGTTGCCAGGTTGACAAAGATAAGTAACACACTTAGCAGATATTTCCTTATTGCGCAAATTGGAAGCTCTGTTTCGGGGATTACGTCTCTTTATATCAGGCAACCCCAGTTGTGTTCCTCTGCGGCCAGATTAAACCTCGTTGTAGCCTATATATTATGCTCTATTCATTATTTTTCTTTACATGCTCTATTCATTATTATCATTTATTTATTTATTTTTAGAAACCTTTTTTCTACTCCATTTTAAACGGTGTTCTTGTATTCAAATTCAGCGCGGTCCACTGCTGCACACGTGCCACAATATCAATACAGAGACAGCTGTATCGATACTCGTATCGTCAAATCTCTGTGACGATACATTGATGTATCGAACACAGCACTAGAGGAAACCTATAGAGGCCTATTAAATTGATCTTTCCGTGTGACTTTATGTATCACAAAGTGACTTTATATTTCTTTGTTTCTCATAAAATGAGACTTTCTATTTCACAATGTTTGCTGTTGAAAATTTGTAACTCACAACATGACAATTTTGTAATTGCGACTTTGTATCTCACAAGTTGACATTATATTTTACACTTGCACCTTTGTTTTTTGTAAAATTAGACTTTTTATTTCACAACATGACTTAATATATTTTTGACTTTTTCCTTCACATAATTTCAACTTTATATCTTGAAACTGTAAACTGATTTTTTTTTCGCAAATGTGATTTTTTTTTATCTAACAACGTGACTTTATATTTCACAATTGTTTCTCATAATTGACTTCATATTTCACAATATAACTTCATATCTCGAAATAACTTAATCTTTCCTAATTGCAGCTTTATATCTTGCAATTGTAAACTTATCTAACAATGTGACTATTTCGTAATTCCGACTTTGTTATCTAACAATATGAATTTATATTTTGCAATTGCAACTTTGTTTCTCATAACTGCGACTATGTATTTCACAATGTGACTTTATATCTTGAATATACAACTTCATCTTAACTAAATTGTGACTTTTTCTTCTCATAATTGCAACTTTATATTTCATAATGTGACTTTTTTGTTGTTGTTTTTTTGTAATTTATATAATTTATATATCACAATATGTTTTTGATTCTTATTTATTTATTTATTTATTTTTCAAGAAATAAAAAAGAAATGGGCTTTTCCACATTCCTCCTATACATACATTACAAGCAGGGGTTTTCAGTTGGTGGTCTATGGAGGTAATTTATTTTTGTTATTTAATTTGTTTTATATTTATTTTATAGTTAATGTATTGAAAGAAATCCCATGATTCTGCTCCAATATTGTCTTGTTTATTATTGAGATCTAAAAATAATAAAATAAAATAATTTGAAGTAACACATGGAATAAAGTAAATGAAAAAGAAAAACTTAAAAATCTAGTTTAAAACATATGCAAAGGTATGAAAATTTTTGTATTCATATTGGATTCATTTGAAAAACGCAATACCATTTTCAAGAAAAAAACACATAAAAATAATTATAAAATTATACATTTAAAAAAGTGGGAAATAATTGGAAGTAAAGAAAAACAACAATCTAGCTGAAAAACGCATGTGCAAAGCCATAATATTGCTTGTGTTCATACTGGTTTATTTTGAAGAACCTTTATACAATTTTCAAGAAAAATAAATATTAAAAAAGGATTAAAATATTAAATAATAAAATAGAATAAAGTAAAAATTTCAATTTAAAAATTAATTTTTTTTTTTTATTTAAACCCAGGACAGAAATCTGAGACTAGATTAAACAAATGGTTGAATGACATATATCACTGTCGTAAAAAAACAAAAACAAAAACAAACAAACAAACAAAATAAAACCTTTAAAAATATTTTAAAACACATGCAATTAAGTTATGAAAATGCTTTGTTTATACTGGTTTCATTTGGAAAAATTTATACAATTTTCAAGAAAAAAGTAATTATAAAAAAGGTCTATAAAATACAATAAAATATTCATATAAGTGGATCCCTTCCTGATAGTCTGGTGCAGGGTATTGGGTTAAAAGGTCTGACAGCCCTGCATTATAAGTTAAAAAAAAGTGACTTTAATACACTTGACATTCAGCGCCTAAAAGCAAATAAACAACGATTGACAAAGACTTTGATTGGCAAAAAGAGTATAACAGGGCCTGGAAATAAAATGATAGAGGAATGCGTGTTTATATAAGTGTGTTGGAGGTGATAAACCCGTCTGAGAGTGGTGTCTGATTGGCTCTTACAGTGTGGGATCATGCCGTGTTAGAAACACTTTCACAGCACGGGCACCAACATTATCCACTTATTCATGGAGATAAGCCTCCAGTGTGTGTGTTTGGAGGACACTATGTTCTCTTTGAGAATCCAGACACTTGTTATGTCAATATCACCCCCAGCAGAGGATAAACCGACCCACAGACCGAATCTAACCTTTAACCTTTCACACATGGCCTACACCTATCAAACAAAAGCAGATCTCCAAAATAACAGCCACAAAAAAACCTTACACCTATTCACAATTATCTGTTTTTCTTGCTTCTTGTTTTCCATGAATGTTTGTTTCTAGCAGTTTTTTTAGCCCTCTCGGAAGCCTCTAAATTATGTAGAGTGGCAATATTTTATGAAGTGTGTTTTTGCTTTGATAAGTTGCTGAGATTGTCCCTGCATATCATGTTGGTGTTAATGAGATGGAGAGAAGGGGAGGACAGATGTGAAGAGCTGAGGAATCAGGAAGAAACATGAAAAGAGGAGGGAAAGGACAAGCAAAAAAGGGAAGAAAAGGGAGGAGAAGAAATTTGAAAAGAAGTCTAGTACAGTGCCGAGAAAAGTTTTTTAAATTTTTTGCATATTTGTCACACTTAAAAGATTCAGATCATCAAACAAATTTTAATATTACACAAAGATAATGCAAGTAAATACAAAATGCAGTTTTCAAATGATGATTTCATTTGTTAAGGGAAAAAAGCTGTCCAAACCTACCTGGCCCAATGTGAAAAATTAATTACCCCCTCCTGTTAAATCATGAAAGAACTGTGATTAACCACATTATTTTAGAAAGTTGAGATAAATTTCACTAGCCAAACCCAGGCCTGATTACTGCGAGACCTGTTGAATCAAGAAATCACTTAAATAGAACCTGTCTGACAAAGTAAAGCATGCTTAAAGAGCAACACATCATGCCATGATCTAAAGAAATTCAAGAACAGATGATACAATAGTTGATATGTATCAGTCTGGAATGGGTTATAAAGCCATTTCTAAGGCTTTGGGACTCCAGAAAACCATGGTCAGAGCCATTATCCGCAAATGGTGAAAACTTGTAACAGTGGTGAACCTTCCCAGGAGTGACCGGCCTACCAAAATTACTCCAAGAGCATAATGACGACTCATCCAGGAGTTCATAAAAGAACCCAGAACAACATCTAAAGAACTGCAGGCCTCACTTTCCTCAATTAAGGTCAGTGTTCATGATTCAACAATAAGAAAGAGACTGGGCAAAAACAGCATCCATGGGAGAGTTCCAAGGCAAAAGCCATTGCTGACCAAAAAGAACACAAAGGCTCGTCTCACATTTGCCAAAAAAATATCTTGATTATCCCCAAGACTTTTGGGCAAATATTCTGTGGACTGATGCGACTCAAGTTGAACTTTCTGGAAGGTGCGTGTTCCCCGACCAACACAGCATTTCATAAAAAGAGCATCATACCAACAGTCAAACATGGCTGTGGTAGTGTGATGGTCTGGTGCTCCTTTGCAGCTTCAGGACCTGGATGATTTGCCATAATTGGAGGAACCATTAATTCTGCTCTTTATCAGAAAATCCTTATCAGACCTCAAGCTCAAGTGCACTTGGGTTATGCAGCAGGACAATGATTCCAAGTCCACCTCTGAATGTCTCAAGAAAAACAAAATGAAGGTTTTGGAGTGGCCAAATCAAAGTCCGGACTTAAATCCAATTGAGATGCTGTGGCATGACCTTAAACAGTCCTTTCATGTTTGGAAAGCCTCCAATGTGACTGAATAATAACAATTCTGCAAAGAAGAGTGGGCCAAAATTCCTCCACAGCGATGTGAAAGACTCATTGCCAGTTATCGCAAATGCTTGATTGCAGTTGTTGATGCAAAGGGTGGCACAACCAGTTATTACATTTAGGGGGTGATTACTTTTTCACGTAGGGCCAGGCAGATTTGGACAGTTTTTCCCTTAATACATGAAATCATTTCAAACCTGCATTTTGTATTTACTCGGGTTATCTTTGTGTAATATTAAAATTAGTTTGATGATCTGAACCATTGAAGTGTAACAAATATGCAAAAAATAAAAAATAAAACAATTTGGTCTTAATTTATTCACCTCTGTAAGATGTTTTGAAGAATGTTCATGCAACAAAAGAATAGAAGTTGCAACAGGCTGTCACAGAGGATAAAAAAAATTCTATATGAAAGAAAAAAAAATTCTGTATGATTATAATATTTATTTATTTTTTAAATGAGTTTTTATTTTTATATTTTCAGTTTTCTTTTGAAATTTGCTTTAACATTTAGTAATTTTTGTAAGTGCTTTTGTCATTTTTATTATATAGTGTTTTTTTATATTTCTATGTAGCTTTGAATTATATCTCAGTTTTAGGTTTAGTGATTTTAGTTTGATTTTTTATCCTTTTTAACATCCTCTGGTCACCATATGTTTTTATTGTAAACTGGATCAGAGCAGCATGAACATTGTTCAAAATATTTGTTTTTGTGTTCCACAGAAAAAGAAAGTCATTTGGGTTTGGAGCAACATGACGTTGAGTAAACAATGACCGAACTGTTCCTTTAAGACAACAAGAGAAAAAGAAAGAAAGAGCCCAGGAAAGCTTCGGATAAGATACTTGTTGTTTTATACGTGAAGAACAGAAGGGTTTCCTCAGTGTGAAATAATTTTATTCCCCAGACAACTCTAGCAGCTGTTTTTGTGCGGATTTACTGCTCTGCTTGCAAGAGCCCTTAAGTTCCCCCATCTAAAATAACACCAGCACAGCAGCCTCTACCTTGATGCAAATCTTGAGCATTGTCTCAGGATTTTAGGCAGTTCATTTCTGTTTCTCTCTTCTCATCCCTCTGGTCAGGAAGGTATGAATCACACTTTAAGTGAAGAGGTGAATGAGGGGGTTTCTATTTCTCCCTCCTTTTTTGCTGACATGCCGAGACCGTTCTCACGGTGGGAAGTTTAGTTTTACTTCCCAGACCACAGAAATGTCCTTCCAATTCTACAGCATTAACGACAGACTAAACATTCTTATAAAACCAAGGCTTGCAGGGAGTGTAAATACGCATATGTTGGCTCACACACACACACACACACACACACACACACACACACACACACACACACACACACACACACACACACACACACACACACACACACACACACACACACACATTGAGACCCATGTGCTGAACAAATGCACGAATCAGAGTAGCTGCATACAGATTACATTGCAAACACACACTGTCGCTGTCAATTTTATATTCTGGCTTATATGACAAGGGACTCTATAGAAGTGTTATTACTTTTAGGTTGCCATCTGTAATATACTGTAACAACTTGTGCAAAGTCCCCAGCGTGGGCAAAACTATAAAGTGAGGAGACTTGTTAAAAAGAATAAAGCTGCTGTCTGTACCCTTTACTCTATGATTGCTGGGACTATTTGAACGCCCCTACCCAAAGTTTTATAGTGAACTCTATGTGATATATTAGCTTTTCTCTGGTGAAGACAGTGATAGAGAGGGAGGATGAGAAGGAATGGTTTCCCCTACTCAGAAGCTTTATCCTTTTTTCATGGATAAAGCAGGTTTCTCCTCTCTTCCACTAGGAGAAACCTGATACCATCCAGTACTGTAGCTTCATCAGCATGCTTGACCCTGGAGATTCAGTTTAACAGTTGTGTATAAGACCGTGACTTTCTAAATTGGTGTCATGCCGACACTAATCCAACTAATCCAACTTAGATAAAAATTTTATTGCTCAGATGTTGCTCTTTCAAAGCTCATGCAACTGTTGGTTACATTTCATCTAGTGTTGTTATCTGTTTTCTAAGATATGTATCCTAAAAAACCCAATTAATTTATATGTTAGTTTCTATTTATTTCTCACACACACACATATACACCAATGTTTGCCTAGAGCAATAGGCGCTGCTGGCAACCGAATGGTGTCGTAGGTGCAGTTCAAAGAGCAATATATATATATACCACCCGAGAAACAGCTTTCAGTCAGTAGAGTGTGCGGGGTCAGAAGGGCTTTTCACATTGCGCTTTCCCCCGGGTTATCGTCGTTCTAAACACCGCTTTTAACCCCGGCTAAAAACACGTTTCACACCTGTAATTTGAAAGCGGTGTTAGCACCGCATTTTACCCGGGATTATGAAACCTTGCTCCGAAGCAGGGTTAGCACTGCATTTGTGGTGTTAACCCCGCATTGCGGTGCTAAGTTTGTTCAGTGTGAAACGGAGCGGTGTTTGCTTGTTGCTGCTGGACGCTCGGTAACAGACAGCCAATCAGAAATTGAGCAGCGAGGCTCATGTCACGTCAGTAACAGGAAACGCGTTGCCGTTGCTAAGCAACCATGACCTGCGCTCTTCATGAAGACGCAGAAGTTTCAGCAAAGGTCCTTTGCCAAAGGATAAATGCTGTTCGTCCAATCAGAGACAGTGACACCGCAAATATGCAAATAAGAACGTTAACCGGGGTTTAGGAATGTACCGTGTGAAACGTCTGTTAATGAATACCCAGGGTTAACAGTTAACCCCAGGTATAGTATGAGCAGTGTGAAACGTGATTATAGATAACCCGGGATTCTGCTTATCTGGGGTTTAGGATGACCCAGGGTTAACAATTTCAAGTGTGAAAAGCCCTAGAATGGGAAAAGTGGAATTTGATAAAGGACAAATTGTGATGGCAGGGCACCTCAGAACTTCGATCTCGGAAACGGTGCACCTTATGGGTTGTTCACGTGCTGCTGTAGAGAGTATGTATCAAAAGTGGTGCACGGATGGCCAAACGATGAACCGTCATCCAGCCGTGTGTCGGCGGCAGCTCAATGATGCTCAAGGGAAGCGGAGACTGTTGCGCCTTGTTCACAGCAACTGCGGTGGCCACAGTGTGACAAATCGCCAGAAGTTACAAAATTGACCAGTTTGTCACAGCCTTCTGCGTAGCTGACAACCTAGTCTCGCGTAGCCAGACCTTCAGACTGATGGCAAAAGGTCTGGGAACCTTGGCTGTTTTGAATGGCCAAGGCCTGCCCAAGAGGCCATATGACTGACAGGTAAAGCAACCAGTCACATTTCGTTTGGTGCCACATCATGTTAAGGAGCATGGAAATGTACCCACAATAACAGTCTCTGTACTGTCCCGATATGTGCCTCCATGTCAATAGAACCTTCGCACATATGCCAGTCACACATGCTGTTTGCTCTGCTGCACCCCCATACCATGACAGACGTTTGCTTTTGCTTCTGTCGCTAATGAAAGTCTGGATGATCCCTTTGGTCTTTGGGACTAAGAACTCAAAATCCATTTTTCCTGGAAAAAAGTTGAAATGAGTACACCACACATTTACATTCTTTTTGACTATCTGAGATGAGCTTTGGCCCAGAGAACCCGGCAGCATCCCTGCATAGAATTGATGTATAGCTTTCTCCTAGAGTAACTGATATTCAAGTTGCATTTCTTGATGCAGCAGCAGACTGTGGTAAATGACAGTGGTTTTCTGAAGTACTCCTGAGCCCATGTGGCTATATTTAACACCGCAGCATAACCATTTCGTATGCAATGACATCTGGGGGCTCAAAGGTCAAGCACATTCAACTGAGGTTTCCTGCCTTGCCCTATATGTACTGTGATTTCTCTGGATTCCCTGAATCTTTTCACAATATTATGTATGGTACTTGGTGAAACACCTAAATTCTTTGCAATTTTGCATTGCGAAATGTGTTTTTTGATTTGTTTGACACTTATCTCGTGAAATTTGGCACAAGGTGATGAGCCATGATCCAGCTTTGCTTGCAAAGACTGAGATGCTCCTTTTATACCAAAACATGAAACCTTGACCTATTACCAGTTCACCTGCTTACTGTGAACTGTTTTTAAACAGTTTAACATTAATATTTTATAACCTTTTCACTTTTATTTTGCCTCTGTCCCAAGATTGGACCATGGATGATTGGAAGAAAGTGGCCAAGACTCCTGGTGCATCACATCGATGACCAAGCACAGATATGCCGATTACCAACATAGGCTGTGGCACCCGAATGCACTGTGAGGCGGACACAGGCCAGCAGCGGCGGTGTTATGCTGTGGGTGTTGTTTACTTGGGACACTTTAGGCATCATTATCCCAATAACACAGTTCCTGACAGCTGTCAGGTATCTGAACATCATTGCGTACCAAGTGCCATGCCAACTGTGTTCACTGCCGGTGGTGGCCATTACCAACAGGATAATGCCACACTGCCAAAAATGCTCAAGAAGTGGTTCAAGGAACATGATTGTGAATTTCTGTTAATGCCTTGGCCTTCAAATTCACCTGACATAAAACCAATTGAAAAGTGGGTTCGTGCTACATCACCACCACCCCACAATGTACGGGAACTGGAGGACCTGCTGCTAACATTATGGTACCAGATACCCCAGGAGAGCGATCGCAAACTCATTGAATGCATGGCTGTTGTTTGGTGGGCTTAAGGAGGTCCTACAGGTTATTATGTAGCCTAGGTGGTCATAATGTAATGGCTCATTGGTATATATCAGTATATACATTTTTAAATATCACTTCAGATTCAGATACATGTGAGATTAGTGGAGGTAAATCTGAAAAACAAGACTGAAGGAATTGTCCCCATTTACTTCCCATTTATTGCTGTCTACTAGAAACAATTGAGACACTAAAGAGGTCTTACTGTGATTTTTTCTATCTGCACTATTCTACAGTTCTGAATGTTGCCTTATCCCTCTACTCCTTGATATTTCTGTTCCTTTTTCTGCCTTTCATCTCTTTCAGTCCCGCATTCTGTCCTAATCAGCACTTGTGTTTGACATGCATTGACTATAGCAAAGAACGCACACACACACACACACACACATATACACACTAACATGTGCTGAGCTAATGCCACTTGGAGGGATTTGTCAGGTCTGGCAGTTCTCCACTGTGTCGGCTCTCACGTGGTATGTCAATTGCCCTGTCACCATGGAGATTCAGCATTTTCTGCCCTGTCATCCAGGGATGTGTGTCTGTACCTGAGCTTGCATTTCTATCCTTCACACACATACACATGCAACCATGCATTCCTCTAAGATCTCTCTCTCTCTCTCTCTGTGTATTGGGTTTAACTGATGAGCCGGAAAATTAAACTCAGTCCTCGAGTATTTCGAGTCCAGAGTCACTTCAAAGCCTCGTTGAGGAGAGCATCATATGGCCATGCGTGACATCTGCATCCAATTAGAGCTTTACATGAACAGGATCCTCAAACCCTCTAGCATATCTGTCACGACCAATCAGCCAATCACAAACCGCCTCCTTAAAATAGATTTAGCAGCCATTTGGAAAAAGTCAAAAGCACGGTCTTTGATGAGTTGATTGACGTCAACTGTCTTTGATTTCTTATTAATCGTGCTTTTCTAGCTTATTAAAGATGATATGAATGATGCATCTTCTTTAACCAATCACCATGTGTGTTAAAAGAGTTGGTAAAATGATATATTATTGGAATAACAGAGAATAAATCTCACATACTCTTCCTTTCACACCCTCTCATTGATCGCAGGAGAAGAGGCGCAACAACTCTCAGAAAAAGGAGCGAGACCAAGGACAGTTTTGTGTTAGACATCCCAGCCCATTTCCAGACAGCTAAATCCTCAAAAATTTTCCAGATTAAGCAATACTCTTTGAGTCTCCATAACCAGCCATGACAAGTAGAAACCTGAATAAGACATGATGCTGATAACTAATATCGGAGTTGCTCCTCAAAGTTATAAGCTTTGGCTGGGGTGCTTTTCCTGAACAATGAAGTAATTCTCTGCTTAACAATTGTAGTATGACGCATAGTAGGAGAAATTAGCTTGCTAGTCATGACTCTTTCCCGAAAACAAGAAGTTTGTCACACATCCATCATTCGAACGCTGTTGGATAGAACTATCATTAATGAAGTTAAGCAAGTGGAGGAGTGATAACTTCTGCTATTTAAACATTTCAAAATCAGTTAATGTCAGATTATTGCTGTAAACTTTTCAATGCTGTTTGCGATTGTTCATTGGAACTGTGTATTCGGGAAACACCAAATTGTTGAACTATGTTGATAATGGTGAAACTTGCAAACCATAGTTGGTGAACTGTATTTTTAGGAAACGCACCCCAGATTAGCTACCATGCTAAAGCTAGCAGCAACACCAAACTTTCCCTTGAGTTAAAGAAAATAATAATAACAATTGCAATTTTAGCATTCCATTTGAGCCAATACAAACATTTTACATTTCATATATGAGATGGTCAAGCACATAGTATATACACTAGGCTACTTTTTAATACTAGATGGTTAAGTACACAGTGTTTAATACATAATTTAAGACACAAATTAAATCTAAAGTTCTCTTCAGTGTCTAAAATGCTCACAACCTTCAATGACCCACTTCACTCTCTTGATGTGTGTTTTCCAAACAGCCTCTTCTATCTGAGCAGCACTGCAGCCCTGACAAACACTTCCTGTCCTTAAGATTGTGTATCAGTGGAAGCGATCCAAACAGTGAAACCTTACGACACTCTAGATTTCACTAAGAGGAGCTTGCAGTCCTCCAGTAGTCTTGAATAGTCTGCTACTTCTCACATGGGTGGATGCAGGGATTTTTGAATGAGCAAGAACTTTTTTAATATTACAGCTCTCAGACTGTTATATTGCTCTTTTTATATATTTCTCCACGACCTCCAATCTCTCGTCAAGTCCAGGAGGCATTCAGTTGTAGTGTATAGGACTCATCAAAGCCATTCAAAGTCATTTCACGTGTTCTGATTAGAAATAGCCATGAAGCAAATAACAGACGGAGCACCGTGAAAGAGTTTTTCCGAGATTCTTCAGGTCACTAAGGGATAGTTACCTCGATTCCTGACATTTTTACACACAAGATCATAAATTAGATGTCTAAATCTAAATTTCTATCTAGTAACTTTTCAAAGTAACGTTTGAAAGGAATGTTCTCAAAATCCTAAAGGAATGAACAGGATTTCTAATGAAATCTCTATCATAATTTGGAACAATTTTAAAGGGATCAAATAGGAATCTGCTTAAGACTCAAATAAGAACTGGATGAACTGGTCTATGAAATTAACCAAATAAATTGGGTAAAAAAAAAAACTTGAGTTTATCTTATTTGATTCTTCGAGGATATTTAATTGGTTCCAAATTATAAAAGGAATCCCATTTGTTTGACTAGTACTTCTTTAGTCATGACATTTAACTGAGAATAGCATTTCTTACACAGCAAGGTTGTTTCTCTCCGCTATAATGTCATAGACAAACGCCTTGCATTAAGAGCAGAAATTACAACAGCAGAAAATGTAGCAACACAAGCAAGAATGACTTAAATGTTCACTCAGGGTTTTAAAGGTTATGACACGGTGATGAGATATGAAACAGCTGTTCTCGTTCAAGTTTTCTGATAAGCTTCATTCAGCAGAAAGCCACTGCTGTCACTGGAAGCGTACATCAGCAAAGATCAAAATCAGTAATGAATAGTGAAGTAAGATGTGTCAGTGGGTAAATTGTGTCACCCCCCCCCCCCCCTTAATTTAGCAAACAACAAACAAGCCAAACACTGCAAAAATAGCATGCATTTTTAAAATAGCAGTTTTAATTACTGGTGGGGTAACGTGTGTCAAATGCTTCACGGTAAGCTGTGCTATTAGTTCAGCTAATAGATTGTAATACTAAACTTTGCCTCCAAATACAGAAAGTTAAAAAAAGTTTACTACATTTAAATATTAATATTAAAGGTTAAATATGAATATTAAAGGTAATCTGGGTTGATTTATGAAAATGAAAAAAAAAGGCAAAGATATGGTAAAATAAGACTTTGGAATGGGACTTTCGCATGTTTAGAATTTATTGTAAATAATATTTTTTATTGTAAATCATCTAGGCTACATAATTCCCCAGTGTTTCCCTTGACATGACACAGCTTACCCATGGCGTGGGGCAAGTTGTGCCACTGGACCTCTTTTTTCTAATTTTATTGCATAACACAACAATCTAAAACTAAAAATATTGCATTTCTTTTTTTGCCTCGAGACCAACTTAAGTAAAAAGTGGCACAGCTTACCCCACTCTCCTCTAAACTTCAAACTCTTAGGCTGTGCGTCAAAACCAAGTATGCTGCCTGCCTGGACATCATATGAGTGTTTGTATGTTCGCTCAGCGTCTCCGATGCCCAAAAATACTAACTAGGTAGGCAGCACACTTGGTTTTGAGGCACAGCCGGAGGAACCAGAAACTCCGAAATCTTACTGCTAATTTTCGGGCTGGCTTTGCGCTCGCTGGTAGAAGGAAGATCCGCGAACTGGACCCGGTGTCCGGACATCTTCTCCACCTCTCCAGACTGCTCGACCCTGGCCAGAAATCCGCAAAACTTTCGCTTATTTCCCGCTTCCGTCTGGCTGAAAACACATGGAGCTCTGAGTCGGTGTATGCGCTATGGATGTATGACCAGAGGACACAAACTCCTTCATGAGAGAGGAGAGAGACAGAGGGAGGGTGAGAAAGCGAGGGGGTTTTCAGCCCAAAAAGTAAATAAATAAATAAGAAAGGAACTTAAAGTCCACATGACTGCAGAATTACGTCATTCCAATTTAAAGCAAATTGTTCTGTAAGAGACATTTTGCGGTGTAAGCTTATTTACGCATATTTTGCCACATATTTAAAACAATGTGGTTTCATCAACATAATCAATAAGCTATATGATCTTATATAAGCAATAACCATGGACGTTTAGCTAACTGTCAAAATGTCATGGTGCTTGACCTTCTGCAGTATGGATGCAGAATGCACAAATTGACCAATTGTTTAGCTAACGTTTATTAGACCCCTAAACGACATAAAAACTATTAAAATAGTGGGTTGATTAGTACTGATAACTATTCAGTATCATATGATGAAAACACGCTCTTTCTCACACATACACAGTGCCATGTGTCATAGACTCGAGGTTTATTCATGTGTCCTGTCGCATGATCCAAACGATGCACTATGGTCTGCATAAAAAGCTGCATGATTTCTGAGGCACTACTCTATCATAGAGCGCCCTGGCTTATACTGCCATCTAGTGTCTGCCACAAAAAAACATTAAAATCTCTTAATATAGATAGATCATATCATATCAGAAATTGCCTATTAGGGATGCGATTCTTTCATGGGTAAAGTCTGTGCTCGCACCTTATGTGGACAACAGGGTTATAGTAGCTAGTTGACTGAAGCTAAAATCGTTAAAAAAAATATTTCGTTAATAAAATAAAATATTTTGTTAATAATAGGCTTCTTATATTGTTACAATAATAAAATACTTTTTAAAAGTTGTTTTATTTCACCTAGTTTCCAAAGCAACAATTATCAGTTTCATTTAGGCCTATACTTTAACTTGATGTATGAAAAAATCTGAAAATGGATCAAATTAAAAAGGAATAAAAAAGGTTTAATTACAATGGAAAAACTAATTATACTAATACATATATACCATGTGTATATAAACTATATATATATATATATATATATATATATATATATATATATATATATATATATATATATATATATATATATATATATATATGTATATGTATATATAAACTAGTAGCATCTCAGTGATACTAATATACTAAATTGAAACTAATAACACTGGTGGATGGGGGGGGGGAATTCCTATATAAAAAAGTATATATATAAAAGAACATGGTAAGATATTTATAGATTATTGCACATACCAAAAAACACGGAAGTCATCTTGTTCTAAATAAACCTCCTGGATATATGTAGTAAAATAACTAAATGTACTAAAAAGTCACTGCATATTACAGTAATATTTAGGCTTGACCAGTTATTTTGTGAAGTGCAGGCCACATGAGGCAAAAATATGATGTGAACTCAATATAATAACTCACTTTTATAATAGTGCCTCTGTGTTGCCTACTGCCAAAAAGTCATATGAATAGCTAAGGTTCATCTGTTGTGATACCAGATTGTGCCGCCCCATATACAAGTAAAGAGTGATTCTTCTATTCAAGGAAAGAATTTTGAAGACCCCCATCTCCCCCTTAGAGGAGCCACTTTAAATAGAGATAACCACACTGAGGTCAGGCTTCAGAGCAGTCTATGAGAACATGCGCTCACAAGACTGACTGACATGAGATCACTCTCTCCTCTCATTCCTACATGTGTATGTCATTTTTTTTCACAGGGTGCCGTGTCTGTAAAGGTTAACATTTGTGTAAAAGCCATGTTCTGGGAATAAGGAAAATTTCTTAAAGTCTTTTACAGATACCAGATGTCCAACCTTGTCCTTGTTGGTAATAATCTCTACAGTATATATTGAGATACAACTGGGTGTTTAAATCTTTATGATGTTGTTAAAGGTTAATTTAAAAATAAATGATCATTTACTTACACTCTTAAAAATAAAGGTGTTTCATGATGCCATAGAAGAACCTTTTTCCATAAAGAACCTTTAACATCTGAAGAATCTTTCAGTTTCACGAAAGGTTACTTCTGGCAAAAGAAGGTGCTTCAGATTATAAAAAGGTAAGAAAGAGGTGGTTCTTTAAAGAACCTTTGACTAAATGGTTCTTTGTGGAATCAAAAATGGTTCTTCTATGGCATCGCTTTGAAGAACCTTTTAAGCACCTTTATTGAATTTAATTGTAGAATTTAGTTATTGTAGAATTTAAAGTTTGAACTTATAAGTATATTTTTCTTGGAATTGTTTGTTATTTTTACAAATATTGTTTAAGTAAATATCAACGTCATGATCCCGTTTTTCCCATCATGCACTTGGGAATGAATAATAAGGTTTTTTTTTTTTTTGCTGTTTTTGAGATGTGTTTACACTGTTTTGTGGTTGCTTTTGTTGTTAGGTTAAGTAACTTGCTGTTTTGTGACATCTGGAGTTAATTTTTTACTCAAAACGACCCATTCATACTCAAACACTATTCACTGATTGTCACCGTCATTGTGTATCGTGCCAAGTATTCAGGTCTCTGTGTTCATTCAGTTAATAACTATATTGAGTCAACATATTACCTTAAAATGAATAACGAGCAGTCTACTTGCTTACATACGGGCTTGTAACTTAACCACATGCTTTATAGGCATTTTTTTTTTTCCCAGTGCTATGTTGTTTGAGTAAAGCTTACAAACCGTGACTGAGTAAAATGTACTTGAGTATTGTAAGGTAAACTTAAAATAATTAAGTAGAAATTACTCATCAAACTTTACCTGGCCACGTTAAATTTACTTATTTCCTTTACTAATTTTAGATAACTTAGTTAAGTAGGTTTTACTTAATTCCATATTTAAATTTTACTTAAAAAATATGCGTGCAAAAACTTGCAGAATAAAAATTAAGTAAATTTAACTTCTTATTTCAGTGTTGTATAGACAGAAATGTTCTTCAAAATATCTTATTTTGTTTTCCACTAAAGAATTATAGTCATACAAAGTGTTGTCCAAATCCAACTTGTCAAATCCAAGTCGAGTTCAAGTCTCAAGTATCTTAAATCTACAGGTTTAGAACAACGGGAGGGTGAGTAAATGATGACATTATTTTATTTTATTTCATTTCTTGAAACAAAACTTTAACTGAAATGATATATATATGTATATTATAAGAACTTATTTCAGCTAGTTCCTCAGGCAATATTTAGTTAAAAATGTAAAATATTTTAGTTATTTTAGTACTTCAATTTTAAACGAAATATTTATTATTTATAAAATATGGGGAAAAAAGCTAATAAAAACCTAACCAAAATTAAAACAAAAACAGAAAATATAAAATCAATTCAAAATCTTAAGAAACACTTTAATAGTGTATATCAATGATACTAAAGTAAAACTGTTTCAAAAGAATTTATTCAAAAATACATATTTGCAAAATAGATTTCAGGCACTTGAACATGACAGAACCATCAGTTTAGTATATATATATATATATATATATATATATATAACACAACAGTGCAGGTAATGGACTAAAAAGAAAAAAAAAACACATTCACACATAAACAGTAACAAGAACTGCTGGAAATGTTTGTATAAGTGCGACATATTCCATTCAGGTGGATGAACAGTTCTGCACAACACATTACAAAACTATATACAGGAAAAAAATATACATACAAGACTTAAACTTCTGTAGACAAACATGCAATCAAGACTAAGAAACATTCGCTCAGACCCAGTCCTTATTTTGCATATCGCACCACAAATCATCTTGTGCACTGCACTTCAACACATTTATGGAAAAAAATGAAGACACACAAGGATAGAAATGTAATAAATTAAGGCAATATTTAATCAATTGAGGAATCAAAGTGCAATCCATTTGGAAACATCAGAATGAGTTACAGTATTCCCAGGTACATTCTCCAATTGAGTCCATCGCATTCAATGCAGGCCATTCTGCTCAATGTACATTTTGGAAAGGGACGCCGCCATGGACTTGGCCAACTCCTCGTCCCTTTTGCGCTGCACCTGGGTGTGACGGCACCAGTCATCATACTCCGGGTTGGGCTGGCAGCTGTCCAGCAGCACATCATAATGACCGTTACTGAGCCAGCTTAACCATATAGCCGGTTTAGACAAGTCCTCTTCACCCAGGTAGTGCACCATGGTTGATACCGTTGGGCTTTCCACGCTACCTCCAGTGGTCAAGTAGATATTCACATTCAGCATCTGACTCATGGCCAACAGCTCCGGATAGCCAGCCCATGCGCCGTCCTGCGCCGCATTGATCAGAAACTCCCCAACGTCGCCTTCGATTATGGGGTTGAACTCCTCCAGGTGGTCGGCGATGTGGTGCATGGTTTGCTCTCTCAGCTCCTTGTGCATTGACTGGTCTCCATAAGCTGCCTTGGAAACAGCCCGGTACAGGCAGTTCCCATCTGGGATGATGTGAAAGCGGTATTTCTGCCTGTCGTGGAGGTATTTGTTCTGTTTCTCCACTTCGGCCAGGTACCGGGTAACCTTGTTGTCGACATCTCTTTTGTTGGGTGTCACAGCGGGCTCCTGAAGGATGTGCAGCTCGAAGACTGGATTATCATCTTCAACACTTTCCTGCCTTTCTGGGTCTTTAAGACTTTCATATGAATCAGATGAGGGTTTTTGTCCAGTTCCAAAAGTTCTGGAGGGTGTGGCATCACTTTGCAAACATGGCTCGAGTCTCCTCTCACAAACTCTGTAACTGTCATTATCAAAAAACCTATCGTAGTGAATTGAATTCTTCTCATTTATCTCATCGTTGTCATCCCCAAAACCGTCTCTTCTGGGGTCTAAATCTAAGACAGAATCAGAGTGGTGATGATCATCTCCGTTGACTGCGTAAGAAACTCGGTTGTAGTGCGTCTCCAGAGCTCTACGGTTTGTGCGCGGCTCCTTCACGATGTGAACGGGCACAGATCTCTCCACGCCGTCCGGTCGCGTGATGATAATCTCCGCGGTAGAAGTGTAGAAAACCGGCCTCATCGAGGTGGCCTCATAACATGAAAACGCAGGCATGTTCGCGTCAGGCTGTCCCCCTCGAGACAAATATTCCGTGTGGGCTTCTATGGTGCTTCCGTTAACGGCGTTTCCGACCACCTCCAAAGAGCTGGAACTTGTCGCTGGTGCGTTATTGGCGACGCTGGTGAGAGTTACGGAAACTTTTCGAGAGGAGCCGGGGTAGTGTGTTAACGCGCTGCTGTACAAGTGCATTTTCAACGTCCTCCCTTTATACAATACGTCTTTGACCTCGTTGTTACCGAATGATTACAACACAGTCCAAAAATACTCTCTGTCATCAATAGCAGTGAATGTGTAGGGCGCGTTTCCATGGATCCTTGTTCCCCGCTGCTACAGAGTTTTCTTGCGTCAGTTCCAAAGCAACCCTAATTTTAGCCCGAGCACTGATGGTAACCGGACCCCCCGGTCTCTGACACACCGCCCGAGCCGAGGAGACGACCCGCAGCTCGCGGGAATGCGAAAGATGTGATGTGTCACTGGGACTCTCGGCGTTTCTCTCGCTTCTGTCCGTGTTTACGCTAGCGCGCGCGTCAGGGCGGCGTCGCCAGATTGGAATGCGTGCAGCTTGCCAAGAGGCCGCGGGTTCCCATACAGCTCTGCGGACCACACTGCTTCTCAACAGCGAGGAAGTCCCGCCTCACACAAAACTTCATTGGTCCTACTTTATCAAGAAGAGTTGGCTATGAATCGCCTAAGCATATTAAAGACTTTTCTAAGAAATTTACGTCATCAAACCAAAGCTTCAATCCAATAAGTTTATTTTTTCAATACAGACACGCAAATACTTTTCTCCTTGTAGCTTTCATCTCCTGTTTTTCCTTATATGGTTTTAAACTTCCATTTGACACTATGTGTTCCAGAATTGTGAACATTTTGCTACACACACACCTAATCCACTGATCCCTGAGTCCTGAACATTCTGACTCGAGACCTCATCCCATGACATCATATTCTGCAAGGAGAGTCTCAACACTATTACTGCACCTGTTCTGAGAGTTAGTCATTCGTTTTTTAGTGATTCATCTCTATCTATCTATCTATCTATCTATCTATCTATCTATCTATCTATCTATCTATCTATCTATCTATCTATCTATCTATCTATCTATCTATCTATCTATCTATCTATCTATCTATCTATCTATCTGTCTGTCTGTCTGTCTGTCTGTCTGTCTATCTGTCTATCTATCGATCTGTCTGTCTGTCTGTTTATCTGTCTGTCTGTATAAAAATTATTAGTAGGCTATTACAGAGGAAATGATGTCACTGGGCAGATCACGGTTAAACTGAAGGTCAGTTGAAACGACATAAGTTTTAAATAGCTTCCACATTACTCTCATACATCGTTCCTCTTGTGTTCTCAGTTTCACTGTGCTGACATACAGTATGTCTCCATAAACTGAACTGGAAGTGGATATCGCCCTTTATGCTTGTGAGGGAGAAAATATCTCATGTATCTCGAATATCTTCTGCACCTTCCAAAATACGTCACTTTACTTATTTTATTTAATGCATAGCGTTACGCGACTTGTTTATTTAGAATTCTTTTCTTCAATTGGAATCAAAATATATCAATGTATTTTTTTATGTTTTTATTCTGAAGACATGAGTTTTTACCAATAGGTGGCAGGCAAATGCTTCTACGACGCTTTTGTGCAAAGCGCCTGCAGTTGCGCGATGTAACGCCAAGGGGGGGCTATTGGTCTCTCTTTATCGGATAACAGTAACACGCCTTTTTGACTGCGATGAGTGTTACACAATCTAAAGTGAGCTGTCTCAGGCTTATGAGAAATCGTGAATCATCACGTTTTCTCAGATCCATTGCAGAGACAACCAACATAAAGACATTACCTCACCGAGATTTATTTCCTTTAACAAGGACGATGCAATGATAAGAGTTTTGTTATAGGCTAATATCCGATTGCTGCAGACATGGGCTATTGTTTACGCGTGTGTATAGTCAGAATAACCTGTGCTCTTATCATCAGCAGCAAATTGAGAATTAAGGCCAGCCAGATACATGACGCATGCACGCCTCGCATGGAAAAGTCAACGACCTGACCTATATCCACAGACTCCAAATACAGCTCTCTAAAGCCTTTACCACCATGTGCTTCGGTGTTTTGACAAGCAGATCACGCTTGCTTTTGAAGGTCTGTGTCTGAATCATATGTTTTGATACACATCTAATAATGTGAGTAGCCTAATGGATACGCTAACGTGCATGTGAGCACGATTTGACGCAAAAATCTGAACTGTTTTGGTTTATGCATCAAACTGGAACAACAACAGATGAACGTAGGGCTCCATACGCGAGAGAGATAATCAGCGTTAAGAATTCTGAGACTGCTGTGATTTGAATTAGGGACGCGTCACCAGGACAGCTGAAGAAACAAGCGATTCTTGCTTTACAACCATTTAATCCCAACGGTCAACTGGGTATCACGCAGGGCTGCGCCAACAGGAAGCATCACGCACGGCTTACAAATGGAGCTGTGGAACCGAGAACTATTCAGAACCGGTTCCATTTTGTAAATTTGTTCATGGCGTTCGAATTATTTAAAGGTTCTAGAACACTCGGAACGCACATTTTATGACAGTGTTCTTGCATTTACTAATCAGCAGCGCACAACTGCTATTAAATCTAAAGCGCCAGTGTAATCCCGAATGCTGGACAAATGACTCTTTCGAGTCGGTTCTTTTTAATGAATTAAAAACATGTACAGCTCCACCAGTGCAGTCAGGTTTTCGAACCAATGACTCGAATGAGTCGGCTCTTTTTAGTGATTCAAACAGATTTAACGTCCCAGGTCAAATGAATCTAATAAATGACTCTTTATAGTGAATCAAAACACTATTGAATAAATCTGACTCACTCACTTTATAGCAAGTTATTAACATTCGCAACGAAAAATAAAAAGTCACAGTGTTATTTGTAGACCTACTCAAACTCGCGAGATTAAATTAAAAAATGCACATAGTAGCATATGTTTTGTAGTAATGAGTGGTATATTAAAAAATAAAGCTTTGTTTATTTCGTATTTGTATTTAATATGACTACGGCCAACTGTTGGGTTGCACTGATCCCTTCTAAAAAAAAAAAAAAGAAAAGAAAAGAAAAAAAAGTCTGTAGGAGGTAGGCTAAACTAAAAGGTAAACATATTTGGCAAGAATTGTAGTAAACTATATTTTGATGTGTTGCTGTTCTGTTAAATTTGAAATTATGTCATTATTTAAGACTAATAAGAGCCACATTTTTCTAGAGTATTCACCAACCCTTAAAAAGAATCATTAATCGAACCATAATTGTTAAGAAAAATGGGAAGCAAAATGATTACATTCGAATTCCATCCCTATTGGCATTCTTGCAACAGCATCATGGACATCTGTCACCTGAAATAAATGCCGCATTGCACCTGATAACACATCAACACTATAACACAATTTTTTGCCATATAAACACGAGTAACATCCAAACATCTCAGTGACAGAAAAACGAAAGCGCCATTAAAAATACTGTTTTGGAGTAGGGCGCCTAACACAAGTATGCTGATGAAAGCAGTCCCAAATATATCCCTGCCATGTGTCTGCCTCTTGGTAATGTTAACCTACATTCATAATAAACCAGCTTCCTGTCTCTCTGCCGCAGTCATTAAAGGGAAACGTGCAGCAACTAGATCCAATTCAATGTCCAAAACACGTCTCCACAAACACATTACGCGCGCTGGATCTTTCTCTAAACACGTTTAAGATTCGGATCGGTTTGTCAAAAAGCCCTTTTTCTGTCTCTTTTTATCCTTTTTGTATGTCTGATGTCAGATTTTTCCCTCTTGCCCTCGGAGGGGGAGGATCTAACCGCGTTGAGTCACGCAGCTGTCAAAGATAGCTGTCACCCAGTTTCCACATCAAACACACTGAATGAGACGCGCAGCCTGTCCCAGGTACCCGACAATGTGTTGCGTCTCCGACAAATGAAAAACGCGCTCCGCGGCGATTCTTCGACAAAAAGAAATATTTCGCTCGATACTTTGTAACAATCTGGAATAATACAGTTGTGTGTGATTAAAGCGAGGAATAATCGACCTCCTTGTTGCCAACGTGAAAAGGGGAATTTTGACGGACATGAAGACCAAAAAGGGTATGTATCTTCTCGATATGGGTGATAGCGACGATATATGTTAGATTTTTATCAGTGATTGTAACGACTGGATAGAACTTGACGATGATGGTTGAACAGAAAATGTCTGGCATACTGCTATTGTTTTCCGCTGCAGACAAAACAGCCTTTTTCTCACCATGTGCTGGCGGGCTGTCACAACGAGCCGTTTCGCGTTATTAACACGCGTGTTTTTATTCACAACATACAAGCTTTAATTTTGTACAAACATGCTTATGTAATAGTCGTATTTATTTGAGATGTTTTCAAAAGTGTCGTTTCACGAAATCTACAACTGTAACTTCAAATAGTCTCAAATGTAACTCTTCTAAGGTTTGTTGTGCATTAGGTATAAAATGCTTTCGTGTAATAGTTGAACGCCTTTTGCTTGGAAAAAAATGTTCACGCGCTCAGAGTTTCTCATAACACTGACTCAAGTTTTGTTATAGGAATATGAAGGGAACTTTCCAAGTGTCGTTTTTAATTTGACGACTACTCTCTTTTTTTGCTTTCTCCGCATTTGAACATTGCGTAGCGGACTAAAATGTGCAACAATAATTCCTGACCTCCTTTTGTGAAGTTTGTGTATTTCGCGCTGCTTCCTCGAGGCGACGCTTTCACATTCCCTCCGACCTCGTGTTTCTCACAGCACACAATAGAGCCCGAGATATTCTCTGTTATTAAGTTAATGTTTCTCAAATATTATGGCGGCTAACCGCGTAGAGAGTCGTGTCAGCCTTTCATCTGTCACCTGACGTGATTTCATAAGTTTTCATCTCGTGAAAAGTCGAAAAAACTGAGTTTGAAATGTCCCACAAGCGACATTCTTTTGTTCGGTCTTGAGATTTGCAACAGGTTCCCCTCCCCCTCCTCCTCCTCCTCATGTAGGCCGACGATAAAATTACTCTTCATCTTCACAAGTGAAGTCGTTTTCTCACACAACATTAAAGATAGATGTGTACGTGATTTCACTTGTTTCGTTTTTAGACTGTGAAGAGTCCCACACGCTCGAGCTGAAGTTGGGGAAAGTTTTGTTTCACTTACACAGTGCACATGAACTAAAAGTCCCCCTCAGCACTCTGAGTGAAACGTGTTATTGACAAACTAACCGGTTTATGATCAGTAGGAACAAGTAATAATATTCAAATCATGATTATAAGCAGTAAAAAGTTGTCAGATTAGCATTTAAAGGGATAGTTTGCCCAAAATCAAAACTCTGTCATCATAACTCAGCCTCATGTTATTCCAAACCTGCATGACTTTGTCTTCCACAAAAGGGGATGGTAGACATTAGTTACAGACTCAGTCATGATTCACCGTTTTCATACCATTAAAGTGAATAGTGAATGATACTATCTTTCTGTTTAACATCACCTTTTGTGTTTAATAGAAAAAAAAGTCATGCAGTGTGTGAAAATAGGTAAACTGGCCCTTTAAGTGAGTTTTAAAGAAAAACAGTGTCTTTGACCATAGTTTGTTCCAGTTTTTGTGAGTGTACATACAGTATTTACAAAGGCACAATGAAACATTGACACCGTTTACAGTCTTTGTGACGCCTCCGCTCCAACCATGAATCACATGGCTTTGCTTGACAGCAGGGATGTGACACATCAGCTGCCACACACACACACACACACACACTCTCAGATGCACGCTTATACATGCATACAGACGGCCAGGCGCTGTTGTGTAGCGTTCAGCGGTTGGCATTTTGGAGGGAGAGACAGTGTGTGTAGGATAGGGGGAGGAGGAGGGTCCTCAGCAGGGGTTGGGGGGTTGATGTTTGACTGGGTGTCTTTTGTCCGCCTTCACGCACATGGGTACACACTGATTCCCAGCTTACTCATTCCCTGAAACACACTTATTGACTATTACAAACACATTGCTGTTACATAAACCTAACTTCATACTTTTTCTGGTTCTCAGAGCCTTCATGTGCACACATACATGTTGTAAAATTCATAGTTTTTAACTGGTAATATTTCACGTCTCATGACTATAGGTGTGTTGGCGATGTCCGGAAGTGAGACAGAGGACGAGGACAGTTTGGATGTGCCTCTTGACCTCTCTTCAAATGGAGGAGTGTCAGGGAAGAGGAAGAGGAGAGGAAACTTGCCCAAAGAGTCAGTACAGATACTCCGGGACTGGCTCTACCAACACCGCTACAATGCCTATCCATCAGAGCAGGAAAAAGCCCTGCTGTCCAAGCAGACCCATCTCTCCACACTACAGGTACAGAACATTTTCAGAAAGTGCTTGTATGTGGCCTAGTACAGTCCAAGGAAACTAAAAAAACACTACAAATAAACAAAAGAAAAACTACACATCACCCAGCCAATCAGAATATACAAAATTCCCATAATTATGGAAAACTTGGATTATCAGGGAGTGTTAAAACTTTCAGGCAGTGTTATTTTTGTATGATTTATATACTCTTATTAGTATTTATTAATGGTTTGTTTTCTTTTTTTTAGTTTGAGCAGTTTTAGCGATTTTATTTATTTTAAGATTTATTTTACCTTATTTTAGGCTTTATTTCAATTAAAATAAATAAGATTTTTTATAGTTTCAGTTAACAACAACACTTTTTCAAGGTCTATAAAAATCTGAAAACAGACAAAATATTCTGTGGTGAAGATTGTTTGTTGTCTAGAAATTGCATTTGAGAAAATTTAATTTAAAAATAAATTTAAAGATGTAATATAAAAAAATGGATTGAAAGTCATGGGAAATCATTGGTCAAAAGGTTTGGGAACCCTGATTAAAAAGGGTTTGAATGATCCAAAGCAGTTTCTGAAGTTATGCTTCAGAGAAGGTCTGAAGTTTCTCACGACTGCTTGTTTCCGTCAAGAATGCAAAGGGGAATTTTTCAGTTTTCTGCTTTGTTGATCAGTAATCTATTTATATGCTTCACAGGAGAGCAGTTAGCTGTCATCAATGTCTAGTTCAACTGACGTGTGAAGGAAACCAAAAGGTTCAATGTCATAACTAGCAGAGAGAGAAAAAAATACATCATAAGAAAGAAAGAGTCAGCTCTTTGCTAGCGCTACTGCGTTTAAGATCACACATTCTGTTCCCGCTGAGATTTAGCGTCATATAAACAACACTTCCTGTGAATGCAGTCAATGGAGAGAATTCCTGTGGACAGATGAGTGAATAACTGTTTTGAGTCATCTGAGATGTGGCCACATAGAGAGAGAGAGGGAGCGAGGGAGAGAGAAAGAGAGAGAGACTTGCTTAGACACTGGGCCAGGAATTTCCCCTGCGCTCAGCCAGCTGTCTCACTAACAATAGGGAGACACAATACACACACATTAACATAGTGAAGACTACCAGGCTCAGGCGGACCGTTGGATACACAATACAGCCCCATTACCCAGAGAGCCAAAGAGGCTTCTCTTCTGAAGAGACTCGCTGGAAGACAATACAGGAACATTACCATACTGAGGACTGAATTTTGAAAACAGGCTCTTCAGATACTGAGAAAGAAAAGTTAGAACTCAAGTTATTTCATTATAGCATTGTGACAAGTGTGTGTATTAGGAAAAACAGCTTTGCTTATTTTGTAGCAATTGTACTAAGTTTAAATATACAGGACGAAAATGTAAAGTTTGAAATATAATTGGGGTTGTTAATAATTACAGTATTGCCTGGGTGTGTACAAGTACTTTTATTATCAAAATAGACAATAAAATAGAATTGAGAATGAATTACACGTGTAAAGAATTTTTATTTTTTTATATCATTATTTGATGGTCCTAGATGAATAGTTTATTTTCGATTTTAAATCCGTGTGCATTTTTACTAAAACTTTCATGTAAATTATCAGTTACCTGTGGTGCACAATCTGCATTGAATAAAAAGGCCAACAGAGTTCAAATGTTGATATAAACTAAAGGTGTTAAGAGTCGGCTGTTACCTCACGGTTGTAATTGGCCTTTTGTGGAGATCCACAGTGAAGTCAAACATTCACATGTGTTTTCTCTAGTCTGAAATGTTGGATTTGCATTAGAGTAGATCTCAACGCCCCCTCAGGTGAGACTCACCAGAGTCGTGAAAGATACAGTGCTATTAGCATGATTAAGGCCTAATGCCCTTAGGCCCAACAAAGAGCACAGTTTGAGGGATAAAGGTGAACTGTTACTTAGGTGATTGAAAGAAATCCTCACCGTCGAGAGCTTCCTGATTTCAACTGCCAACTCAGCTTTTTAAAAGAGGAAAAACAAAAATAGAGTCAGAGAACCGTCACATGTTAACTCAATACAGTGTCATGAATTTCCATTTTAAACTCAAGCGAGACAGTGTGCAAACAAAATTAAACTGTGTTTAGCACTATAGGCTTTGAACTTTGGAAAATTAAGAAGTGGTAATAGTTAGAGATAGAATGTGAGGTTATTCTTCCTTAGCAATATTTGGTTTCTTAAATTATTTTTACCTAATTACTGTATCATAATTGAAGTTATTTTTTTAATTAAGAATAATTAAATTGAAGAAAAAAATCATTAATATAATAATTAATTAAAATATTTCTTTTTATTTTCTGATTCACTGTTTTAAACAACAAAACAAACATTTCCAGAGTAGTACAGCTTGTTTAGCTTATTTAGATGATCTGCTTATACATTATTGGGTTGTTGGACAAAATATATGCTATGGACGTAAATAAAAATATTTATAACAGAATAAAAATTTATGACACAGCATGGTGGAGAAAAATTGTCTTATGTCAGTATATTATTGTACGTGATGTATCATAACCTGTTCTTCTGTCTGCAGGTGTGCAACTGGTTTATAAACGCCCGGCGACGACTCCTTCCCGAGATGCTCCGGAAAGACGGCAAGGACCCCAACCAGTTCACCATCTCGCGACGGGGCAGCAAGGGTGGCGAGATGCTCAGTGACAACTCCCAGTCCCCAAAACACGGTATGCTCGCTAACGGAGAGGACCGCAGCAGCTACGAACCCGGCTCACCTCACCCGACCAGCAACACGCCCACCTCTAACGGTTACCCCAAAAAGGCCCTGTCCCCCAAAACACCCCCCTCACCCGGACCTGTCTTACCCAGACCCTCCGTCATCTGCCACACCACCATCACCGCAGCCACGCAAGGCATCGGCACGTCGACGCGCCTCGGGGTGGAGGGGGCCACGGAGCTGCCGCTCACAGACGCGGCCGGCCTGTTCGGGTGTCGCGGGGAGGGGAACATCAGCCCCCAGAGCGGCCTGTTCAACACCCCGCCGCCCACCCCGCCCGACCTCACCCAGGACTTCAGCGGCTTCCAGTTGCTGGTTGACGTGGCGCTGAAGAGGGCCGCAGAAATGGAGCTGCAGGCCAAAAAGCTCCTCGCCTGAAGACAGAAAAGACGGATGGATGAATGAAAAAGCTTCATCGATGTTTCTTTCTTGCCCCCCAAAACCGAACTCCACAGGGAGTTCAAAAAAACTTGACTGAGCAACAGAAAGCAAACAAGCATGGCCTGATCATTTCTATTTTTGGTAAATGTAAATCAAATTGATGAGGATTCCTTTATGTAAAGCATTTCAAGGTGCCTTGGCAAGTCAGTTCTTTCTTTTGTATTCCATTTATATGTAAATAAATATGTATCTTTTCGTTTTGTACACAGGGGACCAAAACCAAACACAGTAATACGACTTCCTGTCTTTCCTTATTTTTACAAGAAGACAAGCTCTTCGCCCATTCCTCATGAGTCTTTTTTTCTCGTTTTCAGAGATTCGGCTCAATGATTGTGGATTTTTGCCTCATTTTTAGAGAACACGTCTGATATTCTGCCTCGTTTTTTTGCACAAAATGGCAGGTCATCTCAGTATCTTATCAACTCTAGCTTTCTCTCCGACAGACTCTAATCACTACTGCACCGGGTCATTCTGTGTCTCATAGATGTTCAGTTTTTTGTATTGTTTTTTGTTGTAAAGTTTCTGATGCTGTTAGTACGTTTCTTTTTTTCCTTTCATTACTCTTGAGGGATATTCAGATGTAGCAGAACTATAGTCTGAGATTTCCTCTGAATACTCAGTGTAGAAACGGCCAGTGAATGTGCCCACATACTCCCCACCCCAGCCCTAAACACACACACACCTTAGACAAATGAGCTGGAAGAATGAACACTACATGAATTGTATTAAGTTTTTTTCTGTTTGTTTGTTTGTTTGTTTCTTCTTTTTTTTTTCTTTTATGGTTTATCAAGTTGAGACCACTTTCAGAGGTAAAAGGAAAGAATGGTTTTATGTCACCAAATATGTTGATTTCAAGGTTTTGGGACCTTAGACCAGTGCATTTACAGTAGCCAATGTGACATGATGCCCAATGATGTGACTTCTCCTCCTTACTGTGCAATGTATGTGGCAAATAGGGGTCACACGGTGTTTAAATAAAGTTTTGTTTTCTACAAAATGGGTGTTCATCTCCTTTCTTCAGCTTATTTTTAACTGCGTTGCTCGATAAGTATGTTCATAGTAAGGTTCTTGCATTCAAGGCTGTTTTTTTTTACCTCTACACAAAGAGTAGCATGGGAAAGCTTAGCCTTAAGATGACAGTTCTTTCCAGTAGTGTTTGAAAAATGAAATAGCATGTAAGGCCTGACAGGATTGGTGGATTGCTTTCATAAAGCGGAAGGCGGCATGAGCAGGTACATCCAAATGAGGTGATTTATACCAATTCACCGCTGCCCTGCCTTGACATCTCACGCATATTAAAGGCATGTTCCTACAGGCTATTGCTAAATCACACTGACATTCTTCTGTGTGTAAGCTTCACAAGAACGCCAATTAGCATAATCCTGCATTTAATTAGCAGTAGCTAAAACCAGACGTCAACGATGGCTTGCCAATGGCGTCTGTGAGAGTGTGCATGTCTGTGTATCTGAACACAGACAATAAAGACGGATTAGCAGGGACACGTCTGTCCTGGATATTCAATCACACTCGGTTAGACAGCTGTTCTTTACTTTAGACTTCTCACTGGGACGAGATCCAAACAAACAACTCAAAGGGTCATTGGTCTGGCTGGGAACTAGTGATCAAAGTGATTAGCAGCTCAAAGCAGTTAATTAACCAAACACCTATATTTAAAAAGACATTACATTCTATAATACTGAAGACTTTTGGATGGAAGGGATGTCTCTCGCACATTAGATGTTGTCTGGGTTTGTCTGTGGGAGATGCCTGAAGGTGTCTACTAATAAGTGTCAAAGAAGGTCTGTTCTCCTATTCAGGCCTCAGGCAGTGATTTAAAACTATGAAGCCTAGTTAATAGTAGGAAAGTATGTAAAAGGTAATAGGAAGTTTAAAATCAGCAAGATTGTGAGATATTAAGTCAAAACTGTGAGAAATAAAGAAATGCAAATTACCATTGCATATCACAATTATGAGACAAAGACAAAAAAAAAAAAAGTTTGTGATAGTCAACTTGTTGCAATTACAAGAAATAAAGACAATTATGATTTATCAATATCAAACTTGTGAGCTATGTATCTATTACGAGAAATAAAATCACAGCAGTGATATATGACTTTACAATTGTGAGATGTTACAGAGGTGACACAAAAGTTGCTATGTGAAATTGTTGCAACTGTGAGATAAAAAGCCAAATTGTGAGATATGAAGTCAGAACTGTGAGAAATAGTTGCAGTTGTCTAAAATAATGTTGCAATTACTTGAAATAAGGGAAATTATGAGAAAACTGTCACACTCACAGTATGTATAATACGAGAAATAAAATCACAGCTGTGATATATATTAAGTGTTAGCGTTAGCTCTGGCAGGTCACGTGAGTCAAACTTGCATCAGCTGACTTCTCAGCTGATCACATCTACCTATAGGAATACGACACCTATCACGGCATCCCTGCATAAGCGCTCTTCAGTATTATTCAGCAGCTTTTGCTTGCTCGGGAGCAATTACCCTCCTCCATCCCCAACTCCTCCTTTCACCACAGTCAGGACTTGGCTTCTGACATTCCTGTTGAATCAGACTCCCTCATCTTGAGTAATGTGTTACACTAAATGTAATTAAGTACATTAATGATCTGCTTGGTTCTGTTCTGGTAAGCCTTGGGGGGTTATTATTATTGCTGCTCTCCCTGCTCATTCATGATAGGCTGCATGGACAGGAGTTTTTGGCCAGAACAGAACCATACCGCCAAAACCAAAATGTATGCTAAGTGTCTATCACAGTCATAATTTTAAGATATGTTGCAACACTTACAGAAAGTTTTGAGAAATATAAACAGTTGTGAGATATAACTGGGTTTCAGTCGGGAGAAATAAAGTCACAGTTATGAGAAATAAAGACAATTATGACAAACAGAGTTACAACTCTGAGATAATGTCTCAACACACAAAATGTCCCTTTGTCTGAGTTTCTACTAATGAACTGATGAGTTGAATCAGGTGTGATTGATAAAGGAGACATACAAAATGTGCAGTGTTGGGGAGGCTCCAGGAACGTGTTTGGGAACCCCTGGACTATTGTAACACTCTTTTAGCCGGAGCTTCTAAATCTACACTTAATAAATTGCAATATGTACAAAATTCAGCCGCCAGGATTTTAACTGGGACTGGGATTGGCAGTCATATTACTCCAGTGTTAGAATCTTTGCACTCGCTCCCGGGGGGGGGTGGGGGGGGGGTGCTCTCTCCACCCTCAATACCACAACTGAGGTGAGACCCTTGTGCAAGGCACAAAACCCCCAACCGCTTCCTGGGCGCTGCAGCAATATGGCTGCCCACTGCTCTGGGTGTGTGTTCACTTCTCACTGCTGTGTGTATGCACTTGGATGGGTAAATGCAGAGCACAAATTCTGAGTATGGGTTACCATACTTGGCCACATGTCACGTCCTTTCCTTATAGCATCCATACTTTTGGATGTTTATTGTTGCATCCATACACTCCTAACACGTCTAAGATCTATGGGTGACATTCTCTGCCTCTTGAACTTAGGGAAGTTCAGAATTATGATGGTTTTAAAGTTCAACTTCAGACATATTTTTTTAAACTTGCATTTGCTTATTGATTTTGTTTTGCTTTTTATTGTATTTGATTACATTGTGTTCAGCACTTTGAGAAGCTGCTTTTAAAGGTGCTTTATAAAATAAACATTATTATTATTAAACTGCAAAATGAATTGGACTTTCATTTTTGCGATATTTCGCAACAATGACAATTAAAGCCACAATTCTGAGAAATAATTCATTCATTCATTCAGAACAGAGCAAACATACATTTATTTGGAAATGAATCACTCCATGGCTGTGAGCATCTGTAATGTTTTAATGATCAAAATTTCATACACGTGCCATAACATCAACAGTGTTGTTACAATAAATACAAAATGTAAGTAGTAAGATATCCTTAGATGTAGGTTACATTTACAATGAAGAACATTCATGTATTTACAGACAGTCATTTAGATAAAGTTTATGCCTTTATGAGAACAGTAAATACATAATATTCTGCCTTCATTTCCCAAAACATTGTGGTGGGTGCACAGACCACATTTTGGCAACAATACACAGTCTAATCTTCTATTTTGGGAGACAAAACCCTAAAAAGTCAGGACTTATCATGTTGCCAGATATAAACTGATATTTTCACATCAGTGAATGACAACAATTAAGAAAATGAGATTGTGATCACTTTCGGCAAAAACTTAAGTGCTATATAGTCTCACAAAATATCTCTCTATGTCTCATAAATATATCTTTAAATACTAAAAATGAAATGCAATCAATTAATATTTCAATAAACATTTCAGTAGCATTTTATTTATATCTTTTTTTTTTTTTTTTAAAAATAAAATGACATGGATTTCCTTTAATCACCGATTGTCCAAAACAAAATTATTCCTAATTTTGGTATCAATTTGGACTGTAAATGCCATGAAATACTACTGAACACATTGATACAGAAATATCAATATGAATGGGTATTTTGTCATCAATATTGAATGCTTTAATTGGTACCGTAACATCTCCAGTATAAGACCTCTTCATGATATACACATACACAAACATACACGCACATTCATACACACGTTATATAGTCTCCCCTGAGGCTACGTTGTGCATGACTATCATATATTCATAAATTAAGGCCGAGCGTTTAAACATCAATAATATTTCAAACAAACATTAACCACAGTAGAAGGGCTCTAGTGCATAATAACTGGAACTAAGAGTTTAGTTAATAAGATAAACACTAACAGGATCAAACTAAAGCCAATGCAACTGAACTGTCTATGAAAATAGAGAATGGCTGCACATTGGCTGCTGGGAAATTAATATCAATATATATATTTATAGTGATGTGTCTATCCACAGTGAAATATTCTGAGAAAGAAAAAAGAAATAGCTCTGTTTATTTAACATATTTAACAAGTGCAAATTAGTATTATCAGTTATTGAAAAATATGAGACAGTGCAGTTAGGTTTTGACTAGTATTGAGTAACCCGTCAGTGCAACTAAGATGCAGCGCTGTTTACAAATCAATTACATGAGCAGCACAAGAGTGTAATTCAATGGTTAAAGTAGGTTTCCTTAAATAGAAAAATAATAAACTGATGTTATGTGCTCTGCATTGATACATGTGTTTATTTGTCTCCACAGGGTTGCTGAAAGTATATACATCTTAGTATAAATAAAAACAAAAGAAAGTAGCTGATCTATATTACAAAGTATTAACTGTGCTACATATCAGTTGAAAAAAAAAAAAAAGAGATGCCTTCATGTAAATTAGGAAGCACTTGGGAAAAAAAACACACACACACACACTTGACTGACTTGGCCGAGGATAAAGACTATCATGCTAACTTGTGATTATAAATATAATGAATAAATTACTCATCAAAATTTGAGTTTTTAACTAAAATGTGTATGTATTACATTTATCGAGCTGTGACATTGCAGTTGTATTATTTAAAATGATACTTTAAGCATTATTGAAAGTCAAAAGCAATGCTAAAGAGGGCAATAATGGTCTGCAAGTTTAAATGTGTTTATTTGGGTCTTAAATATCTCTACAACTCCATTATAAAATACTGATATTTTACTTTATATTCATTTATACAAACATTTAGACAAATATAGTGAGGAGCTATATTAGTAAGCAGTCAGGAAGGAGTTTTATAATTCATCGTTTATATATTTACAGAATATGCTAAATAATGTGCATTTTTTAAAAGAATCTTATGCCAAGTTCAACAAAATGTCCTAACAGGGCACGATGTGATGAGTTTACTGCCAAGATAATTTGCCCATACTGAACAAGAAACTGCTGAGTGACATGACATGATCACAGCCAATCAGATGTTTAATGTTTAGTTATGAAGAGAAGAATAAACCAATGCGATTTCACAGTGGGCGGAGCTATTTAATGCCATAGAATTAGAAAATGTCCTGTGTTGTCGTGGCCATTCACACTGACAGCGATTTTATTGCTGGAGGAGTAGCTGTTAAGTTAAATAAGCCACAACAAAGTTAAAATATAGTTGTGAGCTGCAATTAAGAAATAAAGTTGAAATTTTTCATATAAGTTTGCAATTACGTTCAGCAACAGTTACGAGAAATAAAAACTCTCCTGATATATAGGGTCACAACTGTGATATATTTATTATGAGAGTAAAAGTAATAAAATCACAATTACGATATAAACTTAAAATTGGAAAAACATTAAGTAAAGTCACAATTACGAGAAAAAATCTCTTGCGATATACAGAATCACAACTGAGGTATACTAATAATGCGACTTATATAAAAGATATAAAAATGTAATTGCGAAAAATAAAGTCACAATTACTATATAAAAATCACAATTATCACCTAAAATTAAACTATTATCACCGCAATTATATGAAGTAAAGTCTCAATTAAGAGATATAAAATATCTTGTGATATATGGTCACAATTGTAATATATATTGTGTGACTATGACACAGGAAAACGCAATTGCGAGAAACAGTCACGATTATGTTATCACAATTAACATCTAAAACCACAATTACATTACGTTAAATCATAATTATGAGAAATAAAATCTCTTGTGATATACTGTTAGAATGTTAAACGCAATTGTGAGAAATAGTTATAATTACGATATAGTCACGACAATCACAATAATGAAATAAAAAGTCACAATCCATAAAGTGTCAATTGTGGGTCACAACTGTGGCTTTATAGATTGTGAATATTTATTTCATAATTGCGACTGTTGTGACTTAGTCGCAACCGAAAGTAGCAATACATTGGATATGGCCGCATTGCACCGCCTTGTTCATGTCACTGAAATCTTTGAAAAATAAAGACTTCGGATCACTTCATTGCTGTCAGTGTGAACGGGGCTTAATGCTGAATGAAATCCCTGACTGCCTGTATGTAACGTTTCATAACGTGACACATTGCTAATTTATGAATGGCTAATGAATCAGAGCCGTGAAGAGTGGCGTGTTCTGACAGCGCTTCTGTCAATGACGTGAACACGTTAAGCGGTGACAGATAAATGTGTCACATTTGATAGATACAATGGACATCTATGTCAGTCAAACAGGTGAGTGGCACTGCTGAGGGGAGATGATAGTGAGCAGACAGGAAAGGAGATAGGATGGTTTGAGAGGACGGGAGAGGATGACCGAGTGGGAGGTTGAAAAATATGAGAAGAAAGAAGAGAAGAGGTGGTTTTTCCATTCTATCCCCTGATACTGAAAACAGAACAACCTCGCCCTGTCTCAGAGGTGCAGGGTGACACGTGAGAGAGTGTAATACATGTACTGAAAGCCTGAAACACACATTTACATACATACACTGAATTTGTGGCTACATTGGCGTTAAAATCTTCAGAAGTGATCGGTATGTTGCCCTTTTAGAAGTTATGTCCTCTTTGAGAACACAAGACATATGGCTCTTACACGGTAACTGCAAAAAACGACAAATTAAATAATAAAATTCAGTAGTGTGCATTATTTGGGTAGTAATATCAACAGACATAATAATATGTTGTATTTTAGGCATGAATATATATATATTCAAAATGATATATATATATATTATATATATATATATTATAATATATAATAATATATATATATATTATTGGTTATTTTAACAATTAAATATAGAGTGTCTAATAGAAATATTAAAAGTCTTTGGGAGTTTAACAAGGGAGCTACATCGCAAATGGCGGGACGGAGAAATAGAGTAAAATTAAGTTGTAAATACATACAGTAGAAGCCCACAGTGAAGAAACTCTCTTTTACACAAGAAAAGAGGAGTGATTATGTTACAGCTACCCTGCCTTTGTCATTCAGTGCTATTGTGTTATGGTTGAAGATGTGTGTGTGTGTGTGTCTATTTAGGCTTCTGAGCACCCGGATTTCAGTGTTTATAATCGTGTTTGGGCCTCTGGGATGTATATTTCAATGCTGTCGGCGCATTCTGTAGCAGAGCTCTGGCGCTGAGAGGCAGCAGCACGTTTAGCCGCTAACAGCCGCTTACGGGCCTCCAACCGCTGGGAGCCCTCCAAAGACCGGTCTCTCACTAGCAGCATGGGACTTTTCCCCGGCTTCCTGGGTACCGGAGGGGGTACGCGCCTCTCCTGGACAGCAACGACAAACTGGTTAGTGCCACTCCTCGACGTAACACAACACTGCTAATGCGAGCAATTATGGGGTCATCTGTTGGGTCATCGGCAATATTTAGTTGTGTGTGAGTGCCAGGCATCAGCCAAACACATTAAGTGAGATCTTAGCCATTTTTGCCAGCTAAGAGTTCAACCCATTTGGCATGAGATGAACGGGACCACTGGATGTAAACCACATGCATCGTGCAATTTGGGAGCATCGCCTCAAAACCAGATCACTGTCAAACACAGAACACATAAAATAATAAGAAAATGAGCAAAACAAATCAGATCAAAACATAACACATGCAGCATTCATTAATAAAATAAGATAAACATTCAAATAAAATATTAAATAATGAAGCAATAGACCTTAATACATGCCATATTTAATCGAATGCAAATACAGAAAACTGTCCGTTCAATACATTAGTGAAATTTTGAATAAAGTGCTGGTTGTTCTTTTCCATACAACTCCTATAAAAAGGAACTGGATCTGTGGAGCTTCAAAAAGGACACAAAAGCAACATAAAAGCATTGTTAAAGTACTCCATGTGACTTGACATCAGCCCTAGCACTCCTTGGCTTGTTCACAAGAATTTATGAGAGAAGTAGTTACGTCTGAATCACAAACAAATCATTATTTTAATTCCTTTTAATGATTATTTGGTTCAGCTAACACATTTTTAAGACTTAAACCAGTTCACAGACATAAATCAGTTCACAACAGTGATCCAAATGATTCGGTGACAAATTGGACTGATTCGATTCTCACCTCAATGACTCAATTTCTGATGGCAGCAGTTAATAGCTCATATAACGACTCTAATTTTTCTAATCTTTTCCTTACAAAAAGCTATCATATGACTTCAGAAGACCAGGAATATAATGCAAAAGTCATATGGACTACTTTTAAAATGCTTTCATGCTGTGTTTGTGCCCTTCTATAAGCTAGAAGGCCTCAGTCTTCATTTATATGTGATTAAAGAGCAAACTGTACAATAATTAGCCAAAACAGTTAATTTGGGGGGAAAATATACTAGTTTGGAACAAGTAAATAATGACAGAATTTCAATTTGGGGGAACTGTCCAGTACAGAATGGCATATCGAACAGAATACTCTTCCATCCCTCAAAGTCTTGTTTTTGTTTGCATTAAATAATACAACATCTACTCTGACATACATCGAACAGTTACAATACACCAATCATTTATCTTAAGCATGCCAACGAAATGGCACTGCACTGTATTTACACTGCGTTGCAAATTAATATGTGACAACTGTGGTATTCTTAACCATTTTTAGAGAGTGTGTAATGCATCTGGATTTGTGATGTAAAATCTGTACCTTTCTCTCAGGAGGCTCCAGTGCTTTCCAGTTGTTAGCTTTCAGCTGGTGTAGCTCATCAAACTTCAGGCTGATGTTCTCAATGGACAGCTGCAGCATGTCCCAGAATCCTGCCAGATCTTGAGACACGGGCCGTGGGTGGGCATTGGGATTCTGACAGCCAGAGAACAGATTATACACAAAACATCTGTTAATTTAAAAAAAAAAAAAAAAAGAGAGACATAATATCTAATTGGGTAATACTGATTTAATACTGCTCAGGCTAACATTTCCAATTGGGGCGGAGCTACCAAGTGTAGCTCTGTTCTGATTGGCTGATGGATGTGCGCTCCATACGTACCAAGTTTTCTTCACAGAGCTCCCGGAACTGCTGAAATTTCTGCGACATCAGCAACTGAGCGCTACCCACCGCACTACGAATCTTGCCGAGGACTAAACACAGACAAAAAAATAGAGAATCAGCTGTGGAAAACAAGTTTAGTAAAAGAAAACTGGATTAAGTAGCTTGAAAAATTGATGAGAGAACAGTATGAGAGATTCAATGCAGTAACACAGTAGTGAATATGTGTGAGTCACAAAGGCTTAGACACTCGGTTAATGTTTAAATGCTGTGTCTTTGAAGTGAGAAAGGGTCATAAATATCCAAGGCTTGGGAACCCAAATGCAGGAACCAGAGGAGCAGGGGGAGTGTTTACCATGCACACCAAACAAACACCCGCCAAAGCCAACGATCCAAGACACTGTCACACACACACACACACACACACACACACACACACACACACACACACACACACACACACACACACACACACACACACACACACACACACAGATCAATGTGATGTAAAAAGATAGATTAAGAGTGAAAAAGAGTAAATAGCATATCAGATTACCAAACAGCAGTGAATTCTCTTAAAGGAAGCTAATGTTTGCTATGCGGGGGTCATATAAAGGCTTTTGCTGTGGCCTGAGGAGTGACTGCAGCGTGTCTCTGTGGATTGGAGGCATGGGGCAGTTTAAACAGAGATCCGACAAAATGAACTCGCTCTGTTTAACATATGCAGCAGCAAGAGACCATATGGCAAACAATGTGCTGTCATTGGACAGATTAGCATATTTTATGTATTCAGGGAAAGAGGGAAGGGTTAGAGAAGAGAGAGAGTGGAAGGAGACAAATATAGAAACAGTGAGAGGAAAAAGAAAATATACAGAGAAAGAGGGAGCGAAAGAAACGAGGGAGACGGGTGGCTCCCTGCTGGTAGAAATGTCTGGTATGTGAGAGGGAGACAGACAGGAGATAGATGAACAAGCAGGCTTTGTGACTGACACGAAGATGGTCACTGCACCGTGTGTGTGTGGGTGTGTGTGCTTGAGCAGGGAAAAGGCGGGAAGTGGGATAAAAAGTCTGGCCGGAGGTAACCAGACTGTGAAATGACCTTGTGCACTGGTAGTTTTGTTAAAGTGGCTGATTATTCTCCAAATGACTTAGACACAGTCTGTACAAATGTCACTCTAGTTTTGCAACAAAATGACTACTTGACTTTAAAATAACATGGTGGAATTGGAAATCCAATGATTTAGCTACCAAAGCCATTTTGCTAAAATTACTTTCCTGTGTAGTGTAGAATAACTCAGAAAATTGTGAGTTGCCTTCAAGGGCATCATGCACTCATTATTTTTGAGGGGGCACGAGTTGGGGGGGGGGGGGGGGGGGGGTTGTCATCATGTGACACACAGCAGCCAACAGCACTTATGTTTTATTTATTTTTTCCTTTTTATTCTAAACATTCCCAAACGCATTAACTATATCATGAAATATCTTGATTCTCACCTTTATAGATTATGTTGCTCTATAGTGCACTATATGGGCAATGGTCAAAGTAACCTATCAAATGTAATCTATTAACTATGCATAAAAACCTGTCTGTTTATGGGTGTCATGCCATGACATATTTTTAATACGACTGACTTTATATTTAATGTGAATTTAACATTGAAAGTTAAAGTGAATAAAAACATTGCAAGTTGGGCTACTAATCATAACACTTTCATTTTACAGAAAGACAGCAAAGAACATTTAGATTATCAAAGAACAATTTCACTGAGTCTAGTTCAAGCACTCTCCCAAACTTCTATTAAAATCACTGCTGTTTACACTATGAAATTAATATCTTACAGATTCGTACACACATTTGCACTTTGTTGTTTCTGACCAGAGAATTCGCCAGAAAGAGGTATTCAGTCAGTGAGCGAGTGAAGAAAACGCCGGCATTTTAGTGATGGCTCATCTGAACACTTCTGACTGGTCATTGCATTCATAAGCTCAACAGAATCGTGTGTGATTGGTTATAATGCGCGGTGCTATAAAAATGCGCCTGTCTCTGGCTCAGCGCCAGCGAATGCAAATTTGAATTTAGCAGCTGATGATATGACGCGCTGAACGATTTAATCACGCCGGTGTGATTGTATCAAATATAGAAAATATTATTTGGCTATTTTTTCTCTTTTGAAAGCTGCATTAAAAATCTTGGCTCAAAAATCTGAGGGGGCACGTGCCCACCACTTTGAATGGGCATGACGCCTCTGGTTGCCTACATAGAAAGAATTTTCATCAAAGATGCATTTGGAATGTTAAAACCGAACATGCAAATCTCCCAAAAAAGTGATATTGAATTGAAAATTCCAGAAATATAATGCTGTTGAAATTAGCCTATAATGACCCAAAATGCAATTGAATGTAACAATCTAAATGAGTCTTCAATGACAAAATGCTGTTGAACATGATTCCACAACTACCCTAAATGCAGTTGAATCTAGTATAGTATAAATGATCTAGTACGATCTAGAATGTAGTATAAATGACTATAATGCCCAAAATGTTGTTGAATCTAAATGAGTCTTCAGTGAGCCAAAATGCTATTGAACCGAACATTCAAAATATTTTTACAGTGACCCAAAAAGCAGTTGAATCACACATTCTAAATGAGTCTTAAGTCTTCACCAAAATGCAGTTGAATCGAACAATTTAAATGAGTCTATAATGGCCAAAATATTGTTGAATTGAACAATCTAAATGAGTCTTCAATGACCCTAACCTAACATTTAAAATTATTCCACAGTGACCCAAAATGCAGTTGAATCGCACATTCTAATGCCCAAAAATGCATTTAAATCAAATATTATAAATGAGTCTTTAATGACCCAAAATGCAGTTGAATCAAGCATACTGAATGAGTTTATAATACCCAAAATGTTATTAAATCGAACGATCTAATCTAAATGAGTGTCTACAGTGATCCATCGAAACTTCCACAACATCTATATACATCTGAATGCCTAATATTGCTGTCTAGATAGGCAGCCTACTACTTTTTTGACTGTCATTATCTCAGAATTACTCACTGTCTTCCGGAAGCTCATTTTCTCTCTCATCCTGTTCCATCTGTTTGCACCACCCCTCCATCCTCTCCACCTCTGCTTGCAGCAGTTTCAGAAACCAGCGTCCGTCCTGCGGACACACGGACCCTGACACCCCACTTGCATATTCCTCATCCATGGCTCCATCCATCCAGGGGTCTGGAGGGGGCAGAATGGAGGGGTCAAAGCCCACGTCGGTGTACTCATCTTGGACACAGGCATGGTAGTGGTTCCCAGAGCCCTGGATGCTGACAGTAGAAGTGGCAGCATCTCGCGACGACTGGTGGACAATGGGCCCCTGGTGGGTCTGTGTGAACTGCTCGTCGCCAAGACCCTCCAGAAGGTCAAGATCAGCTTGAACGGCAGTGGTGACGCTGTTGGAGCGTGTAACTCTGCGGTAGCTGGAAAGAAAAGATGAACCATGCTGTATAGTTTGTGTTGAAACTGTTGACCAAAATATGGTGGGAAAAAAATAACACCTTTAAAATCATGCTAACCTCAAACGTTTGAATGGTAGTGTATATTTTTTCAGAATGTTATTTTAAAAAGAAAAAAAAAAGGTTGTTATAATGGTAAAATGTGACCCTGGACCACAAAACCAGTCGTAAGTCGCTGGGGTATATTTGTAGCAATAGCCAAAAATACATTGTATGGGTCAAAATTATAGATATTTCTTTTATGCCAAAAATCATTAGGACATTAAGTAAAGATCATGTTCCATGAAGATATTTTCTAAATTTCCTACCATAAATATATCAAAACTTAATTTTTGATTAGTAATATGCATTGCTAAGAACTTTTTTTGGACAACTTTAAAGGCGATTTTCTCAATATTTAGATTTTTTTGCACCCTCAGATTCCAGATTTTCAAATAGTTGTATCTCAGCCAAATATTGTCCAATCATAACAAACCATACATCAATGGAAAGCTTATAGATTATATTCACACTATATAAAATAGTATTTTCTTTGTGCTATGCATAAATAGTAGATGCCACTTAGTGTAAATAGTGGCAGATATTTGTACCTTAGTATTGTAGTAATAGATGCCACATTATTGTGACAATAAAGCCCTCAATACACCTACCCCTAAACCTGCACATATACATTTTATAATTAAATACCCGTAAGGCACTTTATTTCCACTTATTTTTATTGAAAATAAATGTGAATATTTCCTTTATTTTTATTGAAAATAAATGCTTTTCCAATCTGATATGTGATGGGAAACGGGAGAAGAATGAGTTCAGCAAAAGGCAGATTCGAACTTTGGTCGATCGCGGTCACGTCAATAGCTACCACCGTGCACCTTACTTACTGCTGCTGTTGCTTGACAGGCATCTTTTGTAAATGTTGTGTAGCCCAACCACACGTTGGTAGGTGTAGTTAGCCTCTGCTAACAAGGCAGGCTATTTGCAATTAGTGTAAATAGCATATCACTAAAAAATACAGCTATTTTCACCTTGTGTAAATAGAACTCATTGCTATTTCCACTTTGTGGCATTTAGTGCAAATAGCCGCTGCCAAAAATTAAATCATTAAGAAATGTAATAAAAATATAAAACATACTGTAGCCAAAAACTCCATTAAAATGAAGTATAAACATGCCTATGATGCTTAAAAATGATTTGAAATGAGATGTTACCAATGCACCATAATGTTAAAAATGCTGTAAAAACAAACAATTAAAAAAAAAAAAAAAAAAAAAAAAGTAAATAAATAAATAAATAAATAAATAAATAAATAAATACAGTAACTGGCTTATAATTTTCTGTTAAAATTTCCTTCTAGGTAACTGTAGACCATGATATCAAATACAAGTGTAACAAACACACAGACACACACCTGTAGGAATAGAGAGGGATAACATATCAAAGCGATCTGGCTTAGATCAGCTACTCTGTGTTTGCCTGGTGTGTGTGTGTGTGTGTGTGTGTGTGTGTGTGTGTGTGTATTGGAGATGTAGGACACCTGCTCTATTCAGGTGCACTGAAGCACACTGACATCTCTCACCATACCCTGAGTGTGTGTCGGCTGTGTCTGTGCATCTGAGCGTTTGAATTTTGGCTTATTAGAAGGCACACTCTCAGAAATAAAGGTACAAAAGCTGTCACTGGGGCAGTACCTTTTCAAAAGGTACATGTTTGTACCTAAAGGGTCCATTTTGGTACCTTAAAGGTACATATTAGTACTTAAAGTGTACATATTTGAACCAAATAGGTACAAAAGTGTACCTTTTGAAAAGGTACCGCCCCAGTGACAGCTTTTGTACCTTTATTTCTGAGAGTGCACAACACAAAGAATGATAGTACATACAGGCCATTCATTTTTTTCATGAACTGAACGATCATTATTTTCACCCATCCTTCCAATAATCTGTGTCTGTGCTCCTTCACAACATACTGAGCTCTGATATCTTTTTTAACCATTTGTTTCCTATTAAAGACCATTTTAGATTGTTGGCGTGTGTGTGTGTGTGTGTGTGTGTGTGTCAGAGAGGCCTGTTTCATATCAGTTAACTACTTCCTGTAGAGAGGAAGAGAGACAAATAAAGGGCACAAGAGAAAGAGAGAGAGGAGCGTATTCATTTCTTGTTCCGCTCACATGGTAGTAATCATTGCCTCCTGTAAATCATATCATAAGAAAGCGTTTGTGTGTGTGTGTGTGTGTGTGTGTGTGTGTGTGCGCGCGTGTCTCATGTTCATAGTTAAATGTAACTATGCCAGATTGCTTTACAACAGATTCTTTTTACATTTGAACCTAAAATACATAAAGTGGCCCCTAAAATATCTGGACACTCAAGCCACAAATAAAAAAGGAATACATTTCATTGTATTAGATGACAAAATATTAAACCAAATGGCAATGGCAAGAAATATAAATGACAAAACAATATGTGTAAATGAGCTAACTATTTCATCATTGTCCATGATGATGATCAAAACCTGACTTCATACATCCACTCAAAATCACACTGATATCAGTTTACCATGGTACTATGACTGAAAATTGTGTCATAGCCAGCCAATCAGGTTGAATCTGGATTTTCTATTTATGTACGAGATGGTCTGTTTGAGGCTGAAACTAACCTATGGTGGACTCAGAGCTTTATATATTACCCAAAGCTATCAATAAACACGAGAACGCCCACACACATTCATTTTTCAAGATGCTTCTAGCAAGGGAGGGCCACATGTTAAAGCCACTAAGACCACCACAGCACCAAAACCTCTGAAGGGTGTGACACGGAAGGCACAGTGTCAGAAGTTCACCTTTTTATTATTACCAGAATTACTTTCAATGGCATATTTTCCTTTATTATTTTGTTTATCTTACATATGAAAATACACATCTATCTTTCTATCTAGACAAGTATTGGAGCTCAACAGTTTGTCCGTACCACATATGTCTTTGTACCTGCTCTAGTGCACCTCCCCAGAGCAAAAGAAGCCAGACGTGATTGGTTTGGGGCTCATTCCTTAATTTCCTTCGTTCCTACCGCACCAAGGAGGAGGAAAAGAGTGTATGACGTGCTAAAGGAGTCTCTACGTACAGTTCAAAGGCTCTGACTTCAGCAGGAAACAAGAGCAGACCTGTGCTAAGAGAGCCGTGTGTGTGTGTGTGTGTGTGTGTGTGTGTGTGTGTGTGTGCCAGTGTTTTACAGCTGTATTCCCTCTCAGTTACAAAGGCATGCTTCAGCAAAGTCCAAATACCGGCGACCTGTGCGCGTGTGTGTGTGTGTGTGTGTGTGTGTGTGTGTGTTATGTGTGTCCCTCTCTCACCGTCTAGGAATCTGCTGCCCTCAACTCCTCAATGCTGGCAGCTACCAGCCCAAACCTCATATACATGTGTACACATACACATATTGGTTAAATTCCAAAACCTAGTAAGCTCCTATATAGGCAGCTCCCTACTAAAACAGCATCTTAAACACAATCTGTAACAATCTACATTAGCAGAGACTGATGTTAGCATGTTGCTAAACTACCAACACAATACTCTAGTAAACAATTCAGTTTTAAACTATTTTAATACTTACCAGTATTGAATAAAATAACCCTGATAACACACGTACATCACGGAGACGTCTATTTGATGTCTGCAAGATGTATTTTTAGTTTGTTCATCTGCAATATGTCTTTCAGATGTCAAATAGACGTTTGTGATTTAGAATGTAAAACTGACATCTTAAAGATATAAACACTCTAAACACTCTATAAAGCATAAAAATGCATAGCACACATAAATATTGGGTGTAGTCTATTTTATACAAAATTTGTATACATTTCAGTACTGAATGAAATGTATTTATAACTAATATTGTGATGTTAGCATGTTGCTAATCTAACTACATACACATAACACATATATGCAAGTATATTTTAATAGGCAATTTTCAAAGTATAATAATAAAAATAGTATCTTTTTAAATACCTTTTTGTACTGAATGTAATAAATTCATAAACACCAATTATTATTATTTTTTTTTTCCAATAAATAATGCATTATTCTGTTGGTTATGAAGGATATTTGTGATATTGTTTTAAATCTGGCTGAGACGAGGAGTCTGTGATGTACCAGTGTTGGAAGCATGTCTTAAATACTGCCACCATAGACAGTTCACTTGGTTTTGGAAAAGGACAACTGACTCTAAACATACCCAACCTCCTGTAAAACAACTGTTTATACACAGTATGTGTGTGTGAGTGTAACCTATTTGCTCTGGCATTTGATCTGTACTCTTGAGCAGCGCTTTGGCTACAAGACGGTGATTTTACGATGCTTCAGCTGGACCTATAGCAGAACTTTAAGGGAAACACACAGAGACTGAACATCTAGCGGCCTCTACCTCCGCCTGTCGTTATGTCCCTCCCTCTCACAGGGTGCTAAAACAGTGACATCTGAGGGTGTACGAGTCAGAGAAAGCAAAAGAAAGCAAGAGAGAGAGAAGTGAGACGGGGGGTCGATACTTGACCATGTCTGTGACCCAGCAGCCTGCCTGCTTCATAATGGGCACAGCAACAGATGGCCGTGCACGCACACACAGACACACCCGCATACACACACAGAGCAGCTGTCTCTCTGCCTCCCACTCCTTTACCCTTTCAGGAGGCCCCAATGTCCAAACCACCATGATAGGGACAGCTGCGTGTGTGAAATAGAGACAGAAAATGGGAGGGTCTGTCATAGAAGCATGTGCTTGAAATGACAACTCTCTCTCTTTCACTTTCTTTTCTCTCTCCTATTACACCTTCCATTCTTCAACTTTTACAGTCACTATCCTCACATCTGTAATGTTTTAAGTGATTTTATCTTATTTGAATGAGCACATGTTGGGAGTTAAAGGATGGAGATGTAATGGAATACGCTGTGTGTGTGTGAGAGAGAGAGTGAGTGGGTGTAGATAAACTTACCATCTCTCCTCCTCTACTTGAATGCCGACCGACTGAAACTTGCAGTGCACTTCTGATTGGTTGGTTTCCTCAGGACCGTCCACCTAAACACAGACACACACATTCAATATGGAGTCTGGGTGTCAGAAGTAAATTTTTAATTATTCTAGTCATATTTGCTGCTGCAAATGTGCTTGTCTTGGCCTATCTACTTTGTAAGCAAATATTTTAGTATTAAATGTATTTGTAAAATGTGCAAATTGTACACTACATTGATGCATACTTAATAATCAGAGAATATATGGCAGATAATGTTAGGGTCTATGCTCCTAAAAACCTAGTATGCTACCTATCTAGACAGCATCACGGTGTATACTATATAGATGCTATATAGTTGTTGTTAATAGTTGTGTCTCAAAACTCAAGGTGCTGACTACTTAGAAAGCATTTCTGGGCATCATAGCATGTAATGTATTGAAGCACACACAAAAATCAGAGAATATACTACATATAATGGCTGTGTTCTAAAATCCAATATGCTGTCTACCTAGATGACAGCATATTTGGCCATCATAGTTCATACTACATGTATGCTTACTTAATAATCAGAGAATATACATTAATAATGGCTCAAAACTTAACAGCATTTGTGGGCATAGTGTACATAATCATGGAGCATACTTAATCACAGTAGGCCTATATTCTATAAAAAATGCCCAGTTGAATTTGGAATAGCATACTGGCATACAAATGTTACTATTTTTGCCATATCTTTATATTGCAGAAATAATAAGAGTAGTATACTAGTATGCTGTTCTGAAGGTTCTGAGACACAGTCTACTTTTCCACATATATGAGTAGATGAATGTCTGTTGTTTACTTTTTTTGTAAATTGACTGCTGTAGTGAAGTTCACATATAATTATCTGTTTCTTGTTTTCTTTTTAAGTTTGGTATTGCTTATACAATCTGTAACCCTATAGGCAACACAGATGTGAGTGTGTGTGTGAGTGTGTGGCCAACCTGTATCCCTATGGACAGGCACTTCCTGAGGGCATCTCTCTTAGCTTCCTGTGAGATGTGTGTTACGCTAGTGGTGGCGGAGGCTGTGGTGATGGTGATGGTGCTGTTGGTCACATGCTGGCTGGCTGGGCCGTGGACTTGAGCGTTCGCTGCCTCGATGGCTGCTGTCAGGGCCTTCATGCTATCGATGCTCTCTGTGGAGTTGCTGAGGCCCGACTGGACCGCTGCTAAGGCCCGGTTAGCAGGACCAGCACCGGTGAGCTCATTGTAGGCATCTTGTGCGGATTCTGTGCTGCTCTGGGCTGTTATAGAGATGTATGGCCTGGTGGGTGTTGACCTGGGCGGGACTGGGGGTGGAGTTTTCTTGTAGGTGGTTATACATGATGATACTGTGAAGTAGCAGGAAGTGAAAGGTTACTCAGTGAAATTTTGCACAACTAATTAGCACATTCATCAACTTACCAATTAGTGGAAAAATTAATTTAACATTCAAAATATAACAAGACAATAACTGTAGGTGTATGATGTGAAAAGGGATAAAAATAAGAAATGAAAGTAAAGCTGGAGTATCGTGGAACTATTTAAAGTACCATATTGAGAACAACACAAAAGAAATACAATATATTAGAATAGCTTAGAACAGGTTAAAACAGAGTTGAGTAAAGTACAGTAGAGTAGAGTGGACTTGAGAGGAGTAGAAAAAAGTTGCATAGAGCAGAAAAGAGCAGAACAAAGTTAAGTAAAAGAGAATGAAGTACAGTTGAGCACAGCAGAATATAACAGAGTAGAACAAAGTTGAGAAGAGTACAATAAAGTAAACTAAAATATAGTATAATTGAGTTGAGTTGAATAGAAAATGGTATAAATAGAGTAGAATAATTTAAAGTTGGCATATAATACTATAGAGTTAGAACAATTCAATAAAGTAGAATATAATAAAGTTATGTAGAATACAGTTAAATAAGTAGAGATGTACTAGAATATATAATATAATAGAACAGAAAAGGATAAAGTGTAATTCAGTAAAGTGAAGTAGAGTGGATATAATATAAAAGGTAATAATAAAATACAATGGAGTAGAGTAGAATTCAGTAAACAAAGATAATTGTTGTTTAGAACTATAGAAAAGTAGAATAAAGAGTAGATAAAGTCGACTAAAATAGAATTGAGTAGAGTTGAGTAGAAAATGGAAGAAACAGTGTATGATAATATACATTTCAGTAGTGTAGAGTAGACTGGTATAATAACAAAGAATTATAGAATAGAAAGGATTTGAGTAGAACTGAATAAAGTAGAATACTACAGAACAGAGCTGAGCAGACTTGACTAGAGTAAACTAAAATTGAATAGAGTGGAATAGAAAAGGATAGAAGGATAGAAGAAAAATAAAAGTTGAGTACAGTAGACTGGAAAAGAATACATTTTATTAGAGTAGAATAAAACCAATGGAGAAGAAAAGTTTTAAATAAAGCAGAAAAGAATAGAACAAAGTATAATAGAATAGAATAGGAAATAGGAAAAAACTAGAATATAATACAGTTGAGTAGAGTAGAATAGTTAAAAAAAAGTTTAGTACAGAAACAAATAAAAAACAATATCATGAAATAGAATTGAGTAGAGCGGAAACAAGTCGAAGAGTGTAAAGTAGACACTGTAATGTCAGAGTATAGTAGAGCATGTTTAGAGTAGATTACTGTGAAGTACTGCAGAGCAAAACTACAACAGGAGTTTGGCATTACTGTCCCAATATCATCCATCTATTTCTGCTCTCTCTGTTCTTCCTGCCTGTGTTGCTTAGAATAGCACAGCTGCTGGAGAAGACTAAACACTGTGTGTGTGTGTGCGTGCGTGTGTGTGTGTGTGTGTGTGTGTGTTCAGAGACTAAACAGTGGCAGTCCATTTTCTTACAGCTCCCTCATTTCCTGCTTTTGGCAGGAGCAGGTTAGTGCAAGCCCAGACACACACACACACACACACACACGCACACACACACATTACTCCTGAACACATGAAGGGAACGGATTAGATCGGAAGATCTCTCTTTTGCTTTATGACATCTGAGCGTACGAGAGTTTGTGTGCCAAAGCGCATCTGTTTTAGATTACAGAACTGTAAGAAGATCATGCACTGTCTTTTAACAGCTCTCTCACACACAGAAGGGATGTGGAACAGGTTTGTGACTCCGCTCCGTGCGTCTGAGTCTATGTAAACTGGGTCACGGTGCATGTGGAAAGTAGGCCAGGCTTTCTCTTTAAACTATTACTGCACTCGAGCCGGGCACTGTGTGTGCTTGTTCTCACCTGTGTGTATGAGCCTGTGTCATGTGTCAAGCGTGTATGTGTGTGTTCTCTGACCCACCCAGTCCTGCGGTTTATTTCTAAAGCCTTTCCTCTCTCTCTCGCTCTCTCTTTCTGTGACAAATGGCAAACCACAGGTCAAATAGCCCAAAACATCCACCCACCTGGAGCCCTTTAAACTACAGTCAGATGTGATTTTCCAAGCTGGAACAATCTGGAATTTTTAATCTTATCACACACTACCATAAGAGCATTGAGATTCTCATAGTCAAATATAAATGCTCATCCTGTCTAATTTAATTAAAAACAGTAATATTATTAGAATTTGATGCTGATTTGGTGCTCAAGGACCATTCATTATTATTGTTGTTTAAAACAGTTGCACTGTCTAATATTTTTGTGGAAAATGTGATTCCCCCCCCCCCTCCATAAATTTAATCAATTTAATTTTTTTATCAATTTAATGTGTTTTTCCTAAATAGCAGTGTTAATATCTTTCCGGAAAAAAACAAAACAAAACACACTGACCCTTCACTGTCACTTTTGACCAATTTAATGTGTCTTTCCTGAATAGAAGTATTAATATCTTTCCGAATAATTAAAAAAAATAAAAAATAAATAAAAAATAAAAAATTACTGACCCCAAACAGTATTGTAAATATAATTAAACATAAAAATAAGTGCATTTTAGCTCATACAGTAGATATATTTATTTAACCTTCTAATAAAAAACGTCAGCTAACAGAAACACACACAGATGCCCCGTCCACACAAAGGCATGCCAGTGAGGGCAACGGGTTGTCTGGACTCCACAAAGTGAAGAGGAAGTCAGTTGCCAGAGAGCTGTCAAAGTCTTTTTAGAGGCCGAAACGTCTCAAAATAGTGTTTTTACAACATGGGCCACCACAGTATGATATATTCTCTAAGACCAGATGTGTAGGACGCATCCCAAATTACTTTATTTTCACCTACACGCAAGCACACACAAAAAAGGCACGGAATAAAAACAAGTCATGCCATGTTAGCGGCATTACGGACTACCTCACAGTTTCCACGGATACACTTTGATGTTTGGATCATGGAAGCGTCACGCCTCCAAAACCGCACACACACACGCTCTCAAGGCCATCGTGTTTATCCAACAGTTGGGAAGTGGAGTGTGATACAGAATTCCTGAACTCCAGCAGGCAGGAACGGAGAAAGAAAAACTCCCTAAAATGTTTTTGTCCAACTTTCTCTCAACAAAACGGTTTTAACATCTGCCACTCGTCTAACACAATCCGAACGCTACTGCAAACAAACTACTTCTGACGATTGTAGTTAACCTTTAGATCGAATCTGAGGGAGGTAAGTATTTTCTTTTCAAAACGAACTCCAATTATCGTTTACACCTTCACAAAATTATTTTTACAGTGTAGTTTTGTAGCCATTCGGCCTGTTGGTTGAACATTAATTGGCTGCGTTCTTGGCCGATAAAGCATTTCTCATTTCAAAAGAGCGAAAGAATGAGCGAGAGGTTAAAGAGGAGGAGGAGAGGGACTCTGTGAATGACAAAACCCCTTTTGGCCCCCGGCCCACAAACTCCTCTTTGTGAAGGAGCTTCAAACGAGCGACCGACAGAGGAGTGTGAATGGTGAATCTCTTGGCTAAAAAACACACTACCCCCCACCCGGGCCAGCGCTGTATCAAAGACGGCCCCTGCTCAACCCCCTTCTCTCCACTTCTTCACTGCCCCCCTCTATCATCCATTCATCCCTTCTTTTCGGCCCCTGCCTGGAGAAACTCCCCTTTCGGCCTCATGCTTCATTAGGAGGGGAGATTGAACGCACCTCTGGGCATGTTGACGGCAGGACGCGGAGGAAACCAATGGGAGTGTGTGAGGGCTTGTGTGTTAGAAGTGACAAAAACGATAAAACTCATTCAAACAGGTTAGTTGGGCTCCCTCTAGTAGATGCCAAGGGAATTATCGGAAAAACACAAAACACAAAGCGCTATAAAGCCAGAGGAGGGGCCGCAGAGTGTTTGTGTGTGTGTGTGTGTGTGTGTGTGTGTGTAAGCAGGCCAGGGTGCAGAATGACAGTTCGGCCCAGCTGCCGTGTGTTTAGAAAAGGGCTGGTCACTGTTCGTCTTTCTCTCCATCCCTTGCTCTCTTTCCACAGCCAGCTGGAGTCTTTTGTGATAGTGTAGCTGTGGAAACAGGGAGGAACATGAAATCTGTGGCCCTTCTATGAAATGGTGTGTGCGTGTGTGTGTGTGTGTGTACAAAAAAAGAAGGTAATAAAAATAGACCACCAGGCCAGTCACTGTTGAACTAAAAAGAGTAGAACAAATGTTGAGCGTTTTTTTAGGAAATGCAGATTGTCGAGATTGCGACTGCTAAATGTAAACTGTGTGAGTGGAGTGTTTACTAACAGTGTGCGTGACCTACTTTTGCTTGTCCTAAGTTCACACACATGGCCAGTTTCCTCGCTGTCAATCAGTGATAAACACACCCATGCATGCTTACAAACACACACACATGCGCATGCGCCAATGCTCGGCCAACAGGTGACAAATAAAGTGTCATAATCACAGTGCAAAGTAGAAATAAATCTCAGACCAGGCAGGTTATGGCAGCTCATTAAGGTAAGTGTGAGATTATTATGAATGTGGTTTAGAAAAAAAGAAATTAAATAAAAAGAAATTCAAAGAAAATTCAAAAAGAGAAAACAAAACAAAACAAAATGATTGAGATTATGAATGTGGCTTAAAAATGAAAATAAATAAATAAATAAAATAAATTAAAGTAAAAAATTTGAAAAGAAAAGACAAATAAGATTTTTTATCTACAATATATGATTTTAATTCAA